>RXPK01000206.1:650683-1250683 GCA_004143645.1 Protaetia brevitarsis
AATATGTATTTACTATGTATGTATAGTATAATATAGAAATAAGTGTATAAGAAACTTAAATAAAGCAAATTAGATAGTCGTTCCCAGTATAAAACTTCAGTGTATTTTATAATTTTACCCGTCTCTAGTCCACATTACACTTGAGTGGTGTAATATATTTCATTAAATCTGAGTTACGCAAGCTTTCATTAAACTTCTCATTAATTTTGTTAGGAAAGTTGAAGAGCGGTTATATTTATGGTGTTTACTGTGTATATGAGATAATATTTTTATATAAAATAAATAAGGTATTAAAAATTATTGGAACGTTAGTTTAATTTCTTGAACCACATATTTTAACCCTTCAAGCATACAGTTTAACCGCATAACATTTACTCCATAGTTTTTTCTATGTATATAGAGTGGACAGCAGCGCTACATCAGAATTCATCAATATTACTTTATTACAAAATATCTCCTCAAAAGAGCTCTGAAGATTGTCCTTTAACATCAATTTTTGCCCTATATTTATATATTGTTTCAAGTAAAAATAGATTTAAACTTTTTATACTTTTCATGGCGTAAGTTTCTTACTGATTAATAATCTCATTACTAACAATCAGCCCTTGGTAAAGTAAACAAAAATCAGAAACAAATGGTTGGCATAAATAATTTTCCACCGTAACAACGTAGGGAAAGGAATGGAATTAGTCAGGTATGCGGTTCTGTATAAATTATGGCAAATCAGTAACTCATTTGTAAAAATTCCCTATACTTCGCAGATTGTTGTCCGCTTCATAAGGAGAAGCTATAAGATGAAAATTCGAATCATGCATAGGCTGTTAATATAAAATAAATTACTTGAACTTACTAAGTAGAGTTAATAAGGTATATCCATTGGAGCAACTGGAGAAGTACATCAAATTACCCTTAATTACATTAATTGAAATTTAAACAAATACAAAATAGTTCAAAAAACTATTTAAAATTAATAAAATGAAACGTGGATGTCACATGTTAAAATCTCTAAACTAACCCCAAAACGAGAAAGCAATTTAAGAGAATGATGTTACAAGGCACAGTCATAAAGTCAAAACCGGCAACGAAGTGAGGAATCAAAAGATAATTTAAAACGGAATACAATGATCCTTAACTAGTCTGTATCTGCCTTTACTATAAATATACAGCGTGTCCCACCGAACTGGGTCATTAGATTTTTTGAACTTCTAGCAGGAATTTGATTTTAAAACTTGCAGTGTAGTCATGGCCCACTGTGGTCTATTTAAGGAAAATATTTTCAACCATATAGAACTTTCGGTATACGGGGTGTTGATATCAACTTTCTTATTTTAAATGGAATGGTACAATTTTTATCAGTACAATGAATGTATCGAGTTATTTGCAATTAGTTTACATCCTATCCCTGAACTCAACCGTTTTTGAGATATTTGCAATTTTGTTGATTTTTTGACGTCTGCACTGTTTCAAGTGAAATTAAATAGCTGATGAGGTATTAGATATTTAGTGGTTCTACTAATGTCGATATAAGTGCAAAGACGTAGGTAAAAAGTGTTGTGGCAATAATGACCAAATCACATACAGGGTGTTTAAAAACGCTTCTCCAATGTCGATACCTTTAAATCAACAAAACTTTTTATTTCAAATGGAACATGGTATTTTTTACTGCAGCATTGAATCCAGAGTAAAATTCTACATCGACTAGCATTAGGGTTTGGTATACCTATTTTTGATAGTTTTTGAGATATTACCATTTATTGCCTACAATATGACAAATTTCCAAGTTTCGAGTAAATAAAATATTTTTTTCCTGAAAACACTCTGTATATTATTTCTTAGAATGATGCGTTATCTTTTTTTGCACTGTTTGGTTTCCACACCTAAGATATTTATCATTAGAAGTTTTCCAATTATTAGCAAATTTTATATAATTGTAATTATAAAATATTAATAAGCCATAATTATTATGCGACAGCAAATTACATGTTAATATTTTTGCCTGCTTATTAAATACATCGAAAATAAGCCAAATTAAAAAAAAACTAAGAAACTATTATTTCGAAGACTTTTAATAGTTTGTTCCTGATTTATGTTGTGTCTGTATCGCTTAATACCTAGTTTAATACAAAAAACCAAGAGGCTGCATTCTTTGCGGAGACTCCATGTCAGACAGCTCCCCTACGAAGAAAATACCTGGTCTAGTAAGTGAACAATATTTGAAATATTATGGGTGTATTTAAGATATCTGCTTTAATTTCCCTTTGTATTTTATTTTTTTTTTTGAGATTTTTATTCATTGCAAATAAGTGTACACCCTGTATATATTATATTATAGGTATATAGTTGAAAATTTACTCGTTTAATTAAAAATCAAACAAGAATTAGGTTTCATTTAATTTAATTATTTGCAATCGCCTAATGGAAACTAATAATATAATAAAATGGTGGTTTCATGATCACAAGTGAAGATTGTTAAAACTAATTCGGTCATTTCTTTTGGTCATCTTGCATAAATAAAACATAATTTAAAAACACTGAGAACACATTAAAATTGGTTGTAAAAATAAAATTAAAATAAAGGGGACAATTACACCAATTTAAAAAGCCGCAAATGAGGCTTACCTTAATTTTCAGCTATATACCAATATTGGAAGATCACATCAACCTTATTTACATATTATATTGTATATAAACCAAAAGGACTAAATCACCTAATGGTGTTCTTCCTTCAGCCCTGAGTGCAGAATTTTCATAATTTTTGGCCGAAACTATAATTTAGTGTTGTAATATGCTAAAGTTTTGTTTTGCTTCCCGAAAAACACTTGGATTTCGTTTATCAAGGAAGATTGTGTCAATACGCATTTAGCTTATGGGAAAATGCAATACAGCGCTCGTGCAAGTGGATTGCCAAAAAATGTCCAAATAGACGACATCTATTCCACCCATTTACAGTCCTTCATTCAAGGGAAAAGGAATTAGTAGTATGTCACCTTCAGAGTGTTTCAGCTCTCTTAGGATGAATATTTGGATAAGATAACTTGATGTCGATTGACATAAGGTGGTGTTTCTGTCATACATATAAATGGTAGAATAAGTAGGTATGCCTATACTGAGATAGAAAAAAATGGTGCAATTAACCGTTTGTCGGTTAATTTAACACAGTTTTCGAGTTAAATACAAGCAATTCGCTCAAAATTCTAAATTAACATTATAAAAATTGTTAAAATTTTGCTGCTGATTCATCACATGAAAATATTTAATGTTACTTTTAAATAATTTATTATTTGGAGAGTATTTACTCTGTGAGGCTACATTCTTATGATTGATATAACTACATACGCTGTTGCTACACACTTTAAAACACCCTACCTTAAGGCTTGTCCATATTAGCCGAAAAATGTTCAGAAAGATATTTTGTTTGGTTAAATCAACTAAACTAAATAGATAAAACAAAAAAAAAAAATTGGACTCTCTCATTTAATAGAGGATCTTGAAAGTAAGTGACAAGGTAACGGGCTGAAAATTAAAATAGTCTAAAAGAAAAAGTTGGATGTAGGAAGAAATATTTAACTATCGATGACCATATATGACTTTTAACCGTACTGATTATGGATGAAGTGGATTTAGAAGTTGAAATCTAACGTTGAAATTATCTTTCTTTGAAAAACAAATATAAACCATGTTTTTTTTTTTCTGATGGTTGTATTTTGTATATATAGCATACTAATTTTACTGTTAATACGTTTTTAGAGAGTTTAAGTAGTATTATAATTGCGAAATTTACATTTCCGTCAATACCCAGAAGCTTTCATTGAGAAATGACAGAAATGTAATAAGAATTATAATTACTGAATTCTGGCTTAACAGCAATGTAACTTGTACGAAGAGACAGAAGATGAAATTAAGCAGTTATCTCCTAGTAAAAGTGAGGTAATATATATGCGGTAAACCTTTTCATAGTAGAACAAGTAACACTAAAATTATGAATGTTGTAACTTGTGACGCTATAAAAGGTGATCTAAGTATCGACCCGTTAGTTTAATTACTTTAGTTGATAAAGCATTTGTTGTTAAATTGAAACTTTTTATGTGAAACGATTGAATAAATTTCTATTTAATGGCTTTATGTCTTTTATTTATTTCTAGTATTTAGGTATCATACATTATCCAAGATTTATTAATATAGGTTGTATTATGTATCCGTGCTTACAGATAATCTTATAGGCACTATAGATATGCAATATGCATAGAATCTCACCATTAGTGTTATCCCAATAGAGTATTTTTAACTAATATAATATATAAAATAAATAGATATAGCAAAGTAATCTACATTCACTAGATGATACACCTAATCTTCTAGTTTTAAAAGTCCTATTTGTATAGCCGAATCAGTCAGAAAGAATAGTAAATATGCCTAAATAAATTTGTAAAACACCTATTTGCAATAGTTAAAGTGTCGAATTATAATAAATTAAATGACTACTTTTTTATATGAAATGTCTAAGAAATAGTGCTTATTTGTCTATTCTTGTAGACAAGTCAACAATATTAGCAAAAACAACGAATTGTAAATAGATATTTTAATAATTTTGATTGTTTAGCTAATATTTGGTAATTCCTAAGTAGCCCTTTAATTTCAGTGGCAATTTGAAATTGTGTGAAACATATTGAATCGGGAATAAGAAACCAAAATGAAAGAAACTCGTAACTCAACTAATAATTGAATAATTATATATAATAAGTCAACTTGAATTGAACGAAAATTATCCACATCCATTTCATAATGGAGCAAAGAAAGGAAAATTAGGCTTATATTTTTCAATTACACCATTTGTTAATGAAAAAATATAATACAGTAAACTAACTTTCAACTTTATTAAAACAAACTTGTATAAGTTACTTATTATTGCTGTTGACAATTTGTTCATAATTTCAAAACACCCATCCTACTTTACGATAACGCTTTGTATTTTGCACTTACATGTGCAAGCAGTTTTAAAGAATTCTAATTATTTAATTCAATTTACTTGACAAGACCCGCTGTAGCTATTTGCGAAGTTTGCGGGCATTGAGAACTTTCAAGCGAAAGCTGCCGATATTGTTCAGTTTACTTAAAATTATCAGTCGAAATTAGTGTCGTGATTATATCAAAGAAGCTGGGAACACTATTTAAAATGACTTCTTTTAATTAGTTGAACTAAATATTGAAGTGTATTGTTTTGTAAGGCTGGGCAGTGGAATGCAGAGTTTCAAAGTGAAGTTAGTTATTTCCTGCAATTGATAAAATGAACTAGTTTCTATTTGAACTATATTTAGTGATTTAGTTTATTTTAAATTGAAGATAAATTATTAAAATACTTTAATTTTTTTTAGGATTAGAAAACAATTTTGTACTTCAATCATCTCTAATTTAAAATATATGGAGTACTTAAAAGTTGTCTTCCGAAGCGTTATATTTGCATTTTTACGGAAACATCTGATCGTATAGAAAAATTTTATTATCCAAGTGTTAAAAGAACATGTCATTAATAATTGCATGTTTACTTCTTTCTAGTTCACTGTATCTCTCGTTTTAAGTCCAGTTACTTTTTCCCATCTTGTGAAACATATTTTTGCAACTGTAATTCGTTTACACAACTTGGCGTTCTCGCACGATAAGCGAGTCATTATTCTCCATGTACACCTCGCTTTTGAAGTTGCTTACATTCTTAAAGTTAGAACTTTCTGGATTTTGGAATTTCTTGTTTTTGTCAGATACATATGCACGTATTATAAAGGAAGATGGGTGTTAATTTAGCTTCTTTACCTAAGTGTTTATCTACAAGATAAACACAGATCTTTTGAATACGCCACGCAACATTCCTCTTCAAAAAAGATGGAATAGTGAAAAATAACTAGCAGTTAGCATCTCAAAATATTTATTGCATAGGTACATTACGATCTGTAAGATACGGCGTAGCTGTATAAATATTTATTTGTTTAAGCACATTTCACAAAACGTAATCGTTTGTTCTTGTGTCGTTTCTTTTACTTATAACATTCTATTTGAAATTTAGAAAAATATATCATGCCATTGCTGTATTTATTCATTTCAAAAAAAAAATTGTTTCAAAATTTCAGTTTTTCTCAAAATCTTCTGAGCGAAAGTACACTTTTGCTTTACATAATTATAAAAAATGTACGTCAAAATAAGACTAAAATAACAACTACTTCCTTATTCAGTTCAAGAGTGTCCAACACGGGCATGTATGATGGCGGCCGCAGCTGGTGTAATTTTTATTTATATTCCAATGACCTGTTATTTGCCTTTTTCAAATTATTTAGTTTCCGATGATTGTACGAAACAATAACCAAATATTTTTTTAGTCGACCTTATTAAGTCTTCACATATTTGATTTCTTTTTCTTTTAGAAATATAGGTCACAACGTTCTTTTACCGCTGTTAAACATTTACGACGTTTCGTTGATTAAAAGTTTTTTTTTGTTGATATTTTCAAGTGTACTGTATCTTTTCTTAATGATATCTACATTCTTACTACTTTTCGTTAAATTCATTCTAAAAAGGATTACTATGCAAAGAAGTTTAACAATTACAATAGTTATTTTATATAATTAACATATTATTATAATAACAAATGTCATAGAACACCATGTAATTTGAGGACGTTCCACTAACCAATCAAGGGGCGAGTCTTTACTACATTTTACTACGGTAAATAACTTGGATATGTACAGCGAACCTACTTTCATGAACTTAAGAAGGAAATAGGCAACAGATATAACGTTAGCAACCATCTATGTAAGAAGCAACGCGCATGATTGGCATGTGCGTAATAAGAAGAGTTGTTCAGGTCATAGGCACATCAATTTTAATATAGGGTTATGAATCTTATAAACTCATCGTAATCCCTGAAGAAGAATCCCCCTGACTGGGAAGCTTACACAGCAGAACTAGACTTCAATCTGAAAAGGATT
Organism: Protaetia brevitarsis; assembly: GCA_004143645.1. NCBI lineage: Eukaryota > Metazoa > Arthropoda > Insecta > Coleoptera > Scarabaeidae > Protaetia > Protaetia brevitarsis. Next base: position 657,658 of record RXPK01000206.1, read on the forward strand.
TAGCGAAAGATAAGCAACACATCCAGATCCATATACTGTATGTGGATCTGGAATTCGTAGCGGGATAAGTCCAGGACGTTATTACATCGGCGTCCAACGATAACTGCTCCATGATAAACAAGGAAGGTTCCAGGAATGTGCCCTGGTGGAACAGCAACGTTGAAAGGATGAGGAAGGAAGTAGAAAAAAGTAATAGGAAATTGAGCCGGTCTGGGGTGAATATAAAACAGGCATCTGGAGAATCCTAGAGGAGACACTGCGAGGACATTGAGAATGTTTCGGAATGTGCCAGACTCACCACGATACTATCGAAAGAAATTCACAGCTCAATACATACTCTGAAAAACAAAAAAAAGGCAGGGTATACCAAGCCAGAAGGTGAAAACATACGAGAAGAACTTTCTCGAGCTCCTGTGCATAATTTGGTGGGAGGACTCGAAAGGAGCCTACATCAAAAGGAAGTTGCTCTTGCAGTGTTTCTAGACATAGAGGGCGCCTTTGATAACACATCAACGCCCTCGATCAACCGATCTTAATGGACCGGAACATTAGCCACACGACCAGCAGATGGGTTGGCTGCATGCTAAGAAGCAGAGTAGCCTATGCCCAGATGCTAGATAAACGTATCCATGCCATGAGGATCGTTAGAGCGTGCCCTCAAACGGGGGGAGGAAGAGGGGTGTACTGTCACCACTGCTGTGGAGCTTGGTTGTGGATGATCTCATCAGGTCATTAAACGATAAAGGCATATGAAAGCAGGGGTAGGCTAATGATATTGTCATTGTAACTAAAGAGAAGTTCCCGGGGCGTGGTGGCAGGTATCATGCGTAACGCACTGCGAATTGTGGAGGAATGGTGCCTTTCACAAGGACTCTCAGTTAATACATAAAAAACAAAGTTGCTTGTTTTCACCAACATGAGGAAACTTAATGAGCTAGGCGGCATTAGACTGTTTGGGTAAGAGTTACAATTAGCCAAGGAAGTAAAGTATGTGAGTGTTACGCTCGATGCTGGAAAAATCACTTAGTTAAAACAACGACCAGGGCTACGCAACTATTCTGGCGCTGCAGGAGAGTTGCCGGTAAAACCTAGGAACTAAAGCCGAGGGTGATCCATTGGCTATAAACTGCCGTGATAAGACCAGCGATAACATAAGGGGCAGTAGTCTGGCGGAGAAGGACAGAAATGTTCTCAGCAGTGAAGCTACCAATCGCTGTCCAGAGACAGGCATTGCTGCGAATCACTAGTGCAATCAATAGCACAGAGACCGCTTCTTTGGAGACCACTGTGGGCGTCACCCCGCTGGAGCTTTGAAAGCGGAGGCTATGAATGCGATCCTTCGACTGAAAGCTAACAACTTGTGCCATCCCAACTTTAGGGTCGGAGAGCACACTGATACGAGTACGGTGTTGGACGGGCTATTGCTGCAATTGCCCACGGACAGTTTGGCACCCGAAATTAGTTTCACTGAAAAGGTGAAAATCTCCATACCGAACAGAGACCAAGGACGTAGTGAGATCACTGCTCTTGACGACTGGTACACGGACGCATCCAAATCCAGCCAGGGCACAGGAGTCGGTATCTGTGGGCCCAGCCCTAATCAAAGGATATCCATAAGCCTGGGGAAGCATGCAACGATCTTCTGTGTAATGGGATGAGAAAGAACCCTTATCACATCCTGAAGAAATATGAGACTCTGGCAGGAAAAGCAGGCAACTTTTAGCAAGCCAAAAATGAGCCTAGAGAATTACTTCGATCAACCTGCCAGAGATCTGTACAGATTAGTGGGGGACAAGAATCCTGGAAGGGCTAATATAATTTAATGTGTAAAAGAAATGAAAGACTAAACACAAAAAGCTAAGAGGTTGCAGTATTTTGGGAGACTCCATGCCAAACGGCTCCCACAATAAAAAAATCAAAATATTAAACATATGAAAATTAAAAAAAAATGTAAGGAACAAAGGCATTTACGTAGGTAAGATTTACGTTTATTATTAATATTTGGATGACATGATGTATTACACTTCTATAGTAGCGTGGAATAAAACCTTGAATATTTGACGAAACGTCATGAAGAAACAGAAGTAAAAGAAAAAAAAATATTTTTTTTTCAATATGATCTCTATTCCCTAAAACAAAACAGACAAACGACCTTTATATTTCTAGTCTCACCAGACTAAGATAAAATCACATCCCCGCTGACCGTACACAATAGAAACAATATGATTTTTGTAAAAAAGACACTTGTTACTAAATGTTGTTTTAAATCTTTAAATTTCAGGACATTTTCGAGAGGTCCTGTATGATATATATGCATGTAATTCTAAGTCGTCGATGATCTTGGCTTGCTCACTTTAAGTTCAGCCAAGCGTAAACCCGTTACGTTAAGAGAGCCTACTGGCCCTTACTCCATATTCCCTTGTCGCATTCTATGAGCCAGGGTCTCATGTAGCATTATAACAGTCGATTAGAATCTACATGAAAGTCTGTTAATGACATGCCATCCCATTGAGTAACAACCAAACCAATATTTTTTTAGGAATATTTTGTGCGAAGGGGAAAGCGAAGTAGGTCAACTTCGACATCAAAATTCGATGTATCGCATACATGCGGGTGACGTGACGTACTTGCAAATGAATTCGTAATAGAGTAGGTATATGCAAACACGGATAACTACCATTTTGAGCGTACAATTTGCAGTTGCGGTGGCCACGCGTTGCCGTTCTCCATAATTTGCACTAATGCGCTACTATGTGAAACATCTCATCTCACCTTCGTCAAATGGAACGTTGCGGTTTGCCCGTAATAAGCGAAATTAAAGCGTTATTAACCCGCACACCGCGTTCATCTCCAATGGAGGGCATTATTTATGCCGATAGATACATTACGCTAGATGCGGGTCGGACTAAATAAAAAATGGATGGTTCATTACGGTACGGCCTGTAATCTGGGGCTTATACGTTAGGATAAGAGTTACAACCCGCGTAATCTTTCAGTGATAGAGATTTAAGAGGGCCCCGTTTGATTGTTTTTGACCATATGTTCGATACTAGGGAATGCATGTCTCCGATTATACCCGTGTCCCAATTTTTTACGAGTAGGGTTGCTTTTAGCTGATGATGCCCGAGAGGGCAAATATTCTCAGTAAAAATAACCGGGGCAGAGAGATAAAATTATCGCGCGATTCACTGCAGCTGCACTGAAAGCCAAGAAAAGTAATTAAAACAAAATTATTAATGTAATGTTACATTAAATATTCAGTACAAACTTTGAAAGAATTTTAAACGAAACCTGCAATGTTAATTTTAGCAAAGAATAACATAATTTTGTCATAAGTCAGCGGAATTATGTTCTTCATACTAACGGACCTGAAATTCTTTTTAATTCTTCTTCTTTTGATTTATATACGGTGTATCTAACCGACTGGTGAGACTTTTTTCTACCGTCTAGTAACTTATAATATAGTCTTACTTATTTTAAATTGGAATGGTGCAAGTTTTATCGATTTCGTGAATTTATCGCATCCTTTGTAATCAGTTTGGATAACAATTTTCCTCGTTACCGCTAAAGTTAACCGTTTTTGAGTTATATTCAATTTTGTTGAACTTTTGACATTTGCATTCTTGCAAATAAAATCAAATTTTTCAGTTTCATGAGCCATTTAGATGTTATGCTAATGTTTGGACAAATATAAGGATGTTTCTGAGTTACCAACTCATTTCATTAAATAGAACATATTTTCAAGGCTTCAAATGCCGTTCAAAATCATGCATTGATTGCTGCAATGATACGGAAAAATTTTTGATAATTTTTGAATTACTTTCTTGTACATTTTGTTCTAAAATATGTGAGCAACTCTTTCCTTAGAATGACGCATTATACAGGATTAGTTAAAGGTATGAAGAAGCCTTTTTATTGTCGTTAATATTCATTTTAGAAAATTATGTTCAATACAAAAGCTTGTTACAAAGTTCGTATCTGTATTTGAGAATATCTTTCTTTCTTCATTTGTTTCGCACCCTTATACGTATTTTTTTTTAAACAAGAACCTGTACATTTTATTCTACCCTTCGATAAAACATTCCTTGTTCTTTTTACAACTTCTATTTCTTTTCAATTTATTTTGATAATATTTTTAAAAGAACATTTTTTTGCGTTTTGTACAAATTTTTCGAAAATATGTAAGCAAGTAAAACCCTTATTTCTATATTATTCCTTAGAATGAGGCATTATGGAGATGCTTATTTATTGTCGTTAATACTTATTTTAGGAAATTATGTTCAATACAAAATCGTAGAGCACTTAGTGTCATGGTTTCCTCTTTTAAAAAGTGTTTATGAGTGGTTTACGCGATTTAAAAAGGGTCGGGAAGATTTAAATGAATGATGCAATACCTAGACGTCCAGAAGTTGAAAATTGCGCTGGATGGAGTAAAAAAATATTAAGAAATCATTGCTATCGCTGGGAATTTCACTGTGACAGTGTTGGCTGGGGAAGTAAATAACAATAAAGAAACTGTTCGACAAATTTTGATGAAAGTTTTGGATAAAAAAAAGATGTGTGCACGTTTTGTTCCATATAAATTAAATGAAGATCAAAAATTCACTCGTGTAGAACATTGTAGAAACATCATTCACACTGCTGAAAACGATCCAAATTCTCTTGATTCCATCATAACTGGTGATGGGACATAGTACGGTAAATATGACCTCGAAAATGTACAATGGAAGTCGAACCAAAATCACCAAAATTGCGCTTTCAGAAATCAAGACAATATTGAGTACTTTCTATGATTCCAAAGGTATTGTCCACAAGGGATTTGTTCCAGATGATGAAACTGTCAATAAGGAATACTATTTAGGAGTTTTACATCGTTTGCGGACGAGTTAGGCCCGAATATCCAACAGGAAAATAGCCGCTTTTGTCATACCATCTCACAATGCCTTAAAAGTTCGTGAGTTTTTGAATAAAAGAAGTTGTCTCATCGCCCAGCCACCGTATTCGCCTGATCTCTCATTATGGGACTATTTTCTGTCCCGAAACTAAAAACTGCAATTAAAGCACACTTTTATGATAATGTTTCAGCCATTCAAGTAGCCGTGACAAGTGCTGAAGAATATTCCAAAACCCGAAATAAAAAATCAAGTTCCCGTGCCATATGCTATATTGAGTCTAATGGATTATATTTCGAATGAAAAAAATGTTCAACAATAATATAATGTGTATTTGTTTTTATATCTAAGAAGTTCTGTTATTTAATTGTCAAACTATTAGACATGGACTCAAAGTACTTAGGTCAAAAACTTAGGTCAGTAATCGACTATCTGATACTGAATCAAAAAAATAAACACAACCGTCAGAGTACACCGACCGACGTAATACGGATGTGACCACAATTCCATAAAAGTTAAATTAATAACAAACTAACAATAAGTGAAGTTGGAATAAATGAAAACTTTCGGCGGAAGGATCAATTTCCAGATATGAAACAGCAGAAATAACGATTATATCATAAATGGTTATATACTAAAGAAGAAGACCATAGGAAAAATTATACATTATAACATACCTACAAGTACTACTTCCTGCTCTTTTACATTAGTTATTTGTTTTTGTGACATGGATACTACAATTTGTTATCGAGTATCAAGCACAGATGTGTATAATATTAGTCATCTAGCATAAGCACAACCTCCATATTTCGAGGAAACAAAAAGATCCAAATAAATTTACATACCATCTCTAAAAAAAAAGTCCGGATTCGCTGCATAGGTTTTTTGAACATTTTAACGAAAAGATTACCAAGTATTTACCACCGAGAATTTTCAATCAAGATCCTTTGAAGATTTTTTTTTTATCATAGCTAAGATCATATTCGGTTAAAAATCTCACATGTTCACTGATCATAAACACTGATATAATCATTAATAGTTAATAACCTAATTAGAGGACTTCCATTTTTTGCGAAAATATTAACCACGAGAGAAGATTTTAAAAAAAAAAAAAATTTTGTATTAAATATAAAAAACCTGATGGGTAACTGTAAAAACATAACTAATCGAATATTACAATTGCTGCCCAAATTTTTATCTATATATGGTGTAAAAGACAAAGACAAAATTTTTAAATAAATTAGATTTATTTATTTAAAAAATTCATGGGATTACATGGAATATGTTACTCAAAATTATTGTAAATGTGTAAATTTTCTCTTACTTAAGAAAAATAATAACGCTTTCAAATATTGTGGCAATTGAAATATTAATTTCAATTCAAATATAAAATCTACACAATGTATACTTAAAGAAAGGCAAGAGAAAATAGTTTTGTTTGTATTGATTTTACATTGATAAAACATATTTTATTTTGCCTATGTAGAATTACTATACACTCAGAATATGCATGTAGAAATAAAACAAGATTTAAAAAATGAAATTACTTAGAAAACGATTTCAAAATCAGTAGTATTCGCGAGACTACGTTTCCGCCTCGAGAGAATAGGTAATATTGGTTTTGTGCGGTAACAATAGATGGTGCAATACAGGCCGTACGGTGTTCCAAGTTTCCTATATTTACTAGAGTTACGCTTTGACGTCAACTATTCGACATAAATATTTTAACTATACAATTTGTTGGTGTTAATATTAGTAGTGGCGAGTTTAAGTACCTAAACGTGAGAAAGTTGAAATACATATGAAGCTAGAATATGGAGATATACGCAAGTTTACAAAACGTTTGTAATTTATTTAATAATCCGTATCTAAATAGAAATCCAATTTCTAAATCTGTTGCGGGTAAAACTTTGAAATGCTTTGCACAGATGGCTAGCGCTAAAGATTTGTTAAACAGTTTGTATCAATTTAAAAAAATTAAAACTACAAATGTTAAGTTTCAGCTTGTAGACGAGTTAACGAAAGGTGATTTTCATAGATCACAATTTGGAGGAGAAATGTTGAATATTTGCAATAATAATGATAATCTTGTCAACAATCTTTTCTCCTCTGATACTTTTTGCTTTGCTGGTGAAGTAATTCGTATCATTCAACGTTATAATTCAACACAAAATATTAAAAAAGCAGTCTTTTTATTTTTTAGAGCGTATTTACAAGTATGTAAAACACCTACAAAACTTACTTAGTACTTCACGTATTCTTTTAAGTTTAATGGAAAAACAAACAAATTATGCGATCATAAGAAGCGCTGGTACTAACTTAATTTTACCATTTTAATTAGAAATCGATAGGATCTAGTTCACCGCATTTAGTACTTCAATAAAATTATAATCGCAAATGAAACCTATTGAATGAACTTCAATCTAACCTCTGCTAGTGAAGCTACTATCAAAAAATGATCTTAATATATACAAAAGCTTTCTCCGCGTAAACTTACATTAATATCTGTTTAACACGACGTTGTAAGTTCCGTGATTAATTGCTACCCGGTTAAATAACCATAAGTCAAGTAAGATATTTCAGCTAATTATAAAATAATTTTAAATTTAATTTTTCCCTGGTAAAAGATTCCTCTTAAAATAAAATTTATTACAGTAATTAACAGAGATACATTAGTTCCTTAATAATTTCGTACTGTAAGAAGCTTGCAACGGTTGCATAAGATAATTTATTTATTGCCTTAAAAACGAATATCACTAGATTTCCTCAATAAAGGAGCTCCGATTTATTTTAACTATTTCTTCTTGCAAACAGTAAAAGTGGTAAGTAATTAAAGTACGTAATTGCTTCGCTAAGATCAATCATATCTTTAAATTAAATTTATGCTACAACTAAGCTTCAGGTGAGAAAATAAAGTCATTGCATTTAAATGACTGTCTTTTTATAAAAATCACTGTATACGTTGTCCCAAGCGTTCAGAATACTTTAATTGACTAACAAGTAATGTAGTTTGGAAAGCAAACCTGCTTTATGTGAATTAAATAAGGAAACGTTTGCAGTGTCGAAAACTTTTATTTAAGTACACAAAATTGATGAGAGTGAAAAATAACTGATTTATAAATAATATACCTTTTGCATAATTCACAAAACACATTCAAGATTCGTCTTTTGGATTATTTAGATCCTATGTTTCGGCAGTATTTTTAAGCCCTGATGAAAACTATGGTTTTTCAATTTTTAGTTGGCGATGGAATTGTGCATATCTCTCGGTTATAAATTGCCAATGTGTTTATTCTGTATCATATAGTGTAGACACTACTTACTTTTATACAGTGGTATATTATTTGGAACATATATTTATATGTAATATGTGGAAATTGATGAGCATAAAAAATATTATATGGTTTTTCTTTTCTCTAGAACTTGAATGTTGGGATTTCATTCATTCATTCATTCATTCAAGTTAGGGTGGGCACTTGATGTCCGGGGTACTTGAGCTTGATGCTCATTGTACCATCCCTATTGATTCTCTTATTTCCACTCGAGCAGCTTGGTGTGCTCTATAAAGCCCAGTATCTTGCCCAGTGGAAACTTGAGGACTTCGAGGGCTCCAATAGATCTCTCCCAAATATTTCTGCCTGAGTACCTTTAGTTCCTCACATGTGCAGATTACATGTAAACTCGTTTCCTCCTGTAGTTCGCATCTTCTACACCACGGTTCGCTTACACGGCCGTGTTGTATAGATGCTTTTTCAGAGGACAGTGTCCAGTTACCAACCAGTAATGGTTTTAACTTCTTTCTTACTGCGCTTGAGTAGGTTATCAGAGAATTACCATCCCCATCCCTATCAGCGTTTTGGTATGGAGTTGACCTTCAGTCGACTTCCATTTCTTTGTATTTCTTTATCTAACCAGGTCCAGATCTCCTTCTGGCAGAATCTTTAGTAATCCCACATGCGGGCTCTGGACCCATGAAGTGTCTCCTTGGCTAGTTCATGGCTATTACGTTTGCCTTTATATCCTCATGTCCGGCACCCAAATCAGAGACACCGTGTTGTCTCGTGCCAGTGCATTGAGGGATTGTTTGGCAGTCCCTAACTAGTTTTGACCTAGTTACAGGGTTTGAGATTGCCTTAATGACAGCCTGGCTGTCAGTCATTATATTAATTTCCTCCTCATGTAGCCCCCTTTGCAATCATTTCTGCACAGGCTGCAAGGGCGAATACCTCTGCCTGGAAGACCGTTGTATGTTTCCCCAGGCTTATGAATATCCATTGATTAGGGACTGGGCCCACAAATACGGCTCCTGTCCCTGGCTGGATTTGGATCCATCCGTGTACCAGTTTTCGTTAGCAGTGATTTCACTACGTGCCTGGTCTCATTTCGGTATGGAATTTTCACCTTTTTCAGTGAGATAATTCGGGTACCGTATGTGTCCGTGGCATTTGTAGCAATGCCCGTCCAGCAACGTGCCGTAGTATAAGTGTGTCCTCCCACCCTGAAGTTGGGATGCCACAGGTTGTTGGCTTTCAGTCTGAGGATCGCATTCCTTGCCTCGCGCTCTCAACATAGAGTTCGCCAGCGGGGGGAGGACCACAATGTCTCCGATGAATGTTGGGATTTTTAAAGCTGTTTCTATAGCAAAGGTAGTCATCACATATTTGTTATTTTCTTTTTAAGAATTTTAGCCTCTTGTTGTTCCGCTTGTTATTGGATTCTAGTATTCTCATATTCTTATTAACCCCATCTGATTGCCGCATGTGATCGATCACATTAATAACTCTATAACGTACTTTGCACCATTTTAGATTATAAATATAGCAGCATACAACACGGTGCAACACGTACACACCCAATATTAATATTAACACTATATGATGTTAATAAAATTAATTTTAGAACTTTTATTAAAACTCCAATATTGTTGCTTTACATACCGAGACTTTAACAAGAAGTAACTGCTTATTTTAACCATGTGTGCTGCATTAATTTTAAAATTATTGAAATGACATTTTGATTTCTCTTGTACATACCCACAATATTATTTGATGCAATGTTTTAACACGCACCTTGTCTACCAAAATCTAAGTAGAAGCAACACAAGATTTGCAGAATTAATGTGTCAATTTAGAATTAACCAAAAAAAGGAAAACAATAATGGTTCTGCTTCTCAACTACTACAAATTTGGAAATCAACATTAAATTATAGGTTCTATTCCGAGATTAAATGAAAGATGTGCTAAAAGAAAAAAGGTTAGAATAACCTAACATGCATAAATCACGCCGGTACGCAGATGAGAGCCTTCCGTAAAAGGAAGAAACGTCAAGATCTAAAGCGTCAGTCTCGCTGTAAATGAAATTAACAATTTGACAGGAAAGTATATTTAACATGCATTTATGATGTTTCGAAATTGAATTTAAAATGATCCCCTGGCTTTCTGATAAGATCTTCACCGTTATCCAACGTAGATGTTTCGTGTATAAATATGGTAAGCTCAATTAATTATGAAATTACTACTGTTTTCTTGAGCAACGTTTCCTTTTATGTAGGCAATGCATGCATATGTATACGTAGAAATAAACGAACAGCTCTTTGCTTACGACAGAGAAACTACTATTTACGGTTGAACTTTTAATACCGCACATGAATTTTCTGCGGAAATAGAAGATGTATATAAGAGGATTATTAATAGCAAGGCTAGGAATATGAGACAACAGCAACGCGTAGATATTATTCAGAAAAAAATACGTTGTTTATGCATTATTTATGACATGTTTTTGGTTCCTTAGGTATATAACTTTTAAATTAATAATGCTACTATTACCTTCTTCTAAATTCATTTCATCATTTTTTTTTTGTTTTAAAAGTATATCAGCAAATTAGAAATATTTAGTCCGAGTAAAACACGATGCAATATCATTCACGTAAACCTCGTACCTCTTCTCGTGACTACCCGAGGTCTAATTACATCACCTATCCTGACTGCAAACTGTCTACGGTAGGGGTAGTTTCGGAACCATTCCCACACCAATAATACTAGGTTTAGCGAAAGTTTTAGATTTTCTGATTACTATTTACTTTGTGATGATGCAAACATAATTCCTTAATTATGTTAAGGTTGTGCATCCCGCTTTGTAAACAAGTAGCTTGCACTTTTTGCAAATTGTTTCCTTTATGATAATATTAGCTGAAAGAGTTTGTTATGATAGAAGACATGGTACCTTATATATACTGTGAAAGCAGGTAAGGTCTAAATTAAAAACTAAATCATAGCTTCAAACCGTTGTATGGAACGACAACATAATAATCACTAAGCATGGTTTACGTTTACGAACACTAACCATGTTTGATGTGAATTTACCGTCTATTTTGCTAAATTATTGGTCATTTTCAGCTTTTATTTCTGCAGCACCAATCCCCAAAAACATCAAAATTATCTTCCACACAACACAGAAAATTATTCATTAGATGTCACTAGCGTCATTTTGTCTCCTTTTGCTCTGTCTAGTCTTATAGTTAAAAAAGCGTTTAGGGATAAATTTGATAATGATTGGAAAAATAGGTGGGATATTACTTTACATGGGAGGTAGACTAGAAAATTTATCGGTAACGTTACACCTTTTAGAGAAATGAGGGTCAATTTGTCGTATCAGGTGGTAGAATTAATTAATTAATGGGATGGAACGGGTCACGGAATTTTAAATCATACTTATTAGAAAATTGGGGCGGTCGAATGGTAAGAATTTTTCAGTAATGCTGCTAAAGAACTAGATAGTTTACGGCAAGATATTTAGATAGTTAGCAGGGCAGTATGTATTTATGAATGAATATTTTATACTCCTCAGTAGTCTGAATTTTAGTGTTAAACTATAATTTTTAGCATAGTTGGATAAACATTAAAAAAAGAACTTGAATTGCTATTGGTTAGAATAATTAGGATTAAGTTATTGTTAAGTATTAGAATAGGTACTGCTGTTGTTTTGTTTGTTTTTAGATCATTATTTCTATGCTGATCCACTTCAAATTCATGATGTGCGAAAAAGGAAGCAACTACCTGAAGACGACGCGGCTGCCAGAATTGAGGGAACCTGGTGGTTGCCCCTTCAAAAGGAAAGATAATAACAATTTGTCGGCTATCAGTAATAAGGTCTGGGACTTCTTCTCAGATCCTGCTTCCAAAGTAAGATTTTTGCCATGGTTTTCCCTTACTCCTTGGCGAATGCTGGGGGATAAGTAGTTCGCACATTGTCGCTGCCAGAAGTGAGGATATCCCCTACAACTACTTATGTATATAGACGTATATATACTAGGCTTAGTATCGCCTTTGAATACTCCAGAACCGAACATGCACACAAAGAACTTTACTAGTGAAAAACATTGCAGTAATACTAATAATATAGGTGGACTGCACGTGGGGCTTCAATGATGGCGGCTGACTATCGTAAAATTGGACACCCACTAGGGAGGGGCATTGCTATTCAATCTTTCTTACGTCTGGATATTTCTTTTTTTTACATAGAAATCTCACGCGCCATTAATGAATGCAATTCCACAATAGGAAAATAGATAATTTAAACCTTTCTAAACCTTTATTTGAGATGGTTTCTCTACACATCATCGTTTACTTATAAAACTGAAACAAGAAAATTATAGAAATGCTACAAACAGTGAGCTGAAATATGTCAAAACGCATTTCAATAGAAATTTGTTAATACAAATTACTATTGACCATTCGACGTAATGTCACTTATTAAACATTTTTATATAAATAAATTACATTCTTCAGAGGCTAATTGAAGACCACTATAGATTATTCAACGTTTCCAGATGTTATTTAAATGAAGTAACTAGAAATTAAATCCGTCTATATTTCTACGAATGAACACTTGATTAATTATTAAATTTAGCTTCTTGGATGCGTAAACTTGAATGTTTAAACAAATGGGCAAGTAACGTTGTGTGATCAATCGTTTAGTATTTCTTTGCTTGATATATAGGTACCTTATATACTCTCTTGCGTGTTTGAAAGCTCTTTAACGAACGGTTCGATTCCCATCTCTTGAATTATGATAACTGGAATTCTTACGTGCACAGAATAACTAACAAGTTGCTCGCTTGAGGTCCTAATAAATAAACCATTTTGCCAAGGATCTGTAAATATCTTTTTTTATTACTAAATGAAGACTTTTATGTGTCAAATGTACATGGTGGAGGGTAAATTTAGTTGTAATTTATCAATTGCATCCGAACAGTGTTTATGTGAATAGCTTGGAATTCATTAGCTATTGTTTGACATATTTCAAGTTTGTATTCGACTTATTGTTCAGGAATAATTCATCACCTGTAGAGAATTTAGGTAAGTATGGAGTTGAAAAAAAACATTTTGAATTTGAAAACATTCTAATATTTATCATCAATTTCATTGTATGCTGTTGCATTATTTTCATACAAAAAAACATTGAAATGTGTCACTTTCTTTAGTTAAATATTTGAAAAGGTATATATTTCTATGGCTTTACAAATATATACCTTTTCAAATATTTAACTATATGTCAGCATTAATTTTGGCAATTTGCTATTATATTAGTTTGTTCTATAGCGTAGTAGGAACTCTAGACACAACCACAGATAAGGTAGAGTGAACCCAAAATGAGAAGTACATATGTCGTCATAGTAATGTCGACGTAGAATAGAGGAACTAAAACCATCAGTGGCGGGGATAATTTTTTAACGATAGAAATTAAGGTAAATACTTCTGTTAAAGTGACAGAAACCGGCATTTTCGGTTTTATATTTCGTGATATTGTGAAAACACAAATATTAGTTCTAAAAATGATTTTCGAGTTCTGAGCACTCATACCAAAGAAGAGGAAAACATTAATGATAAAGGAACATTGTACAGAGGAAACAAAAATACAAATTATGAAATATACAAAAGAAACATTCCACAAATTCACGCAAATTCAAAGACATGTGCTATTTTGAATTTTGACAGATCTAATGTTCCTATCACATCCCTAAAGCTTTCGAGATTTCGAAGATTCTGGTATCAATCCATAAAGGACGCTCGCGTCCACTAACGCCACATTCATAGTGCTTCCTTAAGTATACGTTTCCTAAGGTTACCTTACATAAGAAATCTGAAGTAGCTCCGTAGGTACCTTAAGGATACTTAGGAGTAGTGGTGGGCCTATCGATAGTGACTATCGATAACTATCGATAGTTTTGACTATCGATAACTATCGATAGTTTCGACTATCGATAGTTGACTATCGATAACTATCGATAGTCGACTATCGACACCTATCGATAGCTGACTATCGATAACTATCGATAGTTGACTATCGATAACTGTTGGAAATATCGATAATGCCACAGTATTATATTTATACATATAGTTTATAACGCAGAGAGATGCTCAATTCAATGAAACACGACAAGTATAGTGCTATTTATTTTCCCTTTCTGAGTAGCTTAAAGATTTATTTATATATTGTCTTGTTAGTTAAAAGCGTTGTATTATCAATCATTCAATTATTCATTGAGTGGAACTAATTCTTTCTTTTGTAATATCATAGTAGCAGGTATTGATGAAACCATGAAATACTAGTGTTAGAGTTCTTATTAGTCTGGACTAAAAAAAACACAAATAATAAATAACAAGAAACAAAACAAAATGTATTTCTGAGGACATATTTGTTGAGTAGAGTGGTGGGCATTACGTGACACTATGGAGCAGTTGTAGAGTTGATAGTTGACTGTTGAAAACCACTATCGATAACCTATCGAAGTTGGTCCGACTATCATAAGTACATATCGATAGAGTGAAAATACCGATAGTGCCACCACCTACTTAGGAGAGATTACTTGATATAAATTGACACATGTTGTCATTTTGGATGTCATTAATCGTTCATTAATTAATTAATGGGATGCAATGGCAGATATAGAGGATTTTTTTGGATTATATAAACATAAAATACGCTAGTAATAGACAACCGAAACGGTATATCAGGGACGCACAAAAATTCCGTGAAATAGTAATGCAGAATTTAGAAAAAGGTATTGTATTTCTAAACAAATTCCAAACATTTTATCGCCGTTTGTTAACGGACAATTCCAAGCATAGAAAATCCTGATGGTTACCCTATTCACTACTGTGTTGCACTATTAACTTCTTGTGCCTTTTTTGTCACTGATATAACAGTTCAAAGTAGGTAAGAAATTTTTATGAATCCTACAATATTGTTTACCAATATTATATCAGCAAAACGTATTTATATTGTATTTGCTTATAACATACAATATAGTTGATATAGCAGATTCGAGATTTATCCGCATCATTCAAAGACTTTTAACTGCGTTTGCTAAAAAAGACAGGACGGTTTGTATTAAGAACGACAAAATATTTACATTAGCAAATCTTGGTGGCCAAACTGAAATAATGTTTGAAATAAAAAAAAAAAGAATTCTTTGAGCTTATTGTGCAAATATAGGAGTTTCAAATTTAAAAATACTTATATTATGGTATATCTATTCAGTTTAGACAAATTTATAACCATACTAATCAAATAAAATTGAACCAAACCACTATTTAATCATAAACGTCACAAACCAGTCGTAAACCGTCAACAACAAATTATATACAATACTTGCATGTTGACTAGAGCGCCTCTGGGGAATAATACCTAAACTATTTCCCCTCCGCAGGGGAAAGCGTCACGAATTGTATAATTTAAGTTGGACAGGGATAGACACACCAGAGATAGTTGTTTTTTTTTGTCAATGGGATATGTCATGTTAAAACTGGGAAAAAAATTTGAAATACCTCAGAGAAGCTCAAGTATTAGATACATATTACGTATCATACAGAAAATAAATTGATTTATAAAAACTAATAGAGATGAAACAGAAAGTGGAAATGTCATTAAAGAAGTTTTTGTAATGAATATGAATGGTAGGTTGGAAGAAAGGGAACAAATCGCTGAATGATGCGGAAGTAAGAAAATGAGAATCCACAGGGAACCTCATCTTATGAATTAATAAGCGAAGATGAACTTTTAAAGGAAGAGGAAGAAAAATTATAAACTTTAGGGAAGGAACGATTTGAAAGAATGCTTAGATTCGCGGAGAAAAGTAAACTAAATGAAGAATATTATGATGCATATGATTTTAATGACAAATTTGCTTGTGATTCTGGTCAATAAGGAAGGCATTGGTATTGTTATTATAAAGGTAACTCAAAAAAAGAACAACACGTCGAGTGAGATAGATTTTTTGTTTGGTGTATCACTTAACTGTAGTTAAATGCGGAAACTATAGTTCTGAAGAAAATGAAGTTGATAGTGAAAAACGATAAGAGCCAAGTATTAACAGCAAAAGCAATCATGGAAATTATGAAGAATTCGAATTGAAAGCGGATTTATCAGGTTTCAAGCATAATAAAGCAGAACTGGAAAGTGAAATGAGTCAAATAAGGTGGATTTGGAATAATATAATATAGAAGGGAGAACATAGAAAGCAGATAAAATCTAAATCATACCAACATTTAATAAGAACAAAATATACCTACTAGTAATAAATAATAACAAAAACATTTTCTTTTTTACAAATATGTTAAGAATACTTCAATTGGCAAATGTATATTATTCTTCGATATTCACAACATATAAAAGTACGTTAAAATCCGATGTACTAACCATTATTGCGAGTTCCTCGTTTTTAATTCTAGCTGTTTGTTTTTGTTTTTACACAAAATATAATGTCTTTAGTGTCTCTTATATTCTATAATGTTCTATCTTTTCTATGTATGCAATTATTTTCTATTATATTAATAATAAATTTATACTTAAAAGTTCCTTAAGTCAAAAAAAAAACAAATTTAATACAATACGATACAATGATTTAATGTTGCCTCAATTTCTTCGTCTTATAACAAGGATTGGATTACGAAATGCACATAATACTGAAATTTTCCTCGTAGTAATGTTTTATATGTACAGAAATATGTGTCTGAACCCATGCACGCATCTTAGACCACAGCCCATTAACTCAACAGTTTTAACGATAAAAACGTTGGATCAAATTACATCAGACATACAAGAACATAGTTAATGGGTTAGCATCCTCTTGTCCGTTCAATAAATATTGTACAATCGAAAAAGATATACGAATACAAAGATGGATATGGAAATATTTGTAATATGTATAATGACATACATATGTGTAATGAGCCCTATGATAAAATTTTTACAAAAAGGAAAACGTTAACAACCATTTTACCAATTTATTGATACGGTATGTCATAGTCTGGTATTGCAACTTTTAGTAAATCTTATAAGACTTTTTCTTCCTTGAAATATACTTACGTTAACATTCCAATAATAGATTCATTAGGAAGGTGTTTCTAAAACCTTAACTTAAATAAATACAATTACGTAAATGCGCAAGTGAGTTTGGAAACATGGTAACTGTTAGCAATACGTACAGAACGTAGAAAAAAAAGCGTATTCCTTGGCACAATTAGTGAAACTACTAATGAACATAGTTTATTGTAGACAGTAATGAAAGCAATTATAGGAATGTTTAGTCTACGTCGAACAGACGCAATGTATAACATTTTATTTACATAATACGCAGAAAACTAAGAAAACGTGGCTGCTGAAAGTAATTTTTATTGTTTGGTAATAAAAAGAAAAAATGTGGCGGTTGAATGATATGAACTGACAGCATTTTGCTTTGCAAGGGCCGTCATTAATTTTCCCAGTTGTAAAAATATTAAATAAATTTGTCAGGAACATATAGCTCTCCGTGAAAAGAATCCAATTTGCCATCAAATGAGAAGTGTACAGATGTATGTTTGTTTGAATTTAACTCTTCGTGTAAATTTAACAAGAGAGCTGTCACTGAGATATGCGGATATTGCCTGTGAAAACGTTTGCACGGGTGTACGAATATCTACATACAAGGAACATATAATGTTCATCATGTTTTGTGAGTACTAGATTACGAAGCACATTTATGTCAAAGCACCTTAAATTCATTGTGTTAAAACCGGTTACAGAATTTCATAATAATATCATCTTTATTTAATATAAAAATTGAATAAACAGTACTTTAATTTGAACCATTGTGCCATTTTACCCAATAATGGTGTTACCAGGTAAAGAACTGCCTAGAATTGTTACTCTGATTGTAAGTTTATTTGATAAGTTAAATGATAAATGTGAAACGTATATAGCAAGTCAAGTTTTCGACCAATAGAATTAATACGCATCTATGTCGAGTTTTTCTGGTTTTGTAAATATTTCAGGTCTACGTTGGAACGTGTTCTCTGTTTCAGACGAGGGGGTTTAGCTGATTCAACTAAGTTGCCTGGTTTACTCTCAACTACTTAATTGTCATTGAAGACCTATCGAAGTCGCCGCAGTGGACAAGTTGACTCCGTGTGAAAGGGTTCACATATGCTCCTTGCAACTTAGTTGAATCAAGTAAACCACCTCGTCTAAAACAGGCCTAAGTGTTAACAATTCCATATCATATGCAAACGAGATTTTATTAGTTTTGAGGGTTTGTTCGTTGATTTCATTAACAACAATACGTAAATTTCGAGGGATGTTGACAGTTGGTGGATACAATTATTACTGCTATGTCGACAGGCCGATGCCTGCCGTAACATTATTTTTTGGCTTCAGACACAGGAATTCGTAAATTTTGAGATTTGCCCAAGATCTTGGCAGACCAATGTCCTTCTTAAATATCGTCGATTTATCGCTCGAATTTATGTGCACCGCTCTAACTTAATTGGTAGAGCGTTCATCCGGGAAACCAGAGTATGTAGGTTCGAATCCTGCGTGAGAGAAAATTTTTCTTGGGAAATATTCCTCTTAATTATTACAGTATTAGTAGAAATACATTAATTTGTTAATTTCTTACTGTAAAAATTTGTTTAGTTAAACAAGTACGATGTTGTCTCAACAACATAAAAGCAATTGAACCAACCCAACATTTTTACAAAGTTGAACTATATTATTGTATAAGACCATACTGAACTAAATAATGTATTTGAATATACTGAACTTTTTAACCAAATATTTTATTTCAGTCAATAGCGTACATTTCTTGCATATATTTGAAACAACAAAGGGCATGCTTTTTTCAAAGAAAATATGCTTAACAAAGTATATTTGGTTGGTTGAAATATATCGGTTTTTCAGTAGTTAGTACGAAAATATATGCAATATCTAGGTGTACATATATATAACGCTACCCACTTATTTATTTAAGGAAAACTGCTACAAAAAGATAGTAGCTTTGTAAACTGCTAACTAAAGAGTATCAGAAGCAGGTTTTAGTTGCTAACGTAAAGAATCAGCTTTATATATCACTAATAATAACTACTTTGCAAGAATTTGGACGGACTTTCGTGGAGTTTCTGTAATAAGCAGTACCTTCTACAGCACCTTTACAACAATTTTACAATTGTGTCAAAAAAAAAAAACTTCATACTAACATATTCATTAGGTAGAAAAAGATGGAGAAGCGCGGTCATACGGCACTACATATATAATATGAAAAAAATAGTTTTAATTGCTCAAAATTAGAAGTCTGAAATGTTTTATAAACAACAAATTTAACGCTAACTCCCGATATATTTCAAAAATTTAGCAATAGATGGCGAGTCGAAAAGACATGTTAAATGTTTCATTTAGTTCTTTATTACTAAATTTGGCCTTATCAGAACATAACTACAATAGAAGAAGAATAGTCAGAAGACAATACAGAACCATCATAGATAAAAAACTTAAAATCTTTCAAAAACAAAATTTTATCCCTATAACGATCGAGAATATCGAACGTGTAAGGCAACAAAGAAATAAGCAGTTAAATTGTATCGTAAAGGTATACACGAAAAATGCAGGAGAATTTAACAAGTAAAACAACCATACACGGGTGCACAAGATATGAATGCAGTATATAAAATATGGAGTAACTATAACTGGAAAGATCAGCGTAGATGTCACTGGTATTCAGTTCCTTCCTGAAATTAATAAAGACAGATACTTATTTATAAACCACATCTCTAAAAAATAAAGCTTAGTTAGAATAGATTCAACTCCAGAATTCTCGTCCAACATTTGGAATGGTGCTTAAGATTAATGACAGTTGTTTCTAACATCTCTTATATGTCTGAGTAAAATATCTGTTCTTTTTAATTTTGGACGTCCGTTCTATATAACATAAAGGAACAACCATATACAAATCAATGCATTAATCTACCTAACTCTTTAACAAGGTAAGTCACATTTTTATCTTAAGATAAAGTTTCAGTATATTGCTTAATATAGGAGTCATATCTGGAATAAGGACAGCGGTTGGAGCAATTGAGGTGTTCCGGCTATGAAGATGATCGGGTGAATGGTTATAAAGAAGTCTTACACACTACACCCATCTTCCTCGTTCTATATTTTTGAAAGACACTGTATTTGTTCCGTCCTTTTATATTTTATATGTCCGTCTATGTTGTTATCAGGTTTAATTGTTCTTAACTTCCTTCCTTTTTTCGTTAATATTTTCACGATATAATTAACTGGTTTGTTATTTTTAACTTAGTTCGATTATGTCTCTGTCTTTAATGACGTTAGGGTTTTTAATTTTTTAAAATCTAAATTTTTAACCCATATTTAATCCTTTTTGATTGTTCTTTAAATTGCAGTCTGCCCCGCTGAAGGCACATATTTGTACCGGAATATTGCCAATAAAGAATTAAATGAAAGCATTTAACATATGTTCTCGGTTCTCCACCTATGGCTAAATCCGTGAAATATATTTGGAGCTGTCAGCGTTAAATTTGTTATTTATCAAATGAGAGTACTATGTTACTTGTATTCACTGACACAATTTACATACATATTTTAGTCGATTTTATGAAATATTCCAATAGTACCAAACTTTTATACCAATCACTTTATAACTAGTGTTTTAATAAAAAAATATCATGTTCAATTTAAGAAATGTTGTTAACACAAGAATATATAGGTATATTAGAGAGGAATTTTTTTTGAATACCTGTACATAATTTGGTGGTAAATGCAGCAACACTGAATACCTACATGTCTGTACTTACATCAACATTAATCGTAATATCTAATACCGTATAGAATATTTGGTTTTGTTCAAAAGATTACAAGTGTCAAAACTTCAATAGCAAATATTTCAAAAACGCCCAAGTTTAGGGATAGGATACTCTAATATACTTTTTTTGTGAAAAGCTAAATAATTACAAATCATCTTAACCGCGTGCTCCACCTGAAGGTACTACACCAGGCTACCTATTTTAAGTACTACAGATATATATTCCATAACAATTGAAATGTTCCTACTCTAATTAAATAATTTCCCTAAGATTGTTAATATAAAAATATAATTTATTTTACATTAGCCTTGCAATTATATGAATACTGCTTTATGTGAAACGCTGAAATATGTAATAATCGAAAATATAATTAGTTCACATAATCGCGAGTTTACTGTAAATCAGTCAGCTGTCAGTTGTTATTATATTTGCGCTCATAGAACGACTTTATTTGCCTCCCAGCATTTGCCAAGGAGTATAGGAAAACCATGACAAAAACCTTACTCTGGCAGCAGGATGTGGGAAGAAGCCCAGACCGAAGCTATTTTTCGCGACATAATGTAGTAGAAAATCATGTTGGATTATGTGTAAACCCAGCGTTTTCGTAAACGATGCCTCGTGAGGGGAAT
This sequence comes from Protaetia brevitarsis, assembly GCA_004143645.1. NCBI lineage: Eukaryota > Metazoa > Arthropoda > Insecta > Coleoptera > Scarabaeidae > Protaetia > Protaetia brevitarsis. The sequence goes on from RXPK01000206.1 coordinate 679,315, forward strand.
ACATATGACGTCATTTCTTAAGCATAATCTACCATAAGCTGGTCCCGAAGAGTGTATGTTGGATTATGTCAACAAGAAGAAGAAGTGGTTGTCTAGTCACAGTTTTGACGGATAATTGGAGGTGAGGGTCATAATCTAACATAAATTTAGATTGTCGCGGAAATTCGCCTCTTGTTACTGATTGAAATACTTTAATACAGGCAAGATAAACTCACATAAACAAATAGATAAGAACTGTATCATTCCATTTAAAACAAGAAGCAGAAATGCCCCGCACACTGACAGTGATATGAAACCGAAAATATTTTCTTAGGGGCGCGTGCTCTATAATGGGGATTCATAAATAGCCCGTTCCTTAAACTATATCGTGCCGTTACATGCTGCCATCTATAGAGTAAGAAAGCTTGATATTTGATCATAAATTTTGACAAAAGAGATGGCTTTTAGTCCTTTATTTTTTTTTCTGGCACAGTTTCCACCTGGTTAGATATAATTTGCTTAAGGCCTAATCCTCCACTGTACCGACGACAAATCTTGCACAAATACGCACTCAATGCGTAAACAATAGAGAACAGTAATGATTAAAGTATAATTATATTTCTTATAGTGTTCTCTTTTACAACAAAATACTTACCGCAATTTTCACCTATGCTAAGATAAGTTATTTTTCTATTCATTAGCTTTTTACAAATTTGAGGCACTAAACTTTGCTTTTGCTTATTGTGTTTTGAGGCATACATGTCTACCTTCAATTCGACTCTCTCAGAATTTTTATTTGCTCATAATTTCGTCAAAATTCCTGTTTTTTTTTTTCACCTAACAATTTCAATCTTCCCGTAACCAATAACATTTATTGAGCCTTTGTTAGAGGTTATTACGGAAGTCATTGCGTTTCTTACGTTATTGCAGTATATATTTTAAAATATACCTACTAAAACACTACATAACATTTGACATGACACCTTATCCGACTTATTTTCTGTTTCGTTATGTAAACGTTTTATCTATAATACGTTTAGATTCCCTGGTGACAAACGGATGGCACAGATGTTAACGAAAAAGAAAGGAAACCATTATTTCGTGAAAATATATATAAGGCTATGTGACAAACAAAGGATCCAGAAGACCTAAGATTTATCGGATCAGGCACGAGGAAAGGGAGAAAACGTCAGGAAGGGTAAATATAAGGAGATAATTTTTGCTTTATGTCAATCTTTCTAGGAAATCAAGATCTAAGCAAGGTATTAAAGGATTTTCAGAGCTTCCAGTTAGCCACCACGCAAAGAGAGCTCGTTTTCTAACAAAAATAGCAAGGCCATTTCGTAAAATACGACATCATGTATCTATGTATTAAAGGGTAGATACGTATGCTCGTTTAAAATGTACCACAATTCTGTAAGGTGAAACTAAAAATGTACGCGTATATGTCATAAAATACTAGTTTAATAATAGTTAATGGTACTATATATTTGCTACAGTACTTTAAAATGTCTTATCTACTGAAAAATGTTTATATTCGGCGCATTTGTACAGCGATATTTTTTCCTATATTTCCACCGAATTGTAATGAAACGAAAGAAAATCGACTTTAAAGCATTTTTCTTTTTTTAACGTTCGTTACACGAACTGAAATTTATTCAAGCGCGTTCTATTTAATTTACAAACGCTTTTATTATTACCTGAAATAATGTCCGACTGCGTTTGAGCTATGCATTTTTGTTGAAGAGGGTTACAAGAAAATGTAGCCCTCCCAGTTAAGCTAAGTTGAAAGAGTCGGAACATTTAGATTTTTTACTCTTATTGGCAAAATATCAACCAATTGTGTTCTTGTTGTCATCACTCTTAGAAGTTTAAGTATAACCCAGGATTTCAATTAAAATTGAATAATTGAATGAAAGGGTACGACATATGGTGTACACGCAGAAAACGTTATATTAAAAACTGCTGCATACAACATACAACACCCAACTCACACAAATACACCCTTGCACATGCGTACTAAATATCAACCCTACAAAGGAGATTACGCAGTCAAATACGTATAAGGAAATGCAATCGATATTGCAGGTAATATAAAAAACAGATCACTAGCAATTAAAAATGTGTGTAACACTTGGTTGATAGTAGCATATATATCAGGGGGGGGGGCGCACTAAATACGATTTGTTTATATCAGCGTGACGTCACGATTTGTTGGGGATACAATCTACTAGGCGGCGCCGAATGCTGGAATAAATCACGTGTTACCGCCATTGTTGTTTTTGTGTCATTTTGATTCTGACAGCGTATTGAGTATTATCGATTCGAGCGTTGTGAAATAGGTTGTAGTTTGTATTTTTAGATTAGTGTGTTAGTTGTAGAGTTGCTGTAGTGTTTATTAATAGGTTGTATTTAGTTATTTCATATAGAACACCTGTGCATTCGACAGTGGAAGTTTTTTACGAAGCCTTCTTTCTGCAGCAAGTAAGTTAAAAAACCAAAACTTTTGTGATAAAAATGATTTACTGTATGATTGTTGCTTTAGACATGAGGGTCCGTTCCTGTGCAGTAATGGGTTTTGCAGTGACCGGACATCCTTCAGACCTCGGTTTCCTAATCCAGAAGAGGTGTGGAACGCTACAGGTAATTTATTTCTTCTGTTCTGTATGTAGTACGTGGAATCATATGTAGTTATGCAAAAGAATATAGTTACTTTATAATTTATACATATATCTACGTTAAGATACTTTCTGTAAATATTGTTTCAATAAAAATGTATGTGTAATTATAGAATGTGTGGTCTTTTTATTCGTATTATAACAATAAAATGTAATTAAAGGAAGGCTGTGTTACCATTTTTGCGCAATTTTCAGCATATGAATTTCCATATTGTTGAAAATTGCGCAAAATGGTAACACAGTCTTCCTTTAATACTCTGAGGTGAATTTAAATAATTTTCAAGTAAGCACGCTAAATGTCCGCTAAGCGGGGATACAAACCGCTAGATGGCGCGAGCAGCACGGTTACACGAATTTCTTAATAGCGACCCATCTATACCAACCTACCTTATCTATGATACATATGTTTCACCTTACCAAGGATCTTCAGTGCTACTGGTCAACCTAATGATCACTAATAAGCAAGTGGAGTTTGGTCCAACCCAATAAGTAAACTGACACTCATTATAATTTATTACTACATTTTTGAAACATACCGTACCAAATATAAAAATTAATTTGTTTCTGAAATTTAGGCGCAAATTTCATTATAATTTAATAAATTTCAAGTTTGTTTCATAGCTAAGTACATCAGGTGAGCAGTATAAAAACAGCAGACATGTATTTTCTTGTGGAAGGTAAAAGTTGCACGTTTGAGTGAGAGGAATCGGTGATCTAGTTGTATCCCTCTAATCGTTATATATATTTTTTATTTTTATTATTCATATTAATTTATCGAGGATGACGCAAATTATATCCCATCTCATGCCTCTGTTATATTTTGTTTAGTTTTTTTTATTAATTTTAAAATGTCTGTGTTGTCCATAATTGTTGCTTTTACAAAACAAAAAAAAAAAATGTGTATAAAAAATTGTTAAAATATAAAATTAAAAATATTATTTTTAATTGTATAAGGTTAAGAGATAAAAAGGCTATGGAATACTAAACAAAGTTTTTTGCATTTTTAGCTTTACTTTAATGTAATAATAACATAAATGATTATTAAATTGGTGTGAAACATACTTTTGAAAAGACCGGAATTCCGTTCGAAACGTCAGGGAACAATGTAATTGAATTAAGAAGAATAAACATATGGCCACTAATCTCAAGAATTTTATTTAAACTATGGTAGCAGGGATAAGAGCAGCGATTAGTATAATTTGTAAAAATAATATATTTCAAAAAAAGATGGAGCAGATTTAAGAGAAAGGGAAAATGCCCATTTCTTTTTTCGTTTCAGTGGTATATGCATTTAATAAAATTGGAACTGTATTTTGTTTAGACAAATTATATAAACCCCGAAGTTGATCTGCTCTACGGCCCAAGTCAGCAGTGTACCACTCAACATTGGGCTTACAATCAACTCTAGACTTCACCAATGGAAACGACATATTAAATTACTACAAAAATGTTTGTAAAAAAACGCAAACGTGTCTTCTTCCGGAGTAGTTACACTCAACCAGCTCTCGCTAGCTATCAAAGACTGAAAACTCGATGATATTTTCACTACTGAATTTACGTTGTATCCAAATATTGATTTGTATCTTTGCAGGTTACTAATCACTAACAGATGAAAGCAATGGTCCAGTGTGGGTGTACTACAAAAAAATATTACGATACTATAGAAAAATATTATCAATTTAGGTTAAAGACGTAATTCCCGTGGGATTTGCAACATATGGTAAGTTAAAACAATTAAAGACGCTTTTGACATTTTAGCTGAGCCGGTCTCACGCAAAAATTACATACAGTCACCGCAGACAATTACCGTATGTTCTAAAGTTATGACTTCATTAAGTACTTAAACAATTGTTATTAAATATAGTCAGATTACCAGTTGCGACCTGTACAAGCATACCACAACATATTTTTATCATCTGGGTCACTCTCATACAAGTATTCTATAATGGTTTCCTCTGATTCAACAAAACAATATAGAAGTACCTGCAGAAGTATCATTATGTACAAAAGTATACCCAATTATTAATTTTATGGGAGATGTTTTTCGTTTTAATTTTAATTAAAACTTTCTTGAGATTGAGAGGCCGCTGTAATGCCTAGAATAGAGAATATAGAAAAGAAACTGACAAAAATTGTTGATTAGAAACGTAATAACCTCCATTCCACCGAGTTAGTTCAAAAAGAGAAGGAATAAAAAAATCTCAACGAAAAAAGCAAAAAATTGAAAAGAAGTCGTGTAGAATTAAAAGAAAATAAGTCTCAAACAAGATGGATAACGAAAAGCAGCGCAAAGAAAAGCGAGATTAATGTGTATTTGGTGCCAGGACGATTGCTAGAACGGTAGGAAGCAAAACACCCCACTTTTTCTATCTGCCTTTGTCAACAAGTGCAATTTCAATTCTCTCGTTTTATGGTTTTTTTGTGTAGATTTTATTTATCTCTCGAAAAAAATTGAGTTAGCATATGTGATTTGTGCGCTGGAGTTTCAAAATTCTAATATTATGCCTTAAGATTGTGCAAAATATGTATTATTCTAGCCTAATTTTTTTTCTTGAGGAATTCCATCAATGTTACCAATGAAAAAAAAATTACCGGTAATTTAGCGGTAAACGTATTTTCATTTTCCATTTGCCGATAAATGAAAAAATTGGTAAATTTACAATCACTAACTCCAACATATCACACTTTCCCAAATGAGTAAATGCCATTGTTACGGTTGAAAAAATTGTAAGAACAGTACTTTTTCCGCACAGTAACTTTAAAAAACAACAAATATAAATAATTTGACAGCTACTAAATAATGTGACGCTTTAATTTTCCATATCGATTTCATGCAAACAAAACAAAGATAAAGATTTCTCAGTAACTACTTTATTTGACATTGTTTTATAATAGTGTACTAAGACTTTTTTGTTCGATTTGCGATTGTCTTTTAAATTGTAAAAAAATATATACAGGGCGTTCCATTTAAAAAAAAAATAATTTTGGACGAAAATATAGAGAACGCAACGCTTTGTTTTTCTATTTTCACAATTGTAACCGCCATAAAAAATAATACTACTTTGTCCATTTGACCAATTCTGTACCTCCAAAGATAACAAAGTTATTAATAGTGCACCATTAAGTGTGGACATCCGGTATACATATTTGGTATTCTGACAATATACTTGTACACCTGAAGAATATGAAGATATTAGTGTAACTAATGAAATGTGCATAGTGTGAAGATTAAAAAACTTCTGTGAGATAGATGTTTATTTATATTTCGTTTGTTAGTTATAGAAAGCATTATTAGTTATTTGGACGTGAGAGAAATGATTGAAAAATAAATTAAATTAAATGTTAGGATTCCAAACATTAACAAAAGTATGTACTCAAATCTGAAGTAATAAAAATACTATACATTTAAAAAAATAATAAAACATAAATCTTTCTACTTCCAATTGATCAATTAACATGATCGGCAGTAAATGTCCTACTGTAAGTAGATTTTCACTTCCGACATTTTAAAAAATACTAATGAAAGGAACAATATTTTGCTGTCATCGTGCAAGGAACGCCAACGTTTAATAATAGTAATCTTTTCCTGTTATTTGTTATTTATATCTACAGATAACAAATTATATTATAATCACACTGTTGATGTGATATAACTTCGAGCAGAGAGTATCCCATATTTCGTTTAGCCTAAACCCCACCTAAACTGATAACGAATTTCAATTTAAATTACGATCGGATTAACATTAAACAAGTCTCGGTTTGACTTTGATGAATAACGCTTCGTTTGGTGAATGTAAAAAAAAAAACAGTACCTCGTTACAGTGCACGTCCGAAATAGATAAGGAAAGACTGTAGAGAAGTAAATAGGTTACACAATATAAAAACAAATATTCCTGATAACGACTAAATTTAATGTCATTTTTTTGTTGATTTATTTAATACTAATAAGATCAATAAGCATATCAGGGCCAATATTAATAACTGATGACCTTGTACGGGTGTAAGTTGATATCAGAATCATCTCATTATTTGAAAATATCCATTATCTCTCTTTATAAATTTTTGTTTTCGGACAGTTCACACTTATATCTTCACTTCATTTTTCAATAGGCGATACAGACGTGACATTAAGTTTGTTCGCGTCGCATGAACTATTTGCACTTTTATGCACTTTTTAGACCTTTTGTGTGCGAAAGTGCATAAAAGTGCAAATAGTTCATGCGACGCGAACAAACTTATTAACTCAGTCATACAGGGTTAAGCAATGTGTGGAGACACCTGATTTCTGGCTAAATTATGGCTTCTATTAAAAATAATATTCAAAAAAGTTTTTGTAGTATTCTTATTTAACTATGTGACATATTTTGACACAATAACAACCATCACATGTCTCGAGATATGACGTTTTCAGTAGTTCTTTTAAATGGATCATCCTGTATCTTTTCGTATTTTTGGATAGACGCTTTTTCAAGAATTACAATGATACATCACCGTACAACTCTTTTCAGGCGGTCCTTTTCATATAATTGTAAATTGTTATAATAATCTACCAGTGCGTTTCAAGACTCTTAGTAAATCCTCTCTTGGTAAATATGTGTATCTTTTTCTTCTGGATAACCAGTGATTGCGTGCAGATTTATTATTATTTATAACATTGACTTGCTTTTATTCAGTCTTTGTATCTATTTTTTAAGTACCTATGTTGTTGCTAAATCTTTTTGTCAGATGCATGTGATAAAGAATATTCGTATCTTTATGTTGCCATACAATAAATCTTGCAGATATCCTTCTGCAACTGCAAATAAATTCCATCCATATGGAAAGAAAACCGCCTTGCTAATTAGTTAATAATGTCGCTTAACTTCATTGAGTACAGTTATCTTATCAAGCTCAAGATATTCAGTAATTTTCATTGGAATTTATTGTATTGAAACCAATCGGCGAATTTATACACTTTTGAAAATTTTAAAGAGATGTAAGTATTTTAAAGTGAATTTTCGTTGATAAAGAAAAAAATCCTTGAATATTCGAAATTAGTTCACCTCCATACTAAGTTTCAAAAAATCTGAAATTTGACAATTAGAAGCTTCGCGTGCATAATTACTTTCTCTTTTGTCAGATTATCTACGGTCAAAAGAAGAAGAAAAAACATGCACGTATGCCTTTGTACAACATCCGAATAATATACTCGTCCTTTCAGCTGAATGTGTTTTAGTTCGTGTACAAGAGCAGTTCCACGTTTTTCACAAATTGACGTAACACAGAAGGAGACCACGTTTGAAACGGGATTTCGCTAATTTCGTTTAGAGGCAATGCATTAGAAATTGAATTTGCCGTGGGAATAGCACAAAAGGAGGCACTAAAGAATGCAAGTCACTTGAATCGTGCAGATGCGTATTATTTAAGAAAGGGTTCGCTTTTTCTTTTCTAAATTAAGTTACGCTTTTCTTTTTTCCTCCTTCGCAAATAAAACCGTTCCATGCTAAACGTTTGATCCTAATGAATTTTTAATGTGTGTTGCTTTTTAAACTTTTAAGAGATAACCTTTGTTAGATAGGTTTGGATATTTGTCGGTTTCTATTCGAAGATTTAGTGTCTACTATAAACTATAGAAAGCAGTAATAATTGCTAAAAGAGACAAATGACAATTAATTGATCGGAAAGAAGTAATGGTGTGGACACAAATAAAACACAACAATTCAAAATACAACATTTCTACATTTTATTCATACACAATCGAAAAATTAATATATTTTCGTATAGTTTTGGAGGTTCAAAGAATTTAGAAAGGTTATAAAAATTTGAAATTCTAAAATGTGCATAAAATGATTTTTAATGATAATAACAAAAATATAATAAATCGGTCAGCTATCAACTGTTATATTATGTTTGCGCCTATAAAATGACTTCTATTATCTCCCAGGACTCGCAAGGAGCAAGTGAAAGCCACACTGTAAAAAAAGTTGCAGTAAAATTACATGTAAAATCGTTGGTAACAAAGTTGCCTACAATTTTACAGGTAAATTTACTTCATAAGGTAAAATTTTTACCATCCAGTAAATTTCACATGCTGATGTGTTTTTCAAAGATTGTACTGTAAAATTCGTATGTAATATTTACATGAACTCTATATTTACCGAACACTGAAGTAATTTTTATATGTATTTTTATAAAGAGAGCAAGCAACTTACCTAATTCTTTTATAGCACCTAATAGGTCATACTGAATCGCTCAACCAGGGATCAAGAATGAACACGCTTACGCGAAACCTACGATTGTTTGTGACGTACATGATATCATTGAGCCAATAATAAGTTGGACAAACGAATAGAATTACCTACGCGCACAGATAAATAATCCAATAACCAATCACATTACAGCGTATGAATTTCGTATTTTCCATGATATTTATAGTTTTACCCGAAAATTCAAGTAATAACAAATAAATATAAAAGATCCTCATATTTTTACAGTAAAATTAATAGTTAACTAGTAAAATTACTTTTAAAGTGCACTAAATACCAAAAAAAATGTCAATTTTACACTTTTAAGTAAATTTTGAGAGTAAATACAAAACTGTACATGTTTTTTTTCCTGAATTTTCCTTTTGAATTTTTGTTACATCTTAAACTTACGTGAAAAAGCTATAAATTTTACCGAAATTTCTTTTTCCATGTTAAATATCCTAGAAAAAGCATGTAAAACAAAATTTACATGATTTATTGTGGTAAATTCACGACGTTATTACATGTAATATTCCTGATTTACCATGGCAAAATTACTGTAATTTTTTACAGTGCATGGAAAGACCCTTCTTTGAAGCAGCTTTAATATGACACGAGTAACAACACTAAACCCTAATGCAATACCAATAATGAAACATAATGAGTCACAAAACAATATTTTTTTTATTATTTTTTTTTTAATTTATTTATATAATTTAATAATATAATAGTAATAGTAATTTCTAGTAAACGTTATTGCTATACATCCGTACTACAAGTAATAAAGAAAGACAGAGTCAATTTCTTTCGAAATTACCCTACTAATTGTATGTTTTGCTTCTGTTCTACTTTGCCACCACTGATTGTTGCAATGCGCCATTAGTAGTTTCGAAACTTACGAATTAGATGCTAGTTAATCTCTCATGATTTAAATGCTAGGATAGGTAGCCCGGTGTTTCAAGAGCAACTGTTGTAAAGTGTAAAAGTTACATCGTTTATCTGCAGATATACTGGTTGGCTAGTTGAGTGGTCAACATTAATGAGCTCCACGAAACCGTGAGTTACAAAGTCACTTCAAGTAGTGCAGCTGCATGCAATTTATCACCACCTTTTCACAGCTTAAGCTGAGACAACACATCCTGTTAATTTATTTTTTTTTCTGAGAATGACGCAGGGGTTAATAATATTTATGTATCCATAAAGAAAATTCTCGAGTCCAATACATGAAATATACATCTAACAACGTTAGTTGTAAAGAAAGGTATTTGATTCAAATGCCACGAATGAACAGTGCAGGACCTAGTATCTCGGAAGCTCATAAATACAGACTAGGATAAATAACAAAGAATCTAGGAGAAAATCACTAGGAAGGAGCTGATTCCAAATAAAAGTGGAATTATATAGGGATTTTGCAAACGCGAGGGAGCTGGGAAAGCTGTTATTAGCGGAGAAGCTTACAATGGAAATAAGTCCTCTGTAATGAGAAATGGTATACGTAAGAAAGGATTCTGAATAAAGAAACCGTTCGTTTTAGCAATGAAGCAAATGCTAATATGCGAATATGCTTTTGTATTTCCACTTTATTTTTTGTTAATTTTGAAAGATTTGATCCCTGTAGTGCCTTCAATAATTAAAAAAGCTGCATTATGAGAAATATCTTTATATTAGATGCAGTAGTAAATGTCAATGGAAGACGCTGGTGAATCCTCGCTTTGTTAATAAGTAATATTTATCTAGAACATAACTATATAGGATACCTAAACAGTGCCTTAATGAAGCATATTAATCACCTCAAAGAACTGACCCAAATAAGACAATAATTTAGAAACAATTACAAAAATATTTATTAAACATCTTATGATTTCGTTTTCAAATATGATAATTCTATAAAATCTCAAAGGCAAGTCGGTTTCGTTTACTTATAAACGGCCAAGTCAATCAATTAATATCTAGAATTAAAGGTGTGATCTTAATTAACTAGCTAATTTTGAATTTTCCATAAAATATACAAATAATGTTCTTTATTGTGTTAGAAAATTATCGCTTTAAATGTGACTATCGAAAAACACAAAAAAGAATCCTACAATGCTATTCATAATTTTTATTAACTAAATTTATTCATTCGATTGGAATATTTCCAGCTATTAGAATATCTCAACTGAGATGAGATATTATAAAAAGGAAAAATTATTAACTTTGTTATTGTGCATTTGTGAATTTTATTACATTATAAGGTATGTGTCTTGTAGTGTCCTTGTACTATGTTTCTTGATGGCACCTAAAAATGTTGCATCAGTTTAAATAAAAAATATTTGTTTATCGGTTCCACTCGACCGTTTCATTTTAATTATCGCAGCGGTACATTAAAAATAACAGTATACCATTTGTATTGGCATAACATTTTACAATAATTTGCTAAATAATATAACAAACTTTGACTAAAATACTAGTACATATTTTCCAAAAATGTGTTTTATCAAATTAAAACTATATACCTACACTAAGTGATTTCCTTACCTAGCAAATATTTTTCATTGACTATTACAATTAGAATTTACGACATATGCTAGCATACTAGCAATTAAAATAGTGTTCAATTATACTATACTTACATATACATATAATATAAATGTAGCTTTATATTAGAATTAATAATAATATAATAAATCATCATATGGCAATCATGTGCAAGTCTAGACGTAACATAAAGTATTCATCCCAATACATTCATGAAACTTTGCGTTAAATTCAAATATAAAATAAAAAGTTTCTATTTAAAAATATTTAAGTTTAAAAATAATTACTCTTCAGCATAAATCAATATTCCTAATTTTCCTGATATACCATCAAATATTTTACAAATGTTATTCATGATTCACAATCTTAAGTAAATTAAATGTGAATTTAAGTTCCACAAATCTTCGATTATTAATGTAATACAATAGATACAACACACTAAAATAGTCATTAAAAATTATTTGCAAACAATCCTGAATTGCGTATGGCTCGGTACGCTTAATTTTATTTTAAAGACAAGCTTTACAATTACTAAGAACTAATACGTCAATATAAAAATGTATTGTTTATTTTATAAAAATTATGTACTACTGTATCTTGGATAATCTATATTCTCACATAATTACTTATTCCTGTTTTTTACTGAGAGCACCTCGAATAACTTCAATTTGACAAAAATATAAAATATAGCTATGGAGATGTCCTAATGGCAAAGCCGAGAATAACTCTTATGTTTCTTTCTTGTTGGAGGAAGGAGATACTATGTTTATAGTTCTATCACCTATATTTTTGTTGCGGTTTTAACATTTATATGCAATATGAGTAAATATTAAACGATGAGAATTAGCATTGTAAACACAAAATAAATACACGCAGCTAGTTATTATATTGCAGAGTCTATTACACATAGCAGAAGCAATGGTTTTGGGAACAATTTTCATGAAAGCCACATTTAGAACACATAGTATAGTGCAATCAAGCCGCATACAAGTTGCAAATAAGAAACGTGACGTTATTGCCCTGCAGCAGTTATTCCCAGGGCGATATTCCACTTGACATATTGCTGAACTGTCAGCTTACATAATAATCTACTCAACTGGTTTAGTGGTGAGATGAATAATTTAGTACTGCTGCTAGGACTACATAGTTGATGACGAATATTGTACTATGAAACAAATATCATTTTCTTTATTATTTGTTGTTTCATCAGGATATAAAAGTTAAAACTTCTGAAGGCCTACGTGGCAAACACCCCAAAATACAAAAGAAACTGAAACGTTTTAGACACATAAGATATCCAACCACTTCGCGGTACACTAGTTTAGGAAATACTAAAGATAAACCGAATTATCAAATACCGAAAGATCGAGCACATACAAATTCAGATGTGGTGGCTGCAATAAATTTTATATTGGACAGACGAAATGCGCTATGAGAACCATATTTACGGAACGCATAGTAAATTATCGCAATGGGAGCACCTCGCGAATGTATTTTATGTGTTTCTATTTTCTATAGGTTTGTTACGTACCTACGCTCGAATGGATATTTACTATTTTTAATTATTTCATGTTAGGTAAATGCTGGTATAGTCGTTAATTAGAGCACACGCCGCATCAGAAAGGTAAATTAGTGCAGATACATATTTCATGACTGCTGTTAGTAAGGTAACTGAAAATATGTAAACTAGTAGTTGGTATTCTAATAGGAATTATACCAATAGAGAGAAGTTTTGGATAAAAGACGTAAATATACGTATGTACGTACATACATTATTGCAGTGAACAAAGTATTCACTATTCTATTTCAAATTATAAGTATGCGTGAAACGTGCAAGGTATACACTTGTAGAGGTGTTACGTTTACATATTCTGGACTTGCCACCAGCGCAAGTAATTAGAGGCACTTTTGTATTTTATCACGTATTTCAAGTAGCTACAATTTCATTTGTAGCGACTGTTCGAAATCAAATTTTTCATTAAAAAAATGTAACTATGATTACTGAATACTGAGGAAGCGCCAATATCATAACACAACTATTTCTCGGCCGTTTGATTGTATATTTAAAATTGGCTGTTTTTATTTGACATAATCCATGTAACAAATCATTTTCCCAATATTTATTACCTTATATAACTTTTAACCTTGTGTCTATAAGAAGCTTCTTTTAATAAGTTTCTCAATATTCAACTGAATTACTATAGTTTAAATTTGTATTCTCTATCTTATGTTAGTCTCTAAAAATCGAAGTGGTGTATTTCATACTTCACTACTTCTTGAAATCGCAAAAGTTTAATAGATTCCAGGAAACTATAGAGCACGTGGTAGGAATATTGATTCCATAGAATGTATACGAATCCTCAATACTTCAATGCATAGGTATTATCTAAAAGTGTTGAATCCGCATTGTATAAATTTGCAAGGCGTTTAATGCTAACATATCGAAACTAAACGTGAATTACGTGTAAATACGCAGAAAGTACCTTTGCGCAAATAATGAATGCACCTGTTGCGCATAAATTCTATATTATTTCATTTTAAAGCATCATCTTACTAAATATGCAAGCATGGTATTAACAGAGTATACTATCAATACGCATAAGCTAATAAAATCCTTTGTTCTTTTGTAGTCCGTTTTGAATGACCTTCAAGCCTAGCTGCCATCTTGTAAAGCTGTTGCTGGGAATTTTCAAACGTGTGAAGTAATTTATATTTTAAAGTAGGAATATAGAAATACATAAATTTATGCGCTTTTTATTCTAGTTCTATTGCAAATATTTCTGAACAGCTTATAGTAATAAAAAACATGATTCTAGCAAATAATGTTTGACTAACAATAAGTGATATATCTATTTGCAAGTGTTTTACAATAATTGCGTTCACAATCTTTACTTTTTGTGAAACAAATTTTTCTTTATATTTGCATAGTATAAAATATTCTTCCAGGAATAAATATGTTGTGGTTTTTTTTTCTAAAATAAATTAATAAAATGCAACGATGGCAGAGTTTTATTGTAGACTTTCAAATTTCTGACACGGACCCACACCAACTTACATATTACAATTAGGGTAAGTTATGACTATATCGTTCTGTGTAATACAAAGACTGTTCCTTTTTATTCGACTAATTCATTCCTAACATCCGACCCTGGACTGGTTGTATATAATAGATTAATTCGGAAATCCAAAGAAAACTGCGACCATCGTTAGTTTCAGAACTTATCTTGCAAGAGCGAATGGTACAATAGCCCATTGGCGGATTCTTTCGCGGTTATTTCACCTAAAGCTAACAATATAATATATAACAAAGTATGTAAATGGGCTAATGTTATGACCACTAATCTTAGCTTTATCCCTTACACAATGCACCTTATCAAGGTTCATTAAATGTTTTCAAACTGCAGGAGTAATTTCAAACTAATAAAATACGTGAAATAAATAAATAAAACAAGTAAATCATGTAGATTAAACGGATGAGTAAACTAATTTATATAGGTACGAATATAAACAATAACAAACTGCCATTTTGGGAGGCTGTTGTTTTAAGTGAAGTTAGGCTTAGAAATTTAGACCCCGATAACTCATCCATTGGCCTAACTGATAATTCGCAAGAAAAATCAAATTTTCAAAATTAACTAAAACCTTAATTTAATCAATTTAATTTTAATTTAGCAAATGCTCGAACAAATTCCGTCTCTTTTCCAGACAATACCCCGTAATTTACCAGTTATGTTGTCAACAGCATAAATATTTTTTGATGTAGGTCATTAATAAATCTTTTAAAGCAAAGGGTTCTCAACATACCAACCGTATAATATTAATGATAATGGAGGCCATATATTACGAAACTAATTACCTTCATATTCAAACAGCAGACGTCACATCAAACTGCCTCTAAAGCTATAAAATACTTACTAAAAATGAAAAGGTGTCACGACTAATTTTTACGACCAATTTCATCGAATTAATAGTTACCACTTTCACATTAGAATTTGATAGCCATTTAAATTATGGTAAATTGACAACCAGATGCATATAGTAGATACTCGAGGTAAAATCATCTGGAAGTTTCTGTAGAAGAGCTTTTTTAAAAATGTTTTATTAAAAATGATATACGATATATGTAGATATCTGAATCAAGTTGTTTGTTGGAAGTAGCACTTTTTTATCATTTTTCGTCGATGTAACGACTAAAGGAGAAATTAGCATAGACGGAGAATTAATATTATCCATGCACATTTTTAGAGCATATCTGTTTTTATTTGTGCTCACAGAAATATTAAACGTTCCAGAATGCTGTATTAAAATGATTTTAGATTATGCCCTAATTTTTCGAGCATGTTTTGTTTTATAAATATGTTATGAATAGTCAAGAAGAAACTTATCAGAAGCTTCGTATATGAACAAATATAATACATTGAAGAAGAATTTAAAGTTACAACATATATTACTTCGTTTTACACATAATGATATATGTAATATCTCAACATCATCAGGGTTATGTAAAAGTATTTAAGATAAAGTTCTTAACATATGAAAACATCCGTAGTATTAGGTTATATTTATTAACTGCCACACGAAAACATGAGCTTTCTGTGAAATTGACTGAAATAAAAAAAATAAGACTTTTTGTATCATTATCTGAAAGGGAAATTCATTTTGACAGATATAGATTAATTTTACTGAAGTAAAACAAATATAAATGAATACATATTAGGGCACACAAAACAAACTGACAAAAATCTCAAATCAATTGTAAGGGAACGAAAAGTATGCATTTACATTGTATGCAAGAAAATTAAAATTATAATATATCATCATATAAATACAAATTAATAAAAATAGAGGAATTGATTTAAATTTTATTACGTTTATACTTTAATTTTATTTTTAGTTAAGAATGACATTCATTTCGTTTTATGGTTACGTATTCATAACATGATAAAAATGCCATATGGACATCATATTTGTTAATGTGTTCCCGAAATATAAACACAATTACATGCGTATCATCGGTTGCATAATAATAAATTCTTAAAAGCAACCTTGAATTTAATTTTATTGTGATGAAAACCAAGCTAATAATATTATATGTTGTAATAGATAGGCTATCTTGCTCTGTCTTTGCTTTTAAGTGATGTATGCGCTTGAAATCGTTACAGAATTCATTTGTTCAAAAAAAAAAAACAAATATGTTGTGCTATATAATGTGTACTTATTGAAAAAAAAACAGCAAACTAAAGATTTTCCCAAATATAAAACGATTTCATGGTTAGTTACCCAGAAATGAGTGTTAGAGTGAACTTTAACATTATTATGCTTTATTAGATGGGATATTTCTTGACTAAGGTTGCTGAAACTCACGTTTAGGTGGTAAAAGCTGTCTTTGAAATTTCTGTGAGTTCCAGAATTTTTGCGATTTACAATTACTAATAAAAAAATAAAAAAAAGTTATAGACCTACCAAACCAACGCCGATGATTTTATTTATCATCCCTACTATCTTCGCTCCTCCGTTTTGCGGAGTGGAGGTTGAAAGTAAAACCGCCAAATATACGCACAAGTGATCTCTGAATCTTTTAACGGTGTACATATATTTGCTGTACACTGAAATACAAAATTCATGTCTCCCTAAAATATCTTCGTGAGCTAATAGGGCAAATAGGAGATGCCGCTAGAAAATTACAGTTTTGTCAGTGGTACACAAATTTTTGTGAACAATATGTAAATCGTTCACGTTGTATTTTGTGCAGTGACGAAGCAAATTTTTCAAATTAGTTGTGCAACCGCGTGCTCCACAAGTACGCTTTGGATTTAACGTGTGGTGTGGATTAATCGGTTCCACAATTGTTGGCCCTGTTTTCTATAACGGCTCGTTAACAGGAAAGAGATACTTGGCGATACTTCGAGAAATAATAGAAGAATATGTGGATAATGTTGATTATATTACTAGGCAAGATTTACATTTTCAATAGGATGGAGCACCCGCACACAACTGCGACAAAGGGCGTGTTTTTCTAAATTAGACCTTCGGCCCTACCTATTTATGGCTTTTTGAAATGTTATTTAATGTTGAAATAAAAGACAAACTTTTTTGTGTATTTTTTCTAGACGTTCACAATCATGTTTTCTGCAATTACCGCGCCAATCTGTTACGAATTGAAAAAAAAGTTTCAAACAAAAACTACATACTTGATGGCGTAGAATCCGAATCTGCAATACAAAATGGGGGTGCCCATTTAAGATTTCAAAGATCAAAAACAAAACATAAAACCCCAGTATTATTAATAGACGCAAATTTATTTTTGCTTATATGCTTCGAAAGAAAAACTGTCATGCCTAGATTGCTATTAATACAGAAATTTTATTTCTGGAACATTAACATTTTAATAGTACAATAAACTACTCTTATTTCCTTTATAACCTTTTCATTCAACCGAAAAACAAACCATTGAAAAGATAATAGCGTATGCACCATGGCAGCAAACTACGGATCTATTCAACCAACTCAAAAGTCTGCTGCGCTGAAAGAGAAAATTAACAGGGAAGAGCCACACATGTATTCCACACCTATAATAAAGGAATGGGAGGAGTGGATGCGTTAGACCAAGCTGTAAATTGTTACCGAATCGCTATCCGCGGTAAAGAAATGGGACTGGGTTCTTATAACTCATATGATGAATGTACCTATGGTCAATGCCTGGAAACTTCATCTGCTTTGTGTAGATCAAAAAACTGGATTTGCTTCTATTTAGAAGAAGTATCACAAGACAATATCTTCGATACTACACCAAAAGCAATAGAAAAACTAGATACAACGCTTCCGTGCTGCTCAGCTATAAGATCCTGTTGGTCACTTTCCTAAAAAAAATATCAATTCATTCAGATGCTGTGTTTGACATTCGAGAGGAGTCAGATGGCATTGTAAAAAATGTAAAGTAACTTTATTGAAACGAATTTTGAACGAAAGTGCTTTGAACAATACCATAGCCAATGTGCCCAGTGTACTCACATGAGTACAGTATTTTTCTTCTCCTCTGAATATTTTTTGTTTGGAAATATTATCCACAATGTTTGTTTTATAGAAATATATTGTTTGGCAGATAAATTTTACTTTGACTTTTTCTTGGGCGTTTTACGGTGAAATTAAAACCTTCAAGAAGGATCCACTAAATGCAAACACGAATGTTCGTCTTCGTAATAAGTGTTTGTAACTATGTTCAACTGTACAAGTAAGTGTTCTATGTTTAAAATTTTATTACACAAGTACTTTTTAGTACAATTTCTGATCGCAATGTCAAAGGTATAAACAAAAATTTGAAAAAAAGATGACTAGTGCTTTATACCAGTTTAATTTCACAAATGAAAAACAAAGAATTATTTTAGCAACCCTTGTATGGGAAACACTGTAATTTAGCGTAATATAATATCATAAACTATTTTTAACTTTAAAAGTGATGCTTAGGGAAATATTTGATTTCATTTTCCGAATATTCACTTTTGCATCCATCATGAAAAAAATTACATAAGATATCTGAATATTTCGATCTTACTACAGTTAAATGTTAAAACTAACTAGGGAGCCATTGCATATATGGAATTATTTAATATCACCTGTCTAGTTCGGGGCCGGGGTATTGGAATATTTTATACGATAGTGACAAAAATACTCCAAACTGTGGTACTGGAAATGCTGCAAACTTCTCCTAAACCCCTCACCACAAACTGCACTAAACTGGACGTACGTTTCAATAGCAAAGCTATCATCATCAGCAGAAACACTGAACTAAATAACTACACTAAAACTACCCTAATTTATACCTAAAAAAGGTCAAGGTACATTAATCACGGTCATGGCTGACTGCCGTCATGCTTAACTAGTCACTAATCCTAACTCCGTCTAATCTACTACTTATGCTTAATAAACCGTAAAGACAAGAATTTAAGGCTCCTAATCTGAATTCATTAAAAATATGTTTGTTTTAATATTTTCCATACCCCATAACAATTTAATTGTACATAGTTGTTTACGTTTTAACTAATTTTATATTTCAACCTTATGGTTTCTTTCAAGCATATGTAAGGGCTACACTAGATTTGTCAAACCTTCTAAATTTAAGATGAGCCAAATGCTCCTTGTAACGTGTTTTAATTGATCTTTTAGTTTGCCCAATATATACATGATCACAATTTTACAAGATATTTATAAATACCTGATTTGTCCAAATTATCTACTTGATCTTTAGGGTTGCCTAAAATATTTTTAAGACTGTTATTTGAAGTAGTAACTATGTCCAGATCGAATTTAGAGAAAATTTTTTGTAGACCTTTCGTGTAACTTGGATAAAATGGTAATTTGACATATTTCTTATTTTTTTGTACTAATTTCTAAAGTACTCACATTTTTAATTTTTATTTTGTTTTTTGTGTTTTCTGATGGTATTATATACAACGTCTTCTGAGAATCCATTAAATGCAGCGATATAATAATTTCTAATTTCTTATTAATCGTTCTGTAGACAGAGGAAAATCAATCATGCGATAAAAAAACAAACTAGCAGCTATTAATTTTTTGTACATCGCTTTACTTAATTTTCCTCTGTCTACAGAACGATATAATAAAGAAATTAAAGAAATTAATATCGCTGCATTTAATGGATTCTCAGAAGACGTTGTATATAATACCATCAGAAAACACAAAAACAAAATAAAAATTAAAAATGTGAGTACTTTAGAAATTAGTGACAAGAAAAATAAGAAATATGTCAAATTACCATTTTATCCAAGTTACACGAAAGGTCTACAAAAAATTTTCTCTAAATTCGATCTGGACATAGTTACTACTTCAAATAACAGTCTTAAAAATATTTTAGGCAACCCTAAAGATCAAGTAGATAATTTGGACAAATCAGGTATTTATAAAATATCTTGTAAAAATTGTGATCATGTATATATTGGGCAAACTAAAAGATCAATTAAAACACGTTACAAGGAGCATTGGCTCATCTTAAAATTTAGAAGGTTTGACAAATCTAGTGTAGCCCTACATATGCTTGAAGAAAACCATAAGGTTGACAATATAAAATTAGTTAGAAACGTAAACAACTATGTACAATTAAATTGTTATGAGGGTATGGAAATATATAAAAACAAACATATTTTAATGAATTCAGATTTAGGACCCTTAAATTCTTGTCTTTACGGTTTATTAAAGCATAAGTAGTAGATTAGACGAGTTAGGATTAGTGACTAGTTAAGCATGACGGCAGTCAGCCATGACCGTGATAATGTACCTGACCTTTTTAGGTATAAATTAGGGTAGTTTTAGTGTAGTTATTTAGTTCAGTGTTCTGCTGATGATGATAGCTTTGCTATTGAAACGTACGTCCAGTTTAGTGCAGTTTGTGGTGAGGGGTTTAGGAGAAGTTTGCAGCATTATACGATAGTCTTTTTGAAATTATATTACCAGAGGGTTGTGAGATAGTCACGTGCGCGGACGATACTACTTTATTAGTTAAAGCAGGCAATATAATACGTTAAAAAATAGGGCTAATCAGCTTTAGCAAATATTTTTAAATTGGAGTTAGATAGTAATTAAATTTAATGCGGATAAATCAGAGGCGGTATTTTTTTGCAAACCGAGGCAAAGAAAGCCTACATTTAAATTAGGGAGAGGGTAATTTTAAATCATTTTTATGTAGAATTGGTAGGGTTAATGATTCGCTTTGTGAGTGTGGTGGGGTAGATACTGCGGGGCATGTCTTATTTGAATGTCCACTCACTGATGAGTGGCGGTCGCGTACGGAGGTTAGGGCATTAGCTAGAGGGTTAAATTGCCGCGACGCGAAACAGATATTAGAGATAATGAGTCGATCGAATGGTGGGAATTTTTAGTATGTTGCTAAAGAACTAGATAGCTACGGCATGATATTTAGATAGTCAGTAGGGTAGCACGCTTATAAATGAATATTTCATGCTCTATGGTGGTCGGAATTGGTGTTAAACTATAAATATTTAAAATATAAATATTTATTTAATTACTCTTGGTTAGAATAATTAGAATTAAGTTATTATTAAGTATTAGAATAGGTTCTGCTGTTGTTTTGTTTGTTTTTTAGATCATCATCTTTCCTGTTCAACTTCTGAATGCGTGAAAAGGGAGCAGCTACGCGAGAACGGCAAGGCTGTCGGAATTTGAGGAGACGTGGAGGCTGCTTCTTCGGCACTCAGAAGGATAATAATAATTGTGGCTATCAGTAATAAGGTCTGGGACTTCTTCCCAGATCCTCCCAGGGTAAGGTTTTTGCCATGGTTTTCCCTTACTCCGTGGCCATTGATTTTATATAAGTATATTATATATAATCAGTGTCCTTGGCGAATGCTGGGAGATAACGAAAGTCGTTCCATGGGCGCATTTAATAATAACTGATAGCTGACTGATTTACAGTAGACTCGCGATTATGTGAACTAATCACATTTCACATTTTTTATCATTTCCCAAAAGTAATATTCGTATGGTCGCGAGGCTACTGTATTATATTTTTGTTATTAAAAATCATAGGGAAGTTATTTAGTTAGAGTAGGATCATTTCAATTGTTATGGAACCCATATAGTACTTAGAATAGGTAGCCTCGTGTAGTACCTTTTCAGGTGGAGCACGGGGTTAGGATGATTTGTAATAATTTAGTTTTCATAAATAAGTGCCTTATAAATAAAGCAGGTAAAATTGACGTTTATCACACAAACATTCATTCCTAAAAACGCCAGTAAAAAATATGCTCATTCAGCATCTCTTAATAATGATATAATGATACCGTAATGATAATATGAAGTTATAGTACTAATGCTATAAAATAGTCTCCCTTTTTATGTGATCCCGGCCTTGTGTGCTGAGAGGTTCGGCGAATCGAATTATTTCGTTATTTATTTACCACGTCACTTCCACATTCTACTTTTATTGCTATTATCTTCCATGCTGCAGTAATCCAGTTCAGCTCCATAACGTGGTTTCTCAATTGGCGTCATATGTACCGAATTATCAATACCGTTGTTCACAGCCTAGCGAAAAACTAAGTAGTGAATAACCCTAATCCGTTCAAACATTTCCAGAAAAAATAAGCTCCTTCCCGTCGTTAGATTAGAATTTCTCAACGCTCTTTCGTTCGTAATGGGCGAATAAAAGAGATATAGACGAAGCACGTATGGTACCTAATTAATATTTGTATGGATATGTTTATTATACAGTCTTAGTTCCGCTATGTAAGGTGTTTATGTTGAAATAAAATCCTCAAATTGCTGTCTTTATCTTTCACTGCGTTTGCTTCAACAGATACATTTATAAATAAATAATGAAGGAAAATATATTCTAAACAAAAGCGTTAACAATTACCGAGTTACTCAACCAGATTGCATTAATTCATGAAATGGTATTTCAACTCAACTAACAAATAAAACTAAACGAAAAATATATCTAAACTCAACTAAACAACTAAATGTGCTCAATTTTGGAATATTTTCTATAAAGTTCAAACCAAAGAATAACCTCTCCTAATTACTACAGTATCGTCATTATTATTGGCAGCACGAAATGAGATATATTATGTTTTTCTTTTTGTGTTGACGCTTTACTCAATTGCGAAATCAAAGGCAAAATTCTGTCTTTAATTTTGTTCACCGATAAAGCAAATTTCAGTCAAGATGACGTTCTCAACCTACTCAATATGTCATACTTATTGGAGAAACCTTTATCAAACCATAATACGGAATCACTATTATAGATATAATGTATAAGCAGATATTATCATATTTACACGTCATATAATTGGTGATTGTAATCGGTCAATTGATCGGCAAGAAATGGAGACTTTTTGAAAAATAAACTGTATGTAATAATGCTTAATCAATAATTGCCTCATGGCGTTTTCGATTGCACACAGCTTGAACTATGACGTGACAAATTATCGGATCAAATGCAAGCGGTTATAGACGTTTGGTTATAACTATTATATGTTACAACTTTCGGCTTTATATTTTCGTAACTATATCAAATGATACTAACGTTACACTAGCCTTTTTTTTACGAAATGTGTTAGAGAATTAGTGAAAAATAAATATTTATATCTTGCATTATGCTGTTGGATATTTCACATTCTGCTAACAACAGTTTGAAGGTTTCGTCTGCCATTTTTAAAAATTGTGCGCATAGAATTTTAGCTGCATTCTTTTTACTGTTTTTAAGTCAGATTAGCTTAGATTATCCTTCAACTCAGTATCTTAGTAAAAGTTTGTTACTTTTACCACAAAAAAAGTAACTTTAAACTAAGAACCAACTAAGATAAATCTCCCCCTCTCTCCCCTTTCTAAGGTAGCAAAGTTTCTAACTTGCGACGTACTTATAACTAAGACAAGCAGATGACAAGTAGTATATGTTATGTCAGATTATGTAGTCGTCAAATTTGAAATTTCTTAGGAATAGGAAGCGAATGTTCTTTTTTACTTCCCTATCATTTAAGTTTAGAATTTAGTTAGTCTTCTTACATAAATTTTACTACTAAGACAAATATATTATATATATTATATAAGTCTTCGATTGTTACAGTATTTCCAACATTGCATAAACCGTATCTTTTAATTTACCATTATTAAAGGGCGTCGCAAAGAAATCAATTGTAAAGTTATCATCTGCAAAGAAATTTTACTAGAAGAAATATAGAACACATACCTGTATATACCTTTGTATTTACCGTGGGCTAAACTATCTATCAATACATTATCTGCTTCTTCAAATTCAATATTTACGTTATTCACTATAAATGTAAGCAACATTCTTACAATAATTATACTGTTTCTACAACTCCACCAAACAGTTATAACATAGGATATCAAACAGTTGTAAACCAGTAAGAAAAGGTTATGTATAATATATCGTTAACAACGTTTAATACTCAAGTCCCAACTCCGGTTAAAATTGGTTCAACCAGGTTGAAACTATGACGTCAGAAAAAAAAACACAATCGAAAACTATTGGTTAAAACCAATGTACAATCGAAAACGCTTCGAATTTGAAAACGAAATATTATTTAAATAATGTGACAATTTATTTTTCTCAGAAGCAAGAGGAATTTTCTGAAAGAAAATTTTCAGTGCTATGTCAATTAAATAACATTTTTTTTTATTAGATAGAAGATATTGAAACGAAATATATTTTCTAAGAAAAAACAACTTTAACATCTTTCATCTTGAAAATAAAAGGCTTACGGATAGTAGTGTATCAAACCTTGTTTACTATTTATAGTATTCATTATTCTCAATATCATAATTAAAGAGTACTCAGGTACTTTGGAATATATGAGGCAATATAGTGAATTTTATTCGTAGTCGGTAACGTAATTTTAATTTTTCTTTATATAAGGCGTTGTTAGATATTAGGGTGCGGATAAAGTCCTGAAAATTTATAACGGTTAGTGAATTTTTGATCGCGGTCAGTATTTTTATAAAAAAAAATGTAATATTATATGCCCCAGGAAAAACTGTTTATTGTGAAACAATTTTAGGGTGGCAATTCAGCAGAAGTTACACATGATCTATTTGCAGTAAATTATCCCGAAAGATCAACTCTTAGCGCGACTACTATTCGTAATACAGTCCGACGATTTGAAACAACGTTTACATTAATAAATAACTAAAATAAAAATGTCCTAGCGAAAAATGTCTGTAATATCGAAATAAGTTTGTGCATTGCTGGAATAAAATCCTACTACGACATCTAAACAAATTGCTTACAGATTTAATAATAGTGCAAAAGTTTTAAACCTTTTATATAAGAATTAATATCGATCGTAGAAAATTAGCACATCCCAAGAACTTTTACTCGACCATTATCCTGGAATTTTATGAATTAATGATAAATAAATATCCCCAACATGAACATTTTTTTTTTCAATAATATACTATTTACCGACGAAAAGGTAGTTTATTTACTATTGTTAAGTTTTTTAAATCTATGTTGGTTGTTTTACTTGATTATTGACTTTTACAACTGCATTACATTTCTTTCTTCTTTTGAGGCTATTTTTGAGCTCTGTCACTGAAATTTATAGTTTTACATTATCTGATGCTTCGATATAAAAATAAACATGAAGCAGCATCTTGTTATTTAGCTTTTCATTAATACAAATGTAATGTTGGATTTAATATTACTTTTACAAACTTTATAAATAAAGAGCGAGAAAAAGAATATCAAGC
Source organism: Protaetia brevitarsis (assembly GCA_004143645.1). NCBI lineage: Eukaryota > Metazoa > Arthropoda > Insecta > Coleoptera > Scarabaeidae > Protaetia > Protaetia brevitarsis. Next base: position 704,957 of record RXPK01000206.1, read on the forward strand.
TCAATTTAATTCGGCTGAACTATAACAATTCGCCGAACGTTTATAAATCTGTGCTGCGGCTTCGTGCGTAGCTACGCCTACAGTTGAAGTCCTTCCCATTTTCAGTCGCTCAGAATGCAATCGACAGCCCGCAATTTTTCACTAGTTAGGTATATACCTATACCTAACAAAAAACATTGTTGTTATATTTATAATACTCCGTATTATACAAATGGTTTTAGCTGTATACTAGCTAATGGCCATACGATCATGTATGTCAAAATATTTTTTTCAGCGTTTTGTTCATGCTGATCATTGTATGTAATAATGTAATTGTCTTATTAATTAGTTACGTAGTATCTCTGTTATCTAACTGCATCTATTATACCTAAATTCAATAAAAATATTCCACCTTTAATTATTTAGAGTTCTTTCAGTTTCACTATAGCAACCAAGCCGCTAATTGCTTTATAACAAAACTGATACAAATCGAATCTTTAAATGATGGTGGAAGTACCTACTTTAGTTTACCCGTCATGGTATGTTACAGCAGGATAGTTTATCTCAGGTGACATCAGTGATACGTTATTGGGATTTTCGACTAATAGCGTCCTTGCAGTGTACTATCTGTAATTACGGTGGTGAACGTTTTATATTCGACATGTGCATCTACCTATAGAGGCAAGATGCAAGTACTTTTCAATTCTATCAACGTTCGAAGTGTATTTAATCACTTTTAGATGGATTACTCTTCAAAACGTGATGTACACATTTCCGTTTGGAATTCTTCGCATGTTTATCATGTCAGTGCTATTTGTTAAGCTAAGTGATATTCGTAACTAATTACGTGATATTATCTGGAGAGTCGCCTTCTATCACGCGTTACGTTTGTATATTTTCAATCTCGCGGAGGTTTTCATTTCTTACGTAAATGAACGTGATATTTTCATTACGCCGATGTTAAATACGTTAACTGAATCAGGTTAAAAGTTTTAAACATTTGCGTAGACTAAATAAATAATTGCAGAAGTTTGTGTGGAACATAACTTAAACAAACCATGATGCGTGCACATTTAATTAACTCGCGTCGATTGACATATTATTCAATCTGGACATTTAAATGCTGTTTTTCTCCTTGCATAAAATACGGCGAGCACAGACCATTAGATATAACTAATTCCCCGGGATAAATTCCGCTCTCATGTGTCGCAACTGGAATTTATGGAGTCGTTTTTAAAAACAAAATTATTCCTAATTAACAGACATAATATATACGTAAACCGACGGAACAAAGGCGGGGTTATTTAAATAAATTAAATTAAAGCCTGTTTGAATACAAAAGCTAAACAGGAGGCGGAGATGAAACAAATCCAGAACTTTATTGACGCTGTAAAAAACACAGCCCATTTGGATACCATTGTAAACCGTCGTTAGTATATTTACTGTGCTTGGCTAACAAGAATGGGGTTAATAATTTACATCATTAATCTATCTCAATTACCTACGACATCAATACGGTCTGCTCTCTGTGGCGTTGAAATGAACCAGAGCTCGTTTGAAACCGACGACCCTTAAGAATCTTTTTATAGCGTCAAAGATGTGATAATCAAATAAAGGAACTTCGAGACCGTGTAGAAGGTGTTCTTGGTGAAAGCCAAAGGAAGTCGTGGATTTAGTAGAATGGGCCAGTATATGCCGAGAATTTCTCTGCCAACGTCGACTCACATAATACTGGTTGTGAAGGCTTGATTATTGGTGCAGAATTTTAATTAAAAATGATTTGCTTTCCTGTCGATAAAGTTGTGTAATTCCAAGGAGTTCGTTATGGTATTAAATTTGTCGTTCAGAATATTTCTCTTGATTTTGCTGTGTTTATGGATTTGAGTAAATTAATACAGTTTTGTGTAAATATCATATGCATCTTCGGTAAATATTGTAAAAATCATAACATCGATAATTTGACTCTGTGTGAGTAGTATATAAAGGGAAAAAGCAAGAAAACAAGGACTTGATCCTCACAAAATTCTTTAATCTATTGCACGACCGGTTTCGTCTAGCAAGCATGCTCAGGTCAGTTACAGAAGCATCAATTATGAGTGTAAATAATAACAATTAGTATTGTATAGAGTTTACATGTTTTGTATATAAATAAGAGAGATAAGTAAAGTAAAAAATTAAAAATTATTTAAAAATATACTCACAATTCAAAATCGGTTTTAAATTAGTCAAGATTTAAAAAACATAAGTAAAATTTGAAAATGCAATGTAAAAAGTAGGAATAAGTAAAATATGTAAATAACAGATATTAAAATGGACAATAAAACACTAAATTAAAACAAACGACACTTTAAAATTATTTAAAAAAGATGTTGACACTTCGTACTCAGAATATAAAATGATTCTGGAATGAACTTGAATTCAATAGAGACATTTTTAGAATTGCAATACAATAGTGCCATCTATTATTTAAAAACTAAACTTAAATAAACTACTGCGAAGAGATTGGCGGAAGACCCAAAACTTAGCCTGATGTGACAAAAGCACGCTTTAGGGAATTTGTTATACATATATTATATATACAACCTTGTTAATTTGTTGATAAAAGCGAATGAATTAAATAGGAAATTTACCCGTAGTGATATGTCGTTCCACAGAATTCAAAGGATGATTATATCAGCTTTCAATAGATATAAGTATTTTTGCTCGTGAATATAACAGTAAATAAAATGTTAAAAATAGGTCATTTAATTATAGCGGACTGTTTATCACAAGAATATGAACAGAATTCATTTTACACAAACATTCAAATTATTAAATATTTGGCTGAAATATGTGCAATTTAATCAAGCTGATAACGTCAGACATGTTTCAAATTTTCAGAAGACGGTTACAATCCAAAAGGTCATCTTCATGCATCATTAATATTATAATTTATATAAATAGAGACATAAATTTATAAACGATTATAACAGAATATTTGTTTAATAGACATATGTATATAATTATGATAGTCGGCTTCAGGATACTGTCAAACAGAATTGAAATCATTATAAATTAGTAGATTAAATTACATAATTTATTATAGTTTGGCGGAAGAAAAACAACTATTTCTTAATATATCCTAAAGGTTAAAAATAGTTAGGTCTAATATGAATTTTTTGTTGAAATTTGTTTATATTAAATTTCAAATGTAAATGCAATAGATAACAACTTTACTACCTAACCTCTGATGCTAATAAGTTTGTAAGTGGTATTGGCAAAATTATATTATGGAAAGGATGGATTAATCCAAATTTGTGTTTTTACATCAGTAGTAAGAAAGCTAGAAAGCTGTAAAGTTTCAAATTTGTTTCATCAAAAAAATAACAGCCCATTTAAAATTGGAATAATTTAGTAGAAATCGTAATATATAGCCCGTTTTAATTATTAATCATGTGTTTTAGTTTCTTGCTGCGTATTCTGGGATTATAAGATGGTACATATCCTAATTGCTTATTTCCAGAATTAACGAAATGAACATATTATATAACAATTTTCGTGAAGGACAAAACTTGGCTCTTATACGAGAAATATACCTGGTGTCATTGCTTATAGGTCCCTGCCCATAATGTTGCTTTTTTACGAATATTTTTGTATAGTATTTGGAATGTAGCTTTACTATGCACCTATATTATCATTTTTGTCTAACTTCTGTATACAAACTGTTTGGTAACTGAATTGCCAAAACGAAATATCGTATTTAGAATTAGATTCTAAACATAAAACAAAGAATAAATTTGTTTCCAATCGAGGTTCGTTTAGAAAATAATGCTAAAAAATATAAATATTAAGACGTTTACGAAAATAAAGTCTATTTACTGTTTGATAGCAAGCTTGTTATCAATCAAGGTGTTTACGTTTATTGGTAGTACATATTATAGTGACAATAAAATTGCCTGGTGAGGAATGCAGTGGAGGACATCCAAATAGACGACAACCTAGTCGTAAAGTTTTCTTTTTAATACATTTTTGAAGATTTCGTGAATACGAAATTAATGAACGTCATTTCTCCACACGCAACTACAAGCATATACAGATTTCCAACAAAGATTTAACAATAACTAACACTTGGTATGGTAGTTTAAATGGATAAGTTCTCTATATTCACATTTGGCCTAATCTTTTAAACACTAGCGCATAACTAGCATTTTTGCAAAATGATTTTAATTTACATTCCTATCCCATACATTCCTATTGGTCCGCGAAATAAAATGTAGTATCAGCATGATGATGCCCAACACATGCTGAAAGAAATGTTGTAAGGTAACCTCCTGCCTTGCAATATGCCAATATCAATGGGAGATAGATTGGAAGAGCTAGCCCCGCTCATTAGTCGCTTAAAACAATTTGTTAATTGTATTGCATTTTATCCAATATATCACAGACGTATTACCGAAACTGACGTAGATCTGAAGACGACCCCACGGGTTGAAACATGTAATTATCTGATTTTGAATTAAATATACATTTGAACGGCTTACGAATTTTTGTTATTTCTCAACCACTTCATGTTGAGGCAATTACTATTGTTGAACAATTAGAAGCTAAAATTTTGAATGCAGTTAGTGTAAAACACTGTAAATTTTGCTTGTTTTGCTTTGCTGTATTAATACAAATGTGGAAATTTTGAAAATGTATCATAAAATTCGTAATAGTTAATTGTGAAAACTTTTGCTGAAATTTTACTAGTTTGTAATTCCGTGTCGTATAAAATAATAAAGTATTTTTTTTATAAATGTAAGTTAGAAAAAATATATTCTTTGTTGTTTGTTTAGAAACTAAATTCGCCATATATAAGGACTGAACCATATTAATTGCTATTGCCGCTATTATCGATGTAACGATGTCGGTTCAATTGGCAAAGTAGTAGTATTTCTCATGTTCATTAACTTACAATCAATAGAAAAGGAATTAACTTGCGCGGTTGTTAGATAATTATCAAAGTGGAGTTTTTTAATGGGTGGCGGTGTATATTTTTCAATTATCATCATTGATTATTTCAGTGCAGAAATGGGCGCAGCAGCATTAACAAAACATAACCTGATTTAACCCAATAAGGAACAGTTAGGGTCAATAATCTAGGGATGGTTTACAAAAGTTAAAGAAAACAAGTTCTACTATGTTTGTTGATTTTTATAAGGGTAAGAACCGAATTTAAACTATGGCCTAGAAAAGTATAACTAGTGCAACTGATTAGCTGCTTCGCGTGTGTGTAACGACCACAAAATATGAATAGCATCGCCACAACCTATGATCATTTTTCTTTCATTTATATTGTCGTATATTAAAAGAAAATCGAAGTATTGCGTCGTTTGTCAGCAGTGGGGTTTTATGCTGGTTATGATTGTGACATGAACTTCCTGAAATAATCTTATATTTTTTTTGTGCAATTAGTTCATTTCAAAGTTGTTCCGGTGAAATATCTATTTTATTTTTAAAGAGAATGTCAAACAATCTTGTAAATAGTCGGTAAAATTGATTTAACAACCTATGTAATAATAATAAATATTGAAATATTTATTGTAGTATCCTCTCCTATAATTTTATCTCTATCAATAAAAATAAGAAAATTTCATATTCATCTCTTTCCACGCCATTTACAACAATTTCTTGATCGGCGCAGTAACGTTAGGTTCGAATCAAATACGCATGCCATTACTTATTTTCCCGTGAAAAATAAATCCTTGCAATTTTACACGGTTTGCGGTTGTCATACTATCTGTATGTGTATGTATTGCTGAATATAGATAGCTACTATACCGAGTAATACCGATCGCATACGGTTTTCTTAGTTCATCAAATATATCCGTTTATATAACACAGACATATGTACACAATGTCCAACCTATGTCGGCACTAGTAGATGTCAATTTTATAGGTCTATATATTTATACGAAGCGAGAAAGAGTGTGGCTTCACTTTTAATCTTGATTTTTGTCGAGCTTCATTGTTTTGTTGTTCCATTTATTTGTCAGTATTTTTGATCTTTTCATATTTGTTTTATTTTATACGTTTTCTCATTTGTGTGATACCCTGGAGGGTTAGCTAGTGAATATTATGCTGAACGTTATCAGTAACGAACGTTTAACGTTTTGAAATCGTGATGATTGATTAGGGATGCTGCAAGGGAGTCAAAATTAAGTTATGGCACAATGATACAAAAAAAAACACGAGTAGGTATGTATCATACGAGTACATTGTATGCCAAACGCTATTGTCCAGAGATGCCGCTAGAGCGTTACAGTTTATTCAGTGGTCCATAAATTTTGAAAATAACATGTAAATGAGCTATCTTGTATTTTTCGTAGTGACGATGCAAATTTTCCAATTTAGGTATATTTAATGGAAAAAAATACCCGCTAAAGGTTAGCTGTTAATTTTGCAAACGCGTACCCCACAACTCCGTTTTGGATTTAACGTTTGGTGTGAATTAATCGGTTCTACAAACGTTGTTTCTGTTTACTGTATTAGTTCTTTAACTACACACAAATACTTAGCGCTACTTCGAGAAATAGATACTGAAAGTATACAAGAATTATTTTAGCAGGTAAATTTTACAAGCAAATATTTAACAATGTACCAGAATTACAGAACAATAACGAAGAAGTAGCTCATGCAGTGGTGAATGAATTATTGTTAAGATAACGTGAAACCTAATGAAGCAATAGATGGAGACGTTATCAAACATCTTTTATAAATTGTAAACCTTTAATTAATGTACACTGAGCTATAAAAATAAATATTGAATGCACACGTAAATTTTTTTTTAATGGGAGTCGCCTTTTACAACTTAACCCTATCACAAAGAATAAAAGGATTAGGTGCTGCATAATTAGCACGGCAACGCGGTAGAAGAATATGGAAGCTCCTGATGTAGTACGCCTGCGATAATAAAGTGCGAATTTGTCACTTGAATGACGTGTACCTTTATAAAATAAGACCAATGGTAGGTATTGAATTTTGCTAGGGATATACAAGTTGTATCTGAAGCGCCGTAAAAGTCATTCTTACTTAATGCACTACAGAAGAGGCGTTTAAAAACGTATAGTGGGTAATAAATAAAATCGTCTATTACTGTCACATTTTCTTACGAAAAATTCAGTGCGATTGTCACTTCCTTTCATGAGAATAAAACACATTCGGACACTTATTGCACAGAGAAACGTGGAATATTTGTGGCATCTGGGCGAAGTGCTTCCGGAAATACCACGGATGACAACCAAAATTTCAGTTTCCACATGAGTAGCCCTTCGTATAAACTTCGCTCTTAATTTCTAGGTGGTCTAGTCAAATTACGTGCCGTTGAAATATTAATGGCTTTTCTAAAATTACCTTAATTTTACCTTTGACCTACTCAATGTTTATTTAAATGACAATGGAAGTTTCACGATTTAGAGTAACATTAAAGTGGATTCTTATACGAAGGCAACGTTTGTTTCGCAATTTACTGTTTCAAATTCAGAAAACTAACGTTACATACATATCCAGTAAATTATAATTAATTAACAATAGAGTTTATAATAAAATAAATAATCATGTTAAGAAGAGAAATAAATGCTGGTATAGATTTTCATAAGGTAACTCCAAATGAGCATTGAACAAGGGCAAATATCTGCAATATGTCTGTAAATAATGAAAATGCGGTTTTTGTGGATGTTGTGGCTTTTGTCCTTTTATTGATTTAATCTAGTAAAATACACATTTTTGCACATGTTAATGGATTAATTAAACGTTCCAATTACTTAAATAGTCTTCTTCAGTAGAAAAAATGTTTGAAATCATATACGCCAATACAATTCAACAATATAAATGTGAATATTAGGTTCATATTGTTTAAAAACACGAGTAAGAACATTACATACATATCTTGTACTTGTACATATTCTCTTCAACTTGTATCTATAAAGGCACAATTTCCATAACTTGTTGCTAACGCCAATCTTGCAAAAGACAAATACAATATTTAAAAAAAAACTATAAATATACAAACATTGTAAGGTTATTGAAGAGTATATTTTATATACTCTCATAAGTATATCTCATATGTCATAGGCAAATAAATTAAATATAAAAAAAAATTCTATATTTTTAAAGCGTTACGCTTAACCGTTTATGATACTTTTTTTTGGGAACTAAACAAAAAAAATTAGCCACTTGTAGGCAACTTTCTAAAATACATTGTAACTATAATTTCCATTTTTTTTCGATTTTTTTTCTTCTTATTATTTTAAGTGTAACTATAAACCTTAAGAGAACATACTCCTGAATTTATCAATCACAGTAACTGTAAGCGTAAGTCAGCGGTCGACTATCGAATGTGTTAATGAGTTTAAAGTAAATCAAGCGTAATTGTATCTCACTGACAAAGAGCAGGCCTGCATCGTTGAAATTGCTCGGCGATATCATGCTATGAAGTTCTACTTGTTGGTGCACTCCGAATCCCACATTCAGACAGATGACATAGTTTATGAAATAAATAATAGAATTTCTCTAGTATTCTCCATCAACACAGTCATTATATTGATAGTTCTACTCCTCTCTCTTCTTATTATCTTAAGATACGTATAATAAAGCAGCAGTAATTACCGTGAAATTTTTCAAGTATTATATAATAGAAGCAAGATCGTTAAAAATTGTAGGCGTCATTTTGTTTTAAAGCGTTCTTCCGCCGTCGTTTAACTTCTACCACGATATTGGCTAGGTGTGGGTAGTTTCTAAATCGAGTTAAGAGCCTAGCCGTGCTTGATGGGATAGAAGTTCGTACTACTTATTAACCATGTGCATGTATCATCAGTGCCATCCATAATGTCCAGTCAGCGCCGTATGTCCAGGCTCTGGTCTACCGTATCAGGTAGGCACTACTTTTACCATTGTGAAATGTATGTCGGATTCAAACTAATATCTTCGCAATTTGTTCGATTAATAGCACTCCTTTTTTTGCTTATAAACATGTTCTAGCTAATAAATGTTTATGTAGGTGCCTCGTGTACTCGGAAATAAATAGAATGTTTTTTTCAAGGAATAAAGATCGTTTGAGATTATATTTGAAGGAAAAATAACAGAGATAAAATAAACTTTCCCTTTATTATTTTATATATATATGTTTGAAAAGTGTGGATTTGTTTATTGTTAATTCATCTGATAACAATATACAGCTTTTCTAAATAAAATAATAAAAATTATAATATTTGCATTTTTCTAATACTTTAGCGGTTTCTATTCCTATAATGTATGTAGTACTTTTTACGAACTTGTGACTTTTAATATATGTTTCATTTGTATTTGACTACTTGGATATACTCGCAAAAAATACAATGGAAATTTGAACAACCGCTTTATTATTATCGCATCGTTTGCATTACCAAACAAATGATTGGAAAAATATAAATGTACAACGTAGACATATAATTGCTGTAGCAATATTCTTTCACTTTCCTAGAACATGTACTAAATTAATGGGAAAACAATATTAAAAACACGAATTTACTTTTATAACCATAAACTCTATAACTATGTAAGTCTTTTCTGGAATTATATAATAGTGGAACTCCAAAGATTACCGAAATATGCTGCTTTTAATCACACTCTTTCTTTTGTAATTTTATGTAAGGGTTCATCGATACACCATGAGTTAGAACCCGACAATAATAAAATTATTTACAAAAAATCTCTTCGATGTCTTTTCTGTATTCAATTTTTCGCTTTTGTATTAACTTTGTGATGCCGGTTTGACACGATACATTTTTTCTGTACAGATTCGTATACATTTTCATGCACAAGTTTCAAGGTCACTTTTCTGTGGAGAAACTAATTTAGGTATATGCAACATGTATGTATGTATGTAAATTGAAGGGTGATGTTACACTGCGACCTAAAACATCTGTTGTGTCCCCTATTCTTGCTACTTTACAGCTGGCCTTCCAATCCTATTCCTTTCAGAAAGTGTAGGATGTCAGAGGGCCCCTGTCTAGGTAAGTCTCCCTCTTCGATTTCTTATGCTCCCAGGTGCAACGCCCTCGAGTTGCACAGTGCTACGCAGTTTGAGAGGAGGTGGATGGGTGTTTCATCCTGTTCCCCACAAAATCTACACTCAGATTCCTTTTCCAAACCAAGCTTGCTCAGGTGTCCTTTCAGTCTACAATGGCCGGAAAGTATTCCTGTTAATATGCGAACGTTGTTCTTACTCAGGTTGATGGATTCTGTAAACCTCTTCTGGTTATAAGTTCCCAGAAGATTTTACTTTGCCTCATTCCCTGGATATTTTCCAGTAACTGGATTTTCTCTGCTTCATTTCCATTTCTGTTTTTTCAGTATTGTACTGCTACTTAACCCGCAAAAGGGTTCAGGCCCTACAAAAGGCATTCCAGTCCCCTTTTTTGCGAGATTATCCGTTATTTCGTTTCCTTCCACTCCTGTGTGACGCAGAACCCACAGGAGGGTTACTTTATTCCTTTTGCCTAGCTCATTTAATTTCCCTAGGCATTCCCAGACCATCTTGGAACTGATTTCTTCTTCTGTTCCCAGAAGAGGTTTATAGAGAAGGTTTCCCATAAGAAGCCTTATTCCCTGGATATTCTCCCAATAATTAGATTTTCTCTGCTCCACTTCTCTTTTCAATTTCCTCAGTATTGTACTGCTACTTATCCCGCAAAAGAGTTCAGGCCCTACAAAAGGTATTCCAGCTCCTTTTTTGCACACCTTTGGAAATTATTATCAGTTTCGTCTAGATCCTTTCATTATACAAGATATCAATGTTTGAAAATCTAAAACTTTTTTTTATTTTTTGGTTAGGAGTTTAGTTTAATTAGGAATGCAACTGCGTGTTTTGAAGAATATAGTTGTGGTTCAGAAATTTTCAAGCACTCATAAGTAAAAACGTAGAAATTTTCATCTTGGGCATTGTTCAGTTAAGAAAATTAATTTTAATTTATGTCAATAATGTAATAAACTGTAGCATGTCCGCGACAACATTGAATAATCGTTTATAGTACACAAAAATTAATAAATGTTTTATATTGGTTCCTACACCAGTAATTCGTTTATTATAAATTGTATTTAAACATTTCACACAATGGATTATCATATATATCTATTAGAGTTAAACTAAGTTGAAAAAGTTATTCAACATTTATGTGGCGGATGTGATGATAGCAATTTCATTATAATAATTTTTATTTTTTGATTTTTAATATTGTAAACATTGAAATCTTGTAGGGTTGTGTACAATGACGAAAATTCGGATAATCCGATAATGCCCTAACATTAATATTGCTAAAATTTATGGTCTACAGGCAATTATCTGTAATAAATAGTCATATTTTGAGAATAACTTATATAACCACCCTAATATGCGGCATGTACACAAATAACATCTAGTCACGGTAATTAACCCCAATTATTTCTTGCAATTTGGCAGAGAATAATATTTTGAACTAAAGAAATTATTGGTGCCTGCGGATATGGATCACCAACTTTATGTTCTCGATGATCATATATATTCTAACAGTTATAAGCCCATGATTTCCCTATTATTTTTGATTTATTTATACAGGAATTGACTGTTCAATCATGATTATGCGTTAAGCGTGACATAATCAATATGTCCGCAACAAAAAACTACGGAACAGTTTGAAATATTATTCCTAATATTATCATATTACTGAATTAGCTTATAAATATCATTCAATATGTGTTTAACAGGATAACTGTTAAAATATTTACATTGATATTGACGTGTCCCGTCAACGTACTCATACATCAATTTAATTAAATTGATTTGGGTATATTGAGTAATTAATAAAATTCAACTGTGCATTTGCATTGGAACAGTTACTGTTCTACAATTACTGCAGAGGAAATATACAGTGACCGGCAGAAAGTGCGCATATTGGATTTTTTGTTTTTTGAATTTAGTAGATCTTTTTTCTTACAAATTACCTCTGCGTGTCTTGAAACTAAAATAACACTCATCAAATCTACCGGGAAATTTATTGTATACAAGGGAGGGTCAAAAAATAGACTCTACGCTGAGAGTAAAGTATCTCAGTTTTTGGTTTAGAAGATTGTTTTATTAATAAATGTTGTTTTAAATTCAACGCATCCAAATATGAAGTTTCTGTTTAATTTTCGCAAAAAAATGAAATTTTTCGGAATTAACCCGTATACAAGATTGATTGAGATCATACTGCTGTCATATCCTATTCTGTGTACACTTTCTGAGAGAAAATCATACAACTATGTCAAAATTAGTTAGTTTCAAAAATGTTATAGCTTTGAAAAAGAAAACTTCAAAAATGGGGAATTATTTGCTGCACAAAGTTTGTTTCTAAATTAAACAAAATAATAACATCTAATTCAAATTTTAGTTTTTAGTAATTGTTAGAAAGTCGCAATTAGTTTAATTTCGTCTTTCTTTTTATGTAAGTCTTAATGTTGATCACCACAAGCAAAAAAAAAATAAAATAAATAAAACACACAGCGCATTTGCAATAATGTCATGTTAATTAACGTAAAGAATAAACGTTGAACTTCTACATGTCGTCTTCCGTTTGGTAAACATTTTATCGATCTAGTATTAAATTCTCTAGAAATGTTCCGCAAAAGAAAACAGGTTTGATTTGCGCGTTTCATTATCTAATTACATTTTCTGAGTGGTCGATATTTCTAAGTGGTCGAAATTTGTAAACGTTGCTTTTTATGAAGCCCTAAAACAAAGAAATGCATTGGAGGTCAGAAATTCTTTGAAAACTTCTAAGAGGAAAAGAAAGAAGCATTTGGTAGTTTTGGGCCAAAAAAAAACATTGGAAATGTTGTCTATGTTGTAATTATTTTGTTTTATTTCAAAACAAAACAAGTTGTGCAGCAAAAATAATGCCCATTTTGAAGTTTTCTTTTTCGAGGCTATAAAAATTTCTAAACTAACTAATTTGACATAGTATGCATGATTTTCTCACAAATTATATACAGAATATGATATGACTGCCGTATGACCTCAATCACTTTTGTATACAGGGTAGTTCCGAAAACACGATTAAATTTCATTTTTTGCTAAAATTAAGCGAAACTTCATATTTGGATATAGCGTTGAATTTAAAACAGCATTTATTAATAAAAGAATCTTCTAAACGCAAAAACTTTTGACCTTCCCTCGTACACAATTAAATTTCCGTAGATTTATGAGTGTTATTTAGTTTCAAAACATGCAGAGATAATTGTTAAAAAAGAGATTTACCAAATTCAAAGACAAAATAATTTCCTATATGCTGGGCACTTTCTGTGCTCACTGTATATACGTCCATAACATGTGTGTACTGCTTTAGCATAAATTAAAGTAACACCAAACTCCTAATACGCTGAATGGAACTCGTCTAGATGTAAATAGTATATAATTCCTGTATAAATATTAACACATGGACAACTACGCTTTAGTTAAATAATTCAAATAGTTTATATCTATATAAAAGCTTTCAACTCCCTACGGTCATCAACATTATTTGACAATTTACACTTGACGGTACGAGAATCTCTGTAGCCAAATACATGCACTATAAAAGATTTATACACGAACAGAAACAATATTTATTCTTTCTCTAAGTGTGTGTTATACTAAATAAACAGTTTTACATTAACCGAACGATAAAGACTGGAACGGTAGACAAACACCAGAATTACATTTATTTAGGTTTTTACGCTTACCACAGCCTTAGTTTTCGCCATAAACTTTAGTACATAAATAGCCGGACCATATATTTTTTTTTAAATCTAACCCAATATGAATTACAATATTCTATCAATAATTTAATTATTTTATAATTATTTTATTCTCCAGATCTAAATAAAATTTATAAGAAATTTTGTTTCATTTTCTCCCGCGACTTCTGTGTGGTCTGAACTAAGTATCGAGACCAGTGGTCTTTTAACTGCTAGATGGCACAGGACACTTGTGGATGCATCAACCTAACTCCAAGTCAGCTGTTCCAGCAGCTTACTAACGAATCCATAAAGAGTTTCTTACCTAAATTGCGCACCCTAAAGGTGGATGAAAATCGTTGTAATGTTGGACAAAGTGGTAATTTATATATAGATACAAAGTTACATAAATAAAAAGAAATAAAATGATTTCTTTTTATTAGAAGATGTTTATTTTTGTTTTTATATTTATAGGACTCTTTAATCACAGTACGTATATGTGTGTTCATATACCATATAAAATAAATCTGTTTCTATTAAAATACGAATTCAAACTTTCCTGTAATTTCATAAATTCAGTCGTAGAAATGTCAAATGTTATTATGTAGATTCCACTAAATCAAACTTCTAGAGTCATCTATAATTCAAAGGTCAAACTCTAATTGACTGAAAGAAAACTACAATTTCGGTGCAAATATTTATTGATAAATGTGAAATTTCCTGTAACAAATCATACTAGAATCGATTTATGCTAACATAAATGTGTACAAACAAAAAATTCTAACAAAATAGGGAATTTACGGAGGTTCTTACAAACTTAACCCCAAAATAAAGCTGATCGTTAACATCATAAAATATATATCTTTAACTTTTTAAATTGATTCAAAACTAACTAATAATCTCATTTCTTGGAAAAAAATATGGGCAATCATCGATGAAATACAATGTAGTACACTGAGAAAAGAGATTGCATTTGAATGAAAAAGTTTTGTAATCTTGGTTTTAATCATGTTAAACGAAAAAGAAACCTTTTCGCAGGGAAAATTCATTTTATTTGAATGTAGCATGGTATTTTACTGGGAGAACTATTTTTTTCTTAAGTAAAATACTTTTGTACGAAAAGTAATTTATAATTAATGTAATGCACCTTAGTTTTGATTAATATTTATAATGTCTGATTAACTTCTGTTTAAGTGTAAAACAATACAATTCACATATTATTTTATTATATATGTATATATGACAACAACATTATTCTAGTTTCTTTTAAGTAAGTTATCATGTTATTGAATTACAAACAGTATTCTAAAATAAAAAAAAAAAAAACGGCGTTTTGATTTATTTGCGTGGACACGGCATGAACACATTGATTAAATTTTTTTTTAGCTTAAATTTTAGTTGCGTCATAATTTAAATTTATGATTGAGGTCATATTCATGGTTTTTTAAGGCGGTTTTAAATTAGTTGAAGACTGATGATTTGTATTCAATTTTCCAAATATTGTTTCGTTTGACCAACATACACACTATTGCAATCATTACACGGTATTGAGTAAATTAAGTTGAATTTTTCCAGAAATAACAATAACAAATTTCTATTACTTATCTGCAAATGAAAGTCATGAAATCGTTGATGAAATTATCTACTGCTCACAATTTCTTATTACTAGATAGTAAGTACTAAAATTTCATTTAGGGAAATGTATCACGCTTGACTGAAATTCAAATATTTCTTTCAAACGATGACTGGAATTTTTAATTAAGAAAATTTAATAAAGCTTTCTTTACCTTTTATCGTCCCCGGAAAAAGGCTATCCTTGTTACAAAGATCGCAAAGGAAAAAAATGCAAAAGTTTGCATAGAATTCAGGAGGAAAACGATTAAGATTCCCCGAAAAGTAATGTTGCGATGATAGAAAAGCTGAAGCACTAGCATTTAGTTAAGTATCACTACACATATGTGAGTAATATCGAACAACTTGAAGAGCTGTTTACGTCGGTTCACTCAATGGCACTTAGATGCTACGACATTCGGTAGCTGCGGAATAATTTCTTACGCTGAACTGACAAATAAGTTTCCTATCTGGCATATGACATTGCTATTGTTTTTGATACAGTTTCAAATGTATAAAAATATTGTCTGCATTTCTCTTCACACAAAACATTTATATCCGTGCAGTTTTATCCTTTGGAATTTTATAAAAAAATTATATTTTCATAATTTAATTATTAATTAGCTTTTAATATGTTTAATTTACCTATCATTTTAATTTTTTTGCCTCTGCTTTAACAAGGCTCTGAAGATGGCTAGTTAGCCAATAATTAGGTACATGTAGACTTTGATTGAATTTTTTACCCGTTGGTTTTCTTATCATTGACTAAAATATTGAAATATATTTCCGTAGGACATTACGTCAGTTAAGGCTTTTCACACATTTTGTTTAAAACTTAGACGCATTTACAGCAATATTACTTCAAGAGTAAATGATTAAACGACGACCACCAATATTGAAACAAGCAATAAAGTTTCAGCAAAATATTCAGGTCAGTCACCGAATATTAAGTCGAAGAATTACATGGGATGGAAAAAACACATACCAGGTAAGTGGCCGAAACACGTTCATTTTGTAATCGCCCAACATATGGCTGATGATATTGATTAACAATTACCCATGTAGAACAATCTGTCAGGTATATAAATTAAGATGTAAGGTTCAATGAAATCGGACACGTTCATCGACAATAAGCTTGAAACAACGCGATATTTCATAATTTAACCTTATTATAGGTGATGAAATGGAATTTTATGTTCAATTACTAAGAGATGGTAATTTAAAATACGGATTAAATGATATTATCAACCGATATTAATATATAATAACAAGTTGAAAATAATATGAAAATATGTGCAATATAAAAGTAGATTTTTTCACAACCTTTAATTTTATTATCTTTGAATAAGTTTTATTAGCTACTTATGCTGTTCTAAATGTTGACAATAAGCTCTATTGAAAAAGAGAACTAATAAATATATAATTAAGCTGTGCAGTCGAATAAAAATGTATCAAGGTAGAGTTGTTTAAATAAAAAAAATAACTGAAACTCCTATTTGTAATAATAACTAATCTTTCCTACTTACAGATAAAATCCCTTATTTTTTTGGCGCAAATATAATAACAGGTGAGAGCTGACCGATTTACAGAAAACTCACTTTTTTGGTGGTTAACATATTTCAGCATTTCACATAAAGCAGTGTTCACATAATTGCAATGATACTGTATTGTCAGTTGGAAAAGATATAAAAGAATACTGCCCAATTATTGAATTGTTATTTTATTTACTGCATCTAATAATAAAATTCTCTTGTACTATCGGTTTCGGCTAATTCAGGTGCTGTTGTTAAAAAATGTAATAACCCAATTAAAAACTTGAAAACTGATGGACCGCAAGAATACATTAAATAGGTTAAATTGTGTGGCTTCCGCGTCAAAACTTCTCTAACTTCTCGGAACTAACACTTTTCAGCGTTTGGTTACACTGACAATGTAACCCAATTGGGAAGTATTTTAAATTTTAAATAAATTAAATTAAATAAATTAAAAATAGAGCTACCACGAAAAAAGTGTACAGAGACACTGCTGTTAGAATAAAACAAATTGTTTCGAAGTACGAAGATAGGCCTATTTTAGAATATTTTCGCGGAATAGCGCATAATTTCCAATTACAAGTGTTACAGCCTGCTACAGCATAATTTTAATATACCTACCTAGTAAACTGCAATCCCATTTATTATATGAATATTATTTAGAGATTGTATGCGTGTGTAAATAATGTAAAATACTAGTAAAAAAAAGCCAGTTATATTAGTTGCCAGCCCTAAGCCTGGATAAAGTATGAAAGAAAATTTTGCGTCTTTTTTCATGGGTACTTTAGTCGCCGCGTCCACATGACTGCGTTCTTTTGTGGCATTTATTTATATTATTTAAATATTTATTATATATATTAAGTGGGGTAATTCCCATTTTCTCAAGGTCAATTTCTACTGATGAACCTAATAAACAATCAAGAAATATATCAATTTACGATTGAGGGGCTTGGTGCAATAATGAGCCATACGCCACTTTTTGTTAAATTGAGTTTTAGATGACAGAGGGCTCCTGGATATGCGCTCTACAGTTTGGTCCATATTACGATACTAGTTATTTAATGCACTTTACTTAAAAGTTCCGTGGCTCGTTTTTGCACCAAACAAGTTTCTAAACCGTAGGCGTTTTTTCATTATTAGAGTGGTCAACTTTTGTCTGCGCGCCAGGTCAGTACTACGCTTCGTATAGGTATGTGACATTAACGTTTAACACAAGTATATATAGTACAGTGCCGGAAAAGAGCAAAATTATTTATTTAACTATAAATATTATATAAGGCTCTTACCTTATTTAAGTAGCAGAAATAGTATAGGATTGCTAAAAAGTTTGTAGCATTAAGTGCTTCAAGGTTTTTCTAACCAAACCGCTTTCGTCGCGATGATAAAACATGCTTATATTTTGAAAAAGACCGTTCAACATCTACGGATATAACACACGCATAATTAAAATAATCTTTATAGGTAGATAATAGATCAGATGCATCACCACCAATGTGTAGTTCGATTTGTGCCAGTACAATAACTGTTTATCGCTCACTGTAGAAACTATTTTGGCATCACCACAATGTAAATCCTGGAATTCCCGACATACTTTTCTACATTTTGAAAATATTAAATTAAATAATCGTTTTCTGGGATTTTCTACGCTCGTTTGTATTGTATTACATTTACAATGCGTAAAACGTTAACGGGG
This sequence comes from Protaetia brevitarsis, assembly GCA_004143645.1. Lineage (NCBI taxonomy): Eukaryota > Metazoa > Arthropoda > Insecta > Coleoptera > Scarabaeidae > Protaetia > Protaetia brevitarsis. Next base: position 723,500 of record RXPK01000206.1, read on the forward strand.
AATTGTACTATCTCTCACCAAGACTCGACTAACACAGATACTAGATGCTAGACACAAGAATCGGAGCGGGTGTTTTTACTGCCTTGAAGATATACTGTGGCTAAGTCTTCTAGATAGCACGACGCGAGTGCGGTCCGTGAGACGCGTCTGACCACTCTATTCATTATTTTCGTTGCAAAAACGAGCCATGTGAAGTAAATAGATTGTTTTTGCACCGAACTGTTGATAGTAGTGTAGTACTGTATCATTTCTTTATGATTTTCTTACAAATCATCTAAGAAAAGCGTAAAGCATAAAATTATACGTGCAAACGCTGTATGTATTTTCAGATTATTGCGCCGGTCAAAATAAAAACATGTTAATGGTACAATTTTGCTATGCACTGTCAAAGTCATGAAAAAATGATATAATAACTGCACATTATTTGTTTTGTTTTTCTTGTCTGTTTATATATCTTGGGAGCAAAAACGAGCCACATGCGTCAGTTTTTTTCAAAATATATACCAAAGTATTGATTTTTTTTTGTTTTACTAATGCAGTATTAATAAAGGATTTTGGATAAAATATTGATTTGAAAATGAATTATTTTATTTGGAGTAGAGAGCTTCTTCTCAAAGCTATACTTTCGCATGTGGATCATTATGGCACTGAGGCCCTCAATTGAACATTGGTAGCGAGTATAACATATGTCTACCTAACTTCACTCTTTACATAATCGATAATTTTGTGGGAATTCCCTTAAGACTAAGTACATGCGAATAAATACCGTAATAATTGTTTTATCCATATGAATATTAAGTACGCTACATGTAAACCATAAGAGCAAATAATAGCACACAGTAAATCTATTAGGTAATATTATTTTTAATACGCTCTCCACCGCTATAAAGAAATACATACACTGGGTTTATTAGCTCGACCGTTATTTGCGGAAAGAGCATTCGAAACAATGGAGAGTCGTAAACTGGGGAATGTGAAATTGCAGCGAATAGGTGAAATTTCCCGTACCTTGTACTTCGCCGTATACATGTATAAAACATTAAATCCGACCCCTAGGGTTTAATAATGGATTTTACTCCTGCCCTCTGTATCAAGTAAAATATCGGGTCAAAAATATAATGTTCATCATAGCACTTTCATCACAATCATTACACATTAATTTGCAGTCCAATATATTGCATCTCCTGATGAAGTTATGAAATGATAACGAAATATTGGAATGAAAAATTCAGCAAGCAGAAATAGCAGTTCTTAGAGGAAAGGGCGGTGTATATACGCGAGAGCAGCCTTTTAGAGAAGAAATAATTAATCTTTTTAACGTTTCAAATATAATTATTTGTCATAATTAATTTTAATAATTGGATATATGTATGTTTGTATGTCGTAAGTGAACTCTTACTCAGCGGAGATATTGTTTTTTTATTTTGAATTGTTCAACAATTTGAAGTTCAACAATTGAATAGATGTTTGATGAGTAAATGGACTCTTACCTAACGGAGATATTTGTTTGTTTGGAATTATTTGTCAATTAGTATGTCATGTAATGATGTGAATAAGAAAATTAAAATAGGGGTAAAATTTGTAATTGGTCAACATAGTATAATAATAAGTATTACATAAATTGTGAAATAAATCTGCTAAACTAATATGCTGTTAGTATAATGCACTGATTATCGCCTGCCGTCAAGATACTCGCTTACTTCCAATCGATATATCAACTTGTACATCTATTATACATTTTTTTCAAACAATAATTCCATTCAAGGGTATATGCTCGAAACGTCAGAACATAATAAATTTAATTTAATTCCATTGGTATGTGTAATTTTTCGATAATTACCAATAACAGAAACCACACATCATCTTCAGATTCACGGAAAACGATAAAATATTTCCAAATATTGTATATAGATATAACCTATATTCCAGTTACGAAACTACAATAGATGTTTATATCAGGAAATATATCTATAATATACTTACCAGTACAAAAAACTGACATTGTCGCTCCTATATAACGGTAAAGATCTACATAAAATAAATCATACTTTAAGAGAAATATCGTACATGTGAAAGAAAGATAAGACAGAGCCGTGACAAATTGAAATCATTCAGTAAAATATAAACTGACCCATTTTGCTATATAATGCTCGTAGCGCCCGGATGCGAACATCCTGAAAAATTTATTACTTCACGCTAAGTTGTTATAGCTTTATATTTCATCGTTAAAATTTTCGATCCATATCGTTGAGTGAATAATAAAAATCATTTCAAAGTGTGCCTTATAGATATGTTAAAATACGTCAAACGAAAAGATTTGGCCTGTTGCTGCTGTATTGATAAATAATCAGAACTCTACCACTTTGAAAAGAAATATATTATATATCCTGCGATATATTGTTTTTTATAGTAAAATATCGGTCAATTACATTGAGTTCTTTTAAATTCATCACAGTCATTCCAAATCTGCACTCATTTCTCCCGCTTCTTAATTCATACATATTATGGCCTCATCTTAAAATCTACTGGTGTACCAAATGTCAAAAATATGTGGCAATTTTTATAAATAGAATGCTTTCGTAAGCGTCTCTTTAATTCGTGGAGCCACAAACAAATGTTTGCAAATGACGCGCATTCTAAGAGAAACCATTATCATACAAATGTAAGTTCATTAGTATGTTATATGCTTTTGCAAGGAAATCAATCACTAATAAGCGTTACATTGATAATGTTTGTTTTTTAACACTATAAAACTGTCTTATTATTTTACTAGTATGTGTATGCATTCATAGAGAAAGCATTTATACAATGAATGTAAAAAGTATTCGTACACGGAGTTAAATGTTAATAATAAAGACATATAATTTGTGTAATTGTAAAATATATTAATAACAAGCAGTTTATTCTATTCTTGAATAGTCGTGCTTAAAAAAGTAGACAAAAGTTTTAATTACACCCTACAAAGCACCTGTAAGCAATCATACTTACATTTTTCGCGCACAATATATATTTGTACGCGTACAATATTCAGGGAATTGTCTACTATCCCCGGGAAAGTACCGAACTATTTCATGTGAAGTTTGTGTAGACATCGCAGTAGGATTTCAATTATCAGCTTATGCACAGCGTGTAAACGGAAAAATGGGCTGTAAGGATAAAGAAACGACACCCGAAGAGCAGATGATCATATAATTAATTTAACGGTTACAATTTGCCAAAACTTACCTAAACGCGAGTTTAAAGGTTTGGAATAAAGTGGTATTTACTCTCATCCGTAAATACCACTTTACCACGGATGAGAGTAAGTTCAATATATCTAAGTCTGATGGAAAATGTTTAGTGTGGCGGAAAAAATACTGAACTTGATCAAAAAAAAATATGGCAAAGTGTTAAAGGAGATGGTGGTTCAGTACTTGTCTGGGGCTGCATGAGTGCAGGTGGTATCGGTGCATTATATTTTGTTGATGGTATAATGGATCATGGAATGTATATCAATACTTTAACAAGCAATCTACCGCTTAGTGTTGCGAAAATGGGATTAAATCATAACTATATTTTTATGCAAGACGGCGATCCCAAACATAAGGCGTGGAATATGAGAATGTTGTTGCCCCAAAACAACTTGAAACGCCACCCCAGAGTCTATATAAATCCGTCAGATATAAATCCCATAGAACATCTATGGGATTATCTGGACAGACAAATAATGGCGCGTCATATTTCTAATAAGAAGGAATTAAAATGCGCCTTGCAAGAAGAGTGGAATAATATTCCAATCGACTTGACAACTAAATTAGTTAGTTCTATGCAAAGACATTTAAGTGAAATCATCGATGCCAAGAGTTTTCCGACCGAATATTAATTTTCTTTTTTTCCTTTTCTTGCGCTTTACGTTTTATCGCTTTTATCGCTTGTACGAATGTTATTCTTCATTAAAACTTTAGAATTCATTCTTATAATTTATTTTGTGCTTGTTCTAGAATTTTTTTTCGTATTTGGTTTAGTGATATACTATCACATACCACCCAACTGTGTTATATAGTTTATTTCTTATTTCTTTACCTAAATTAGGGATGTAGCCTTATCTTTTGATGGAAATGCGTAAGTGTATGAATACTATTTGCATTCACTGTATATTAATATTACAGTCCTTTAACTCGTTTACCTACCTTCTTAAAAGCCTTGCCAGTACTTACGCACAAAATAACTTTATTCTTTAAATGGCTTAATAACCCCGAATTTCTATGTTGTATTCCTTTACAAAATCGGTTCTTTTTTCTTATTAAAGTCTACTTTAAATTATAATATAATTTTGTTATTGCTCAAAAGGCAAAATTCAAGGAAGACAAAACTCAATATCGCCTGTACAATGTAAATATACGTTATATCAAATTATGCAAGTCTGGAATTCGTTGGATAAGCGCCATATTTTAAAGAATCAATTTCAACAAGCAAACAAAACACGGATTGAGACCTCTAAAGGCAATTATTTTATGGTTAAAATGAAGAATACCTACAAGTGATGCTCCATTCACCAATATCCAGACAATTGCTTTACATCTTAATTTGTTTCCAAGTAGTTGTGAAAACTACAGGTTTCCCGGAAGATTCAATAAGGTACGGAAATCAGGTCCGCTGAAAAGTAGAGCTTTAACAGAGTACAGTGAAAAGATTAGAAAAACCAAGGGAGGGCCATGGAGGAAATTCTACAAGAAATTGTCAAATAGATCTGATACAGAACAGATCCATAAAGTATTCTCAAAGTGTGGTCATTAAGTTCAATAAAGCTAACGGCTGGTGCATTTAAGGACTCTTGGAAGACAGCGTTAGAGCTTGTGGCACAGAATCTCTTACTAGAATATCGCGATATTTAACGTTCTAAGTCGACTGCCGTCCGATTGATTAAAATTCGCGGTATTAACCTTGCTGGAAACTATCTATCAATGATGTAAACGGAAGTAAGCCAAAACCAGAAAATCAGAACCCTCTTCTAGTTCAGTTCGTTCAATTTGTGTGATGTTATTTCTTTTGACCCTCTGGTTATGGGTAGGGTGGATATGTTCCTGGAAACAATCACATCCAATGATCGAGGTATTCTTCACTACCCCCATTCCAAAGAAAAAGGAATGGAGAGGCAACGAAAAGACACTGACACAAACAGATACTTTCCGGTTTATAGAAGATTCGAAAACAGAGGAGAGTGTGGCCGCATGAATATTTTGTCGCAATCCAGAGTCAAAAAATACCGCTTGCGTAACACACAACAAGATTTTGCGTAAAAACATCAGATAAAAATCGATTAAGAAGGTCGGTGGTAGTCATGGGGTAATAAAACAGTATAGACGCATAGATGCTACTCGAACATAATCAGGCGCTGTAAAAACACTCGTATACCAAATCTAAGGTCCCTAAGCACTCACTTATTTCAGGGACCGAAACCTGTCATTGACATAGCACATACGATAGCACCAAATCAACTTCTGGACAAATCAGAAATTGATTCAATATTGAAACAATCGTCCAGGTTTGGTGCATATGAAGGGATATATTTTACCCAATCATGTCAGAAACAAGCAACTACTTGAATTTGATCGTAAAGGTGTCAAAGTAATTGCTTTTGTTTTTACAGGTCATTAAAGATTCCGATAGCACCTACATAGAGCCGGACTCCTTGAAGAGACTGATATCGGTTGTATTTGGAGGACGAGGAAAACAGTTGAACACACGCCGCGTCGCACCGAGAATCAAGTGTATAACATATAACCTTTGGGAAGGTTGAACTTTCCCTAGAAGGCCTGAAAACGAACTCATTCAACACGATGCTGACCTATTCAGTGCTTGAACTTTTCGGGTGAGCTTTAAGATATCATCCGCTCTACAATCGGTCCTGGTACCTGCAGTGTATGTCACAATTAATCGAGCCATGCGGATTCTATCTCTCCTGAATCCTAAAAAATCCCACTGCCCTGAACTATTAATTTTCGGGGAATATTTCTTTTTCTCGAAAACACTTAAAAGAATCCAACTTTTTCACAATACAGAAAGACATAAACGTTTCACTGGGAGTTTTTCTGAGAAAAGTATTAAATATTTAGAACCACAGGAAAAGATCCAGGTACGTACAAAAAAAAAAATTACAGCAATATTGCTAGGTATTTTTTATTGAAGAAAACTTGTGTAGATAATCTTTCTAAGGAGTTATCGATTTGTTACGCTATTTACTATTTAAATAAATCTTGCAATTTGTTAACATTAAGAACCTTTTTTTCTAACTTCTACTCTAAAATGATGTAAAAACGGATACTTAAAATAATTTATGAACTTGAGTACAGGAAATCTTGCAAACAAATTTTTAAAAGAAAATAAATTGATAACATTCTAAGACAGTTATATCCAAGAATTATTATGCTTTGTATTCAAACATAAATCTAAATTTTCCACTAACCTCCGCACGACATATGATATTAGAAATTACCTTTAAAATTTATTATATCAGTCCCATAGGGCGCGATGGTTCTCAATTAAAACAAAATATCACCTGCTTGAGATGCTGTCGCCTAGTAGTGATTGGTTGCTACGAAGCAAACTGCTATTTTGTAACAGTTAGCAGTTTTTAGCAGCTATTCAATATCAAAAGAACCTGCTCCTTTTTGTAGCCGTTTCCTGATATGGTAGATGAGTGCGAATGTTGTGAAACATAGATGTATATTCCTAGCAATATATCAGTAAAGTAGTGTTTAAAATGTTTCTAAATATGTTGTACCTATGTAAAATTTGTAAAGGGAGTGTCGTGCGTCAGTATAGGGGTGTTTAGATCGTCTCTTTTCATGATTAAATTAATTATTTTTCCACAACACCTGTGAGGAATGGAGATAATAATTTAAACGAGTTAATCGATTTTTAATTTTTTGATGATTTCTTAATTTAGAGCATTTTGTAGTTGTAGAAACAGTTCATCTGTTTAACGTACACCTCTATTTAAGAAAACTGCTACAAAAATTAGCAGGTTTTTTAAACTGCTAACCAAAAGCAGCAGAAGCAGGGTGCAGCTGCGAACGCAAAGAAGCAGTTTTATACATCACTATTAAATACCCAAACGCTTTCTGTCTGTATTATTTTTTATGTAAGTTTGAAGGAAAGACTATTATTATTATTATTTATTACTGATTTGACTTAATTGATCGCTTTAAAAAACCAAAAATTATTACTGCTTTGAGGTTAATCAAAACTTGAACCTCACGATTTCTGCAGAATCAGCCTCCAGCATAGTATATGACAATCAGTTGACGATGTGTCGTTTCCTTACCTGTATATTTAACCGCGCATTTAAATGTAGGCACTTTTCGTACTTTTATTCTATTTCGTGTTAATGTTGGATGGGCCCGATCCATTGTCGATGGTGTAATTGGAAGTTCGTGCAATTAGCACTAGATGTGAGGAAAGCAATTTAAGGTCATCGTAAAGTGTAAGATGCAATAAATCATGAAATCCTGTAACTTACGTAATCGTTAGACCGTATTAGCAGTACTAGTACAAGTGAAGGCGAAGGTTCTCCGCAGTGTTAGAGTTGTTACCAGTTTTAATAATTAGTTGAATTCTTCCTCTTAGTAAAACGTTTTCCGCGTTCAAGTTGGGTGAACTAATAAATTTTATTTCGTAATGTGATTTGTCTATGTGTTGGAGTATAAAATACTAGCGGATGTCGATACGAACAGTACATAGTTTGTCATGGAAGTTAACCGAACTCAGCATTGTATCAAAATCCTGTTAATAATACATTCAGGATATCTTAAGCTTATAAAATATTTTTCATAAGTGTAATTTAGATACTCGCTGGTCTGTTGCAACTTATGGAATTAGAAACCTAATTAAAATAATTCGCTGCAATTAATTATAAAAGTATTAGAGTACCCACAAAAAAAATTGTCCACATTTTCTGGCGTTAATTACACCACAGTTAACTATCGATAGTGTTCATCATTATCATCATTAGTTATTATTATTAAACTTTTATGTAAATATTTCCATGAAAAATGCATACTACTACATACTAGAAGACATTCAAATAATTGACATAAAGTCCAATCTCCAATCTTGTATCAAATTAAAACGGCAAAATAAAATTCCAGAAAAAAACAAGTATCTGCACATTTGATAAAGCAGTCTAGTGTGTGAGACAACGGAAAACTAATTAGGACTAGAGCCAAAATCTGTAATAAATACGTATATATAAAAGTTTATCTATGAAATGACAGTGAGTGACATTTTGTAATATTAAACATTTTATTTTTACTTTTATTCCATTGTTGCAACAAAGCTTAACACAATGAGATGTTTTAAATTAAAAAATTCCAGCAGATGAGCCTTTAACTCACTCGTTTTATGTACGTCATAAACATTGTAGTTTTGTAATATGTTCATAATATAAGTTACATTCTTACAGTTTTCTAGGAAACACAAAATACCTAGGAATAAATATTTCGGTTTACCACATTCCACACGTTATCTGTTACTTTACTTATGGTGTGTACCAAAATAAAACTTTTATTCGTTTATGATTTTTTTTTATCAATTTGATCAAATAAAACTAGTTTACACGGATTAATTGTAGAAGCGGGTACCAACACGACCATCCCCTCGTGGACAGAGAAGGAATGGCTCAATTCGAAAAATCTAACAGTTATATGGCTTCCACTATTTACCGAAGATCATTCAACCAACTGATATTTAAACAGTGTTGACTAAAATGAACATTAAATGACTCTGATTCCCCATAAAAGAAGGAGCAAGGGTAATAATCAATATCATAGATAAATAGAAAATAACATTAAAAAAGCAAATATTAAAATAAATTCCTGGAACACCAAATTCCTGTTAAAAGCTTTGAACTAACAATAAAGTACAGGTAGTAACATTTAATATTACAAATAGCATTTTGCCTTGATATGGTTTATCATAATAGTCACAAATAACAATCTATATTTGTCAAGGAGATTATGCAACCAGACATGCATATTGCTTTAGATGGAAATCCTAGGTTATTTATCTAGCTTAAAACTGTTTTAAATGAACATTAAATTAACTAAATTAATTTAAATATTAACAACTAAAATTAACATAGTATTAATTTTGCTCGACTGATATTTATTCTTTTGCATTAGTGAACAAATTGTTTAGTTATCACACTAGGATCTTACTCCGCCAATACACAAATTTATTTCGATATCACTGACATTTTTCGCTCGGACATTTTTTTATTATTTATTAATGTAAACTTTGTTTCAAAACGTCGGACTGTATTACGAATAGTATTTGCGCTAAGAATTGATCTTTCGGGAAAATTTACTGTAAATAAATCATGTGTAACTTCTGCTGAATCGCCACCGTAAAAGTGTTACACAATAAAAAGTTTTTCCTCGGGGGTATAATATTCCATTTTTTTTTATAAAATTACTGACCGCGATGAAAACTTACTAACCGTTATAAAATTTGAGGACCGTACCCGTAACCTAATATCTACCAACGCCTTGTTAAAAAATAAGCGAAATGAATCGAAACCCGGGCTAAACTGAAAGCGAATTTACGCCTGTGTTTACGCATGGCTAGCTAATCATTCCTCTCGCACCGTAGTAGTCAGAATGAGGGCTATGTTAAATTGATTTAAACTGAAAAGATCGATGTGGGGATAGCATTTTGTAGTAGTTAGACAAGGGTAGAGAACAGCGGTGAGTGCTTGGCGTTAGACAGCGATTGCATACTTCTTTAAACTTTACCCTTGATTTAGGTAAATCATAATAAAAAAAAAAAAACTGCCTAAGCAAACACCAAAAACAAAAACTAAAGCGCACAGGAAGCAAAAAATTATGATAAGCAAATAAAATTTAAAAAGTGTGTGAAAAAACTACCAATGTACTATTATAATAATAATAAACAATATTAATAGTAATAGTGATAACAATGATAATAGTAATAGTAATAACAATAATAAGTGACTGTGAACATATGCAAAATTGGCTATCGCACCCCTCAGACATATTGCCAGGTCATCAGTCTCATTGTTTTCTGAGCAGCAACTGATACACCTCCCTCCTAAAAGCACGCGGCGGCAAACAGTTGAAAGACGGAGTAATATTATTATACGATGTGCAAATATTGTATGAAAAACTCCTCTCATACAATGCAGTTCTGTGGAGTGGCAGTGTAATCATAGACTGCACGGTATGCAAACTTCAGTCATGAACAACTCTTCGAAAACTAATTTTTTCAAATAAATATTCAGGTTGTCAAGTAGAAACAATCTTACGAAATAAATATAGAGCATGTAGAGATCGCCGATTGGACATATTTAACCAGTTTAATGTAATATATTTATGGGTACTTTCGGATACCAAATATTAACCTAACACATGAGTTCTGCACACGTTGTATCCTAAGAGCGGAATCATAATCCAACACGGCCCATATAGTGCAGAACAGTAGGAGAATGAAGAGAATACAAGCGAGTTACACAGCAATATTTTGGTATTTTGACTAAGGTACGAGCGATGAGGGTACAATAATTTCCAACCTCGATATGCCTTATTTACACAATTACGAATATGAGATTTCAAGCGGCATGTCGTATCGTAGGATACACGTAAATTATTTACAGTATCAGATGGTTCAACACCTGCAATACTACATTTAAAATTACTTATAAACCTACGACGATCGTTTTTATTTACAATACCATAATTGCAGATTTAACCGGGTTTATATTCAAAGAGCGCATCATTGAAATCTCATGTAAATTATTTAAGTCTGAGGTAATACGCTCCACAGCAATTGTACTATCTGTTGGAAGAAAGCTATGATAAACCTGCGTATCGTCAGCGTACATATGCATTTGGGAATGTTTAAGATATTTAAAAAAATCACACATATACGCTAAAGAGAAGAGGTCCCAAAACGAACCCTGGGAACACCTCGAATTATTGCACGTTGATTTGATAATAAGAAACACACCTTAACCCTTTGCGATCGTCCATTCAAAAAACTAGCAAGTTACAGCTTCCCTACCAAATCCAAAATAATGAAGTTTAGACAACAATATTTCATGCGAGATTGTATCAAAGGCTTTAGAGTGATCTAAGAGAGACAACACAGTTATATAAATACCCCTTGTCGAAAATCGCAATTATGTCATCAGTAACCTTTAAGAGAGCAGTCTCACAACTGCGGCCGGCTCTAAATCCCGACTGTATATTGGGGATAATGTTGTGTTCATTAAGAAATGCATTAAGTTGTTTGCAAATTCCTTTTTCTATTAGTTTGGACAACGTAGGGAGTATCACTAATTGGACGCAGATCTATGTAGTTCTGGGGAACACTCTTCTTCGGTATGGGTGTCACAACGGCTTGCTTCCAAATACATGGGAAATAGCTTTCCAATAACACAGCATTAACTATGTGGGTCAAGTAAGGAATAATTACAGGGTAACACATATCGATCCTTGTTTTATTAATAAAATCAAATCCAATGGAATTTGACTTAATTGTATTCAAAAAACAGGTAACCTTCTTTAAGGGGGAAGGGGGTAATTACCCCCTCCCCCCCATGAGCCAACGAAACCAACTTGTACAAACATTCATCCTTTTTTTTTTTGTGTAATTACCCATTATCCCATGATGACACTATTCAAATTGCTATCGATAAAGAGCCGACCTTCTTTTTTTTTTAGTTAAAATAAGAATATCATCTGCATTACTCCCCCCCCCCCCTTCCCCCTCCCTCTATAAACTCAAGTTGTATACGCGCCTGGCTTGAAGTATGCTTTCTTCTCATTTCTTATACTTAAGGTAGTTAAATTTGTAAACGGTTTGTAATACTCCCAATGACCAACACATTTAGTTAACTGAAAACGTCTCTTAGCGTTGTCTCTCAACGACATCATCAATTTAAGAGTATTCGTCATCCATGGAGCCCTTTCTCGTGTAATTCTCAAATTCTTGTATGGCGCAAATTTGTCAAATAACTGTGGGATAATACCATTAAAAATATTTACCTGTTCATCGATACTGTCAACAAAAAAATTTCTTGAAATAGTGATGCCTTAAGATCTTTTTGAAATTCTAACATATTAAATTGACTAAAATCACGCATAGTTTTGAAAATTGGTTTATTTAATGGTTTAAGAAATTCAAGAAAACAAAATATATCATAATCCGACGAATGAAAGTTCGAGACGCCCGCTCTATCAATTATAAGGGATTGAGAAGTAGGCAAAATATCAATTAAAGAACTGGTAGTTTTTGTAACACTGGTAGGTTCATTTATAACTTGACAAAAGTCTAATGCATGAATCATGTCACTAAAGTATAGTGTGGAAGGATTTTCAGCATCAATCATGTTAATGTCAATATCTCCCATACAAAATACATAATTAGATATAATATTAAATAAGGACAAAGATTCTTCCAGAGTCCACAAAAAAATTATAATCAGAAGCCGGTGATCTGTAAATATCTTTGTACAGTAAGTGTGACTGATTAACCGGTTGTTTCAAAAATAAAAATCCAATTTGTTTAGCTGCTCGACAAAAGCGAGTTCAATATGAAGTGATGCCTTATTCACTTCATATTGAAACTCACTTGCTTTACAAAAGTTTGAAAGCAAACTAAATATGAAATTTCGCAAAAACATATTTTTCAATAGTGAACAATTTCAGTTGCCTCGCAGAACAAAGGCTATAAAATATCTTCTTTCAGAATTTGCGCTCTTGGTATAAATGATAATGAATAGGTTTCAGTAAATGGAAAGGTACCTGCGCATCTTGCGACAAACAACTATATTTTTACATTACACATCGTAAGAAAAATATATGTGTGACTGTTTAGCTTCGTTGTCCTCACTATTATCAATAGAAGAAATTATTGGATGAAATGTTTATATAGTAAGCACATTTAAAAAGAGAATGTAATCGATCTCTTTGTAAAAAGCAACAAAAGACGAATTTTAAACCACAAATTAGAAACGTACATGGTACCGCGTTTCGCCACTGGTTAAGTGAAAATACATTTAGGCTGCGTTAATAGTTCTTGAAATTATCCCACGTTTACCGTTTGCTTAAAAATACATGTTTACATACGTTTTTACTATTTACGCCATTACTTAACGTTTAATGGTTGCGCAATGTGTAGGGTTAAACTGCTTTTTACTAACATTAAGCAGAAATTGTGTTGTTTGAATAAAACAGCGAAATGTGTTTAAAGCAAGCGTCTCATCTCTTTGAACTTAAGTAACTTTAAAGTTCTTTGTACTGCCATTACTTAGGATTACTTAGATAGTAAGGAATAATTTGGGTATAGTGATTTTTTTCTCTGTTTATTATACGTAAAATAAAAGTAGCTCCATATATGTACACTTGAACAAATTGATTTTATACATAGGTACTTATTCCTTTTCGAAATGTAATTGCTTTTTATAAGTTTATATCATCACTCGGCGTAATTTTAAATATAAATACATTATTCTGTGTAAAATTTGTAACACTATTAGTGTTATTTACGTAATTATTATCTGGGGTAAAGTGGGCCGGCAATTATTTGTTAGAAATCACCTGCAGAATTCACAATACCGCTTATACATTATCATTGCAGTAGGCTTTCTGAGAACGATTTGTTGAACTCTCAAGGGTTTCAGTCCTGGTTCTCCCTCTCCAAGCACGTGTACAGAATTTAAACAGAAGTTCGCTCTTACAAAATGTATGTATCTTGTAATATTAAGTTCAGCTCAACATGGAAATAGCTATATTTACAATTGGCTTAAACAAAGCTATGGCTTTGTGTGGACGCTAAACCACCATCGAAAATTCGCAATACCAATTTGTTACCTTATATCGGTATGTGAAAATAATAACGAATCCACTGATAAGTTGCTTTACGGGAAATAAGACAGGTAACGCTTTACGACTGTGGGACGAATGGGATTGGCGATACCTTGAAAAAGGGAATTTGATGAAAATATTTTTCAATTCGAACCATAACTGCTAGGGAGCGCAGTTTTTACTAATAATGATTTGCTAATAAACTGCTATTTTACGTTAGCAGCTACAACCTGCTAATTTTTGTAGCATTTTTCTTTCCACATAGGGATATGCTTACATAAAACTGTTTCTACTACTTTGTTTTAGAAACTAGAGTTTGAAATATTTTAACTGTATTGGCGATCCATACTGAAAAATACTTATCTAAACTACGGTATGGCTATATACAGAGATGGAAATAACGTTGAATAATCAAAGTTTACACTGAAAGAAGAAGATGTGTTAACAAAAACATTTTGGTTAACTATGGTCGAAGAAAAATGTTTGTTAAAGTAACAAAATATAGGTATTAAAATAATTATATAGATTTGACAATATTTCTAGCATTGTTTTAACAATCAAGATAATTTTATTTTAAATCTTCAATATTGCAGGATAATAAGCCTTCTGCGTAAAATAAACGTTTATTTCGTGTTAAACCTACCAAAAGAATTCATTAAAATAAAAAGCCGAAGTAGTTAGGTTAAACAAACATTTTAAGTTAAAATTTTATCTATTATTTCAAAATAATTACTTTTGTTGTACTAAATAACAAAGTTATGTTGACCCAAAACAGAATTGCTTTTTAAGATAATAATATTATATCGTTACAACAATTTATAAGGGCATTTTTCAATTCGCTTTGCAAGGGGAATATTCAGGTGCCATGGTGCCATTACAGGGTGAGTCAACGATAGAGTAAAGGTCATTATCTCGTTTGTTTCGGAAATTACAGAAAAGCGTTAGATACAAAAGTTTTAGATGTTAAGGTACACGGTTTAAAATTGTTTTTAAGTATATAGGGTTGTTCAAAAAATTGTGGTGAATATAACATTATATTTTTGTAATGGAACGCCCTATTTTTTAATTTATTTTTAGATTCTGCGTGAAATTCTATAACTTTCTTGTTAATGATGTTATATACCTAAACCTAGTAGTTTCTCTAATATTTTTTTTTTAGAAAAATATGTGGTTTTACTCTTATGGAAAATTGACAGTTCTGGCATTGTTTATGAAGACGGAATACTCATAGTTAGTACAAAGGTTCTATAGGAACGGCAAAAAGATATATGGAAATAAATTTGAGAGAAATGCTACAGGGCGCTCAGAATAAATTTATACCATTACACTATTTTAAATTGAAAAATATTATTTTTTAAATGGCACACCCTGTATATTGTTATCTTTTCCGATAGATATTACAAAACACTTTAACTTTCATTAAATATTTTATGTACCTATTTTTAATAATTTCGGACTATTTTGATTTTTATCATTTTTACACTTACGCTATTAAAAACATAAACAAATATAAATGATAATAACTTTTCTATTAACTAACTTACTTAATTTTTAATTATTGTCACGTAATAAATGTTCAAAAATATGCCCGTCTACTTGAATACACATGTTTAGTCTTTTTACTAGATTTTCACACACCTCCTTAACATGAAGGGAGCTATTATCCTGCAGGCATACCGTATCCCAGTTTCCATATCTTCTGGTGTTGTAGGGCGATTCACATAAACTCGATCTTTAATATAGCCCCACATAAAGAAATCTAAAGGTGTTAAGTCACATGATCGAGGGGACCACGCCCAATGAATCCATCTCTACCGATCCATTTTTGTGGGTAATGATTGTTTAGAAATTCCCGAACTTCCCGATGGTAATGAGCAAGAGCTCTTTCAATATTATCAACTTCTGCAAGAAGCTCTGGTAATTCATTTTGCAAAAAGTGTAAATATATAGGCCCGTTAAGTGGTTCGCGGAAGAAATGTGGACCAATAACTCGTAGATTTTTGATTCCACACCATACATTAAGCGACCAATATCGAATAATAGTGTAGGTATGTTATGGCATGGTTAACTGCTCCATTACTGCGAAAAGTAGCTTCATCGGAAAACATTATTTTGGACAAAAAATCGATCAGCCTCTATAGTTTCATTTATATTGCAAAAGTTCACTCGTTCTTCAAAATCATCGTCACGATGTCCTTGATGTAGTTCCATATGGAAGCGATGATATTTGTATTTTCTCGTGATACGATTAACGGTACATTGGGATGTGTCACATAAGTTGGCTAATTCACGGCTACTAACCTGAGGATTATCTTCAACATGAAGTAAAATCTTCATTTCTTTTTCTTCATTCCGATTTACCACTTCCCGTTTTTCATATTCAACGCTACCACTAACATTAAACAGTTCCATTAAACATTGAAAAGATTAATAACATCATTAACAAATATAGGGTGTTCCATTACAAAAATATAATGTTATATTCGCCACATTTTTTTGAGCAACCCTGTATACTTATAAATAATATTGAACCGTGCACCTTAACATTATCTAAAAGTTTTGCATCTAACGGCTTTCCGTAATTCCCGAAACAAGCGAGATAATGAACTTTACTCTATTGTTGACTCACCCTGTATATTTATCACCTCATATTCATAATATAAAGTTCAAAATATCTCTACGACGGGATATATTTGTAATCCTAAACAAATAGCAGTTTCATTGACATCACTGCTATTGCACACCACCAGTCACTGTTTTAATATTCATAGCACTTATTGGATCTATAACTAGCAAAAGCAATGGATCTATATTTTATAACTCTGACTGTTGTGCTTTACGATCAATATGCATCACTACTAATGCGAAATACAGGAAGATCCATCTTCACGGCCGTATTTGCTACTACGTGAAAGAAAACTATTATTTACATAAATCCATTAACTTTATTAAATTAATACCACAATATGGCTGCCTTCACCATGCGTTGTTCTTGTGAATTTAACTACAATTTTGATTAACTCAACAAACATTACAGACCATGTAATACAGTTATATCCACATAACGAGTTCTGTTAAGTAATTAAAAAAGAGTTTCAAATACGCTACTGTAAATCGTTCCTCTAACAATTATGAGTAAGTTAAAATAACAAAATATTTTTAATCCATTCAATGAAAATATTTTGTTGGCGGTTGCATTTTCTTTCAATTATTGTAACCTTCTATTCTGTTCAATTTGATCAAAAATGTTATTATTATTATTATAAGTATTTTGACAGTGATTTCGGTTGACAAAATGCATTTTCTTCTCTCAGTAAATAATGTACATACCGTAGTCAACAAATTTTAATTATATTATAAGGATCTTATACGATGCCTTGCAATACGCGCCGATGCCAATGTAGAAACGATATTGGGCCTTAGACATGTGGTGAGAGGCACAGCTATTGCTACGTTCGAATTTCCACTCCTTCGAGCGAGCAGAGCAGGAGTTTTCTTGACCACATGATTTCAGAGGCAAAGGAATTATACAGGAATAAAAGAACGAAAGCGGTAGTTTATAGTGGCGCTACTGATGTACTGGTATATAAATGGTATATAAATACGAAAATAATAAAATAAATTTTTTCACCGATTTTAAAAGAAATCACCAAAAGAAAACTTACAAAAATAAAAAAGGGAGCAAATCAAGGTTAGCTCATGCTCGGTCACCTTCCCCCACCACTCAAATTCTGCGAGCTTCCGATCATCCCGAGCAGATAAATCTACTCTAAAGTATCTCAAAGCTAATATAAGAACGCTGCAAGAGTGTGCTCTATTTGCTCTGATGGAAATAAAAGATCGCTTCAGAGCTAAAAAAGCAAATCGATTGGATATTCGAACGCAGCATATATGTCTGTTTCTATTTTAAAGCGGCGCACTTTTTCCTTCGTTCAGCTTTTCTGTACTATAGTTAAATTTCGACAATTACAGTATATTTAGACATTTTTTTTATTATTATTTCGACTTTCAATTTACATCGCAAGCGTGTAAATAACTACTACTGCAAAATCCGTCAAACATTTCTTTGAAGACACAATGCTAATACGATTGGTTTCATGACAGTAAACATCCTATCCGCCGAGATCTTAGACATCTTCTGAGATTTACATATTGTTGTTGCTGGAACCAATATACTGTACGAGCCACATCAACTACGAGCAGATGCGTGCGCTTCATGCATATAACAATGTACCTAGCTGTTTGGAGTTTGGATGGCTCCTGCGGTATATATAGGCTTAAACTTATAAAAATCACATTTATTTTCTTTTCCATCCCCCCATGTTTTTGTTGTTGATATTCATGAGTTGCTACGAACTGCCAGCGGTATACAGATGCTACAAAACACCAGATTGTTTCAAAAAAATATGATGTGATTTTAGATTTTATAACACGTGACAATACTAGTTGAATTTGGGATTGTGAGTAACTGCGAAGGAAACAATCAGTGAATGCTTGCATTCTGATGCATTTTAACTGGACGAGATAATACTAGACAGTGACGTCTTCACATTGCTATTTTGAATTAAACTGTTTGTCAGAGCTGTTGAAACACAACGAAGGAATATATTAATACATTTGAATTTTGTTTGTTATGTATTGGTTAATTTTGAAATACTTCAATGCGCGCATATTTAAGACAGGTATCCGGTGAATGCGGAAATTGCATTTTGAACGCAATAATTCTACCGATTCTAATTCTAACATATTCCAACATTCATTTGTCGCCAGTTTATAAAACTGCTTTTTGTTCAATTTGAAGTATTCACGAGAATTTCTACCACATGCCACGAACATGCTTAATCTAGCGTACGGAAGAACTGGTTTTGGTATAATACTTTCTCAGATTTATTTGCATGATTATATCTGTGTCTTTGTATAAGTGCTACGGTATCCCCTATATAGTTAAGAATATCTTGAAGTTGCATATAATCTCCAATTCACTTTCTTAATTTTTATATTTCAAAAAAGTAAGCTTATATCGAATATTTTTTTTATTCGACGCATCCTAGTGTTGTGATATATAAAAACTGATAATATAAGGTAACATAAAATTATTTATTTTATATACCCATTACGATTCTAACTTTTTGTATTTATAATACCCACTGTATCTGAAAGTATATCAAGGAATGATAAAAGAAAATATTCGGACCACCGGTGTCGTCCTCAACAGGACATCATCAAGCCTACATTTTCAGCAGTTAACATGGTCCAAATTTAAAATTAATATTTAACAATTCAATTAATGTTAAATTGTATCCATCTTAAAGGTTAAATATTATGGCTTTTTATTACTATTTTTTCTTTCATTGATACTCATTCCTTGTAAAATGTACTCGTACAGCTCACAACGGATTATATGAAAATATATTCTTCATACAGACAATATTCAAGACATTCAAGAATATAGTTATTCTATAAATGATTTATTTTGGGAAACAATTTATTTGCTATTTTCAGGGCATTGATAGCCCTTTGGGTAAATTATTAAACAGTAGGTGCATGACTTGAAATAAAACTTATAAGGTTAAAGTTAAATAAGATTTGCGAGATTTTGAAGATTTTGATGTTATGTGGTGTAATATGTTAAAATCCACTTATCTTTACGTATATATATCCAACTTTCTTGAGGCCTACTAAATAATTGGAAAAACTTAGCGGCACAAACAACCAAAATAAAATTAAAATATTAAACCACCATTAAATATTTGCTAGAATATAATTACTTTAGCGACATTATTAGTGCAGTTAAAATTAAGCAATAGCTTATTTTATATGTTATTCTATATCATAAGAATCTCTTATTATAACGTTAAAAATACGTCACTTGTCATACCAAACTTATTCATTAGATTATATTTTTATGCTTAAAATATGTACAAAGCCTAATTTTAAGCAAGGGAAATATTTTTTCATAGAATGTATATTATTCATTAAAAGTGTTTACGCGTTCACACTATTTATTGTTGCTAGTTTCCTGTTTATTATTAAATTTCTTTTAGTTATTAAAAAAAAAACATTATATTAAATACCAGCAAGCCATGACATATATACAACATCAAACAAGTGTATCTATTACGTGTAACTACCACACTGCACAGTGCAAAGTGTTAATAAGTCATATCGTTTATATTAAACGTTAATGCTGTTCACTCTTTGTATTATATATTGTAAATTGAAACAAATAAAAAAAATATTGAAAGTAACATATCGAACTAATAGGTATTCTATGTGCAAAAATTTCGAAAAACATAACTCACAAAAGTTAAAGGAAATATGCTAAATACAGACTTAGCATTTCAAACAATCGCCTATTTAAATGAAACAAGTCAAGCGTGACCCAAATCTCAAAAAAATTCTTTAATCGCAGTTACCGGCTTCGAATATTCTAATTAGTAAATATGTGTGGCTTAAATATGTAAAATATATACTGAGAGAAAAGAAATGGTTCACTTAACCATTTGTAAATTAACCAAATTCTTTTTAAATAAAACAATGCATTTCAATATTAAATTGCATCAACTTCCGTGGTTAGACATTTAAAACCACAAAAAATGTTGAAATAATCTTTTCATTTCTCTCACAATCAGTGTACTTTAGAATAACTGTCGATTTTACCTGCTTTTTAATTCTTATCTGAAGATAAGTTATACTTAGGTCGAAAGTGGTTACATAGTTTAGGCAATTTTGTTTCACCACTGATTTTCCTCGATGTAGAATAATTTAATACTGCATTGAATGAAGCGTGAAAGTACCATGCTTTAATTGAAAAAAAAATGTAAGTTTAAAGACATTCATATTGCTTTTAAATAACCTGTATGTGATTCAATGATTATCGCTATAACATTGAATATCTATGTTTTTGTACTCGCACCCATATTAGTAGGGCACCTAAATGTCTATAGTCTAAGAAATAATTAAATTTATTCGAAAGACTAAATATAAAAAAAATTCAACAAATATTTCAAAAATGGTTGTTTATTTTGGGAAACGCCTAACAAAAACCGATCACAAATGTTGCGATAATTTCGCTAGATTCATCAAAATTGTAGCATTCCATTTAAAAAAAAAATGCTTGAAATACTACACAGACGATGTACATATTTTTAACGTTAACTGCGTCTACTTTGCAAACTTCAAAAGCAAGTTACTACTTCTAAAAATTCTAATGAATATGTTCGATAATACACCGTGTAGTATTGAAATAAGGTATTATTTATCCTGATATCTACTACAAATCCATAACTTTCCAAAATCCTGTTGGGGTAAGCAATTCCTTACTAGGTTTTGTCTTATTATTTTTCTGTTGTTGTGTTTTTTGTATATATAATTTTCAAATTTCCTAGTTTTGGCGGAATTCTTATTGGATATTAATTAGTTCCGGCAAAACCACGAAAGCAGAAGATAATAATATATTCCTTACTAGATATACGTATCTAATTTTTCTGTAAGACGTAGAAAAAAGTATGTATAGAATTATTATAAGCAAATTTGAAATATTTTGAAATCGTAAAACGCAAATTTGAACATTTAATGCGTATTTCTTAACCTTGCAAATTTCTAATTGTATAGTGCGACATCTGTCATGAATGAGACCCGACGTTAGGATTCTCTAAGTTACCATAGAAAATCATAGAAAGGAAAACAAACGACTAATTGAGCAGAAACATGTATTCACTTTAAACTGACTTTTTTTTTACAAAACAATGTTTCGGTGTAATTATCCATCTTTCTTAAGCTATAAAAGAATGTGAAAATTAATTTTTATTCCTAATGGAATGTATTAGGAATAAAAATAGGAAAGTACCATAATAAAATGCATATTTAATAAGTCTAAAGATTAGTAAAATTGTTGCAACAAAGTTAAAAAGTAAGCAGATATTAATAAATGAACAGGATGAAATGCAAATAAGTTCCATCCAAAGTAGATGTACGAGAGAGAATTTTATTCTCACGATTAACTATTAAAGCGTGAAAACTATAGAATTTGTTTTTGTACGTACGAAGGCATGTTTTCTTAATCATAGTAAAATATAGTAGTGTAATGTTGTAAACATTAGTAAATAATGTTTAGTTTATTACTTTTACCATAAATGTTTTAGTTGATTGAACAATAAATACTTCATCTTGAAACTTAATAAAAAAAAATGAATAAAAAAAAAATAAAAATATTAATTTGGAAAAAATATATTTAGGGTTAATATTTTCTCCAAATTCCTTGCATGAACATATGAATACTAATACAACTACCACTTTTAAATATTACAAATTACCTTTCGTAGAAGGTTTAACTAATAATATAATTAAACATTTTAAAGATTTTAAAAATATCAAAATTGCGAAGTACAATGTAACAACCATAAAAACAATCTTAAACAAAAACTAAAGACAAGATACCAATTTTGGACCAAAGTGATTTGGGATATAATATTCCTTGACGTGATTGTCAAGGTTGTTATATTGGTCAAACTTCTCAAATGTTAAAAATTAAAATAACCCAACATAAAAGTGATAGTCGTATAGGTAAACGTTCATGTGCTTTGTCTTTACATTTTCAAAATTTAGACCACAATTTTAATTATGATAATACTAAAATTCTTGATGTTGAAAATAATTACAAAAAGCGGTTATTTCTAGAAATGGTTGATATTAACAGTAATCAAAATTCAATTAATTTTAAAACAGACACAAATCAACTTAACCATATTTATTCTAACATTTTACAGAATATCTAGTAACATTACCTTATTGACAAAAATGTTTTTTTTTTGACTTTTTAAAAATTCTAAATTCAAAAAACTTCTAATTTATTATTATATTTGAATTTGTAAGTATTATTTTTACATCTTTCATTACTATTGCTTCATATCCTTTGTAATATTATTGTAGATTTCCTCCTGACGAAGTCATAAAATATATGTATGACGAAATATTGAGGTGATAAAGTAGTTTTATTAAATAGACCGAATAACCCATAGATCTTAGTTTATTCCTTATATAAAAATATCTATTTTATTTATTATTAGAGTAAATGAACATTTTCGAGCGTCTAATTATTTGTTTGTTTGTTATAGTTATTTGTTATTATCGTTTCTCGGTTGAATTTATTGCTGTTTTAGTGTGATTTGTTGGCATAATATTCCATTAGAATAGTTTTTTCAAAGTTTTTTTTCTATCTTGTATGCATGAGTTTTAAGTTAAGTCGACAGTGATTATGTTCTACAACGGCTTTTAATACTAACAATAAGTAATTATAGACATTGTCAATAAACATACTCAGATTTTATGCGTTCATTTGCATTCTATTACATTATATCCATGTTAATAATAGAATTAATTACTATTAAATAGTAAGTGTATATGAATATGCAACACTATAAAATGTGATTAATAAATGAAGTAAAAGGAAACAAAAATATCAGGAACTGATTTACATGGGAAAAGTGTTTAAGTTATTAGAAATACGTCATGATAATACATAAATGATTACGAATGCCACTGTGTAGGTTTTACCTCCAGGACGTGTATTTCTTTAGACAAGACGCTTAAGAAGAGAAATGATTGATACTCCTTATTTTATTTTCATGATGATAATGATATATAAAAATCACGTTGGATATTTACTATTGTACTTAATCCAAAAGATTTATAATGTGACACCGATCTAAAATCTAATCACAATGTAATCCATCTACTATTAACGTCCAATAAACCTTGCAAAATTCTATTTGCTCTAAGCCCATTGCATAATTTATGAAACCAAATCCTTGAAGTTACCGAATAGCTGATATATCTATGCACAAGCGTTTGAATTCGAAATCTAAAAGTATACGCGGAGAATTTTATCTGGCGCTTCTTATTCAATTAGCATATTTCCCACTTGAAAGTATGAAACCTTCAGTCTTCACGTTACGGAAATCGTACTATTCCGTTTAATACAACGTAAAGGTATTTATAGAAGTGAAGCTACTGTCTTTTATTGGACGATCAGTGAACAAAAATAAGTTATCGAGTAGTTACTAATTTAATGAATGAAGAGTTGTTTTTTGTTAATTGATTTATATATGATGCATGATATCCACATGCATCCACACTATCTATGTTTATGGACATATCAACACGTTTAGTTGAATCTGTCTAATGCGTGCGGTACATTTAAATCAAACTCACTGCAACTCGATCTTCTTTTTTTTATGAATACATCATACCACTGCGCTAAATTGTTCGAACAACAAGAAACTTTTACTTACAACAGCGTGATGTGCGGGGGAACTTTAGGTACTTCGGCCAGATCCTTTTGCATACAACGTACACTACGTTGATTGCACATGCATTTCGTCGGGCATGGGAAATTAGAATAATTCTTTCGCTGTCCGTGGACCGCGATGAACAACAAGAATAAAATGCAATAACGCCACATGTCGATGCACTCGTCTCTATTTCGTACCGACTTTAATTCATTCCGTCGACATTAAACGTTAAAGTTTTCAGTATTGTGTCGTAGATCCAGTTTTAGACGAACACGGTTGTTCGCAGCGGCCGCAAGCGATCGCCGTACGTAACTATTCTTCCACGTCTCGCAAGAGACTGGCTCGCTCGAATTTACTGCGCTAGGCGGGAACTCTACATCCACCGGCCCGATGTTCCTCTGTGGCAGTAACCGTTTAAGTTTGCTGCTGGTCCAGCAGGCTCTTAATAAAGTTTTCGGCTACCGTACATTTTGTAATTGTCGCTCGTATATTTTGCAATAGCTTCCAGCCTGAAAATCCTAGCACGGTTTATAAAATTGTGTCGTAATATATATCCATCAATTCCTATTCACAACTTTTTTATAACCAAATCGCATCAATGTTGTATGTGCATTTAACAATAAAGTAATCTTCTTCTTAATTAAATTAAAAAGATATTTTTGTTTTCAATCCAATCAGTCTTTCAATTAAAATAAACTAGGGGGCAGCAAGTCTGATAATTAAACTGTATGTATGTATGTATGTATGTTTGTGGGGAGGGTGATGTTACACTGCGACCCAGTGTTGGGCAAATAGGAGAAGTGAATAAATTTCTACATCTACTAGATACATTCGTGTTTATTCGCGTCATGAGTGGAGTAGTGTTAACTAGTGATTTACTGAGAGCCGACAACACACGAGTATGTCTAATCACTGTAGAAATTTATTTACTTCCCCTAACTTGCCCAACACTCCTGCGACCTAAGAGATTGTGTCCCCTATTCTTTCTGTTTTACAGCTGGTCTTCCAATCCTACTGCTTTCAGAAAGTGTAGGATATCAGAAGGTACCAGGTTAGGTAAGTCTACCTCATCGATTTCTCATGCTTCCATGCGCAACGCAACAAAATCAACATTCAGATTCCTTTACGAATCCAAGTTTACTCAGATGTTCTTTCAGTTTACAATGGGCTAAAAGTATTCCTCTTAATATACGAACATTGTTCTTCCTCAGGTTGATGCATTCTGAAAACCTCTTTTGGTTATAGGCTCCCAAAAGAATTTTAATGTCCCTCATTCCCTGGAGAGACCCCCAATAATTAGATTCTCTCAGCTCAACTTTTCTTTTCAGTTTCTTCAGTATTGTACTGCTACTTATCCTGCAAAAGGTGAAGGCCCTACAAAAGGTATTCCAGCTTCTTTTTTACAAGATTATCCGTTATCTCGTTTCCTTCCACTCCTTGGTGACCCGGAACCCACAGGAGTGTTACTTTATTCTTTTGGCCTAGCTCGTTTAACTTCCCTAGGCATTCCCAGATCATCCTGGAACTGATTTCGTGTGAACTCGGCACTTTGGTGGCTGCTTGACTATCAGTCATGATGATAATCTCCTGCCTTCGATAATTTCTATGAATATTGAACTGGAACATCTTTCAATAGCGTGTATTTCCACCTGGAAGATACTTGGGTATTTTCCCAAGCTTTCGAGGTACTTGGTTCAAGGCCTATATATTCCTATTCCAATTCCCTCTGCCGTTTTGGAGCCATCAGTGTACTATTTGGAGGCATTTCTATTCAATTTCAAGACGATGTTATGATGCCACTCGCTCTTGTTACTAAACTTTGTGGTAAATTCCTTCACAAAACTGAATTTTGAATTTTTTTAACATGCCGTTCCGGAGCATGTGCCAAGTTTGATCACCGTCAGGAGATTGAAGCCTATGCCTAATCGTTCCTTCCTTGACCATTCTGAGTGAGGTTCTTTTTGTCACGCCCTCTACCACAATATGGAGGGGGTAAGATCCAATACTATCTCAATAACTGCTGTTAGACAAGTTCTTATAGAATCAGTTATGCTTACGCATGCAATCTTTGCAGAAGTTAATTCTGGCGTTGGCCAGATTAGTTCTTTTGCTCCAAGCTGTAAACATCCAAAGCAGAATTTTTGGGTTCCAATTTTTCCCTGCAAAGTTTCTGCACACCATCAGGGCTGTTTTTGGTTGGTTGGTTACTTCAAGTTCATGTTTGCTCCATAGAAGTTTATTGTATAGCGTAAGGCCTAGGTATTTAACCTCCGTTCCCAGTCCATATTTTGCCCATCCATTTCTACGATTTTGAGACTGGATTTTCTTTTCCTAGTGAATGCTACTAAGGTGGTCTTAGTGGGGTTAAAATTGAGTCCCACCGACTCGCACCATCTTCTCGTGAAGTTCAATTCTCTTTGAACTATGTCACAATAATTAATAATTAAATTACATCTCCTCTGTTTACTTTGAAGAATTGAGCCACTAGCTGGAATTTAAGTTTAGTCACAGAGGAATTGTGGCCGGCTATGATGTCTTGAGACTACGTTTCAGAAATGTAAATAAAATGAGTATTCGTTATTCCCTGAGAACCGAAGTAACGATTACCGGCTGACAAAAGTATTCGGTTCTTTTTGCTCGTAGTTACCTGTACCATCGAGAACCGAATGTAATTATTACCTATATGTAGCTACCGTAACTGTTTCGACAAAACGAAATAACGAATGTAACGAAAGCCACAAGAGTATCGAAAGGAAAGAAGCGAAATAGGGTCAAGTCTTTCATCAAATCATCTAAAACGATTACTTTTATATACTTCGTTATTGTGTGATATGATGACAAAAAAATAAAGGAAAATTAATTCCGGACCAGATTTTAGGTTTCTACTGAAGCTCTCAAATAAATCCCATTAAATAAACACACAGATAGTAGATAGAACAACCCCCTATATCAAACTAAGCAAGAACTTCGTTGTTCCTTTACATTATTAAAAAAAATGCAACAGAGATTTATTTCTCCTTACAACGCCTTTCGTCACAGCAATTTAAACAAAACGCTATTTGAATTGGCAAATTTGCACCTTTTTACTTAACACGGAGGAACTAATCACTAGGCATAGTAGTACCGTTACAATATCTAAGAAAATCGCAATATTTAACAAAAAGTGTAAAACCATATAAATCAATGCTTACATCAGCCAGTTTGCATAATCTTGTCATAGTTTTATCTTACAACGGCTGACTTGAAACTTTTCAAACCGCACTTCTTTGGGTTAATTAGATAACCGAATGCACTACAAATAGTTTCTGCAATCATAAAGTCAACTTACAAATTGTTATTCTTTAATATTACTAATTAGGTAGTACTAATATTTTTTGCTTAGGCTTGCTAGGTTTAGTAGCTACGCCCCTGACTTCATTAATACTACTTTTTTTTTCAGATTTCTGTAAGAAAAAGAGATAGAAATATATCTGTTTATGTTTTCCAAATTCATCCTGAAAAGAAAGTTGGTTATTTTTTATTTCTATTATTATTATTATGCCTCAATACTTATGACCATTTTAATTGCAGATAATGATTTAAAATTTAAATGTGAGTCGTTTGTTTGATAAGAAAAAAAAAACATAGATTTAGCTCCGAAATTTTTATTCAGTACAATTATTTTTTCACACGAACTGTATAAATGTAGGACATAGATCGTATAACTTTCCTCCCTCCATACGTTTAGTCTAACATTCTTCTTTATTTTGCTTTCCTGTCTACGATGAACTTGAACGAAAGCAGTGTTGTTTTGCTACTCCTTTGCTTTCCCCGAACCTCTTGAAAACACAGCTGTTACAAAAATATTTTCAGTTTTGTAGCACATGCGACATATAGGCTGTTGATATCAACTTTGGAATTTTAAATGGAATGTTACAATGTTTATCAATCTAGTGAGTTTATTGCACCATTTATATCATGAGTTCTTTTAACTCGAGATATTTGCAATTTCGTTGAATTTTGGTCGTTATGTTATTTCCAATAAGATTAAATGCTTCATAAATTCTGTACATTATTGTGCATTTATACAAGTCGTTATGTGTATTTATGTTTACGTTTTAAAGCACGCTACAGTTTCTTTTTTCTTTTTTGAAGTAGCAACAGTATTGACGTATTTCTTTCTTTCAATGTCTTCAAGCTCTAGTTTACTTTATCTGATATACCAATTACGCATTATAAATGAAAAAAATAGTTTTACAAAGCAATGAGAATATGAAAAGTGATATTCCAGATATTAAATTCAACTAATTGTAAGTTAAATTCTATGTACCTGACATTACCGTACAAGGAAATTTGTATTTTATGTATCTGTGAAAGTTTAGATCTTGTTTGAAGATATTAACATATTTGGGATAATAAACAAACTGTTATGTTATGTTCTGGTTGACATAAAAATGAAAATAGATTCATTACTTTGACAAGTAGCAAGTAAAGTTTTTAGAATTAAAACAACTTTTTTGGAAAATATAATTGGATATATACTCTTAATTTAACAGACAGTTGTAGAATACAAGATTTTAAAATGAAACAATGAAATACCCACCCAAATGCTATCTTTAAAGGATACTTTACTGGAGTGTAAGGATTACATAGTGCCGGACTATAGAACTAGGTCTCTGATCAAAATATTTAGTATGAAATCGATAAGTACGTGTAAGTTTTAATACATTTTATGCCAATTTACAAGTAGTTTCTAGTGTTGACGTTAACTACAACATTGTAATTTTATATGTTTCATAAGAAATGCCTTTGATGTGTATAATCACACTAAAGATGATGGACGCAAATGACCAATGTATACCAGTATAATTTTATTATTATTTGTAAACTTTTTTTATTTACTTATGGTTAGTAGTTTCCTGGTTATTAGCAAAGCTCGTTTAATTGTCGAGAATCCACATTAGAGTAGTCTCTAATATCTATTAATATAAATATTAGCAAGCTGTGACATCCAACAACAAACTGTTTTTGGAAACTCCAAACAAGTTGCGTTTAGCCCGTCTAAAATAAAAAGAAATCGATACGATGCCAAACCCTCCCAATGCTACATAAATATGACTTAAAATTACCTTGATCCATTATTAATTCTACCGGCTGACAATAAATTAACCCTGATTTCCCTAAAACGTGTAACACTACCGATAAATTTCCTAGTCCGTCTCCCATTTAAAATAATAGCCCACCTACCCTGCCAATTATTATCAAGCTTATCTCTAAATGCTTTTTTAACTACGCTAGCAGAAATTAACCCATACCTAATTATCACATCTACCCCCTCTAGACACCGTCTCTTTCGCTAATTGATCCACCCGCTCATTATCGATTATACCTACGTGAGCCCTAGTCCGAAAAAGTTTTACCCGTCCCTCATGCAACATAGTCCAAGTACTTAATAACAAATCAGTTGGATTTTTTAAATTCCCTAACGCCTCTAATACGGATAAGCTATCGGTTATAATTAGCGCGTCCCATATAAATTCCAATTCGTGCTTAATGTAACGTACGAACGTAACCATTTATTGCATTTATTTGCCTGAAAAATATTGCAGTGAGATGTGTTAAAGCTTTAGTATAATAACTAAATATGCGTTGATGTAAAATATACCGTGCATTTTAAGAAGTGAGTAGCCACTAAAGCTTGTGAAATAATTGCATTTGAAAAACGAAGTTGGCGATATTGCAGGTGCATCTTGATTTACACAAACATGCTGCTGTGAACTGATTGTCCAAGCATATAAGTTTAAAGAAATTAAAAATGACAAAATTAAATTAGCTAGCTCAGCAAATATGAATTTAAAAGGGCGCCAGAGATTCTTAGACCTCAGAGTAACTTTCATGAAAAGTAATAGTGGGCGTTTGTAAAATTCGACTTTCTTTAAAATCCCCAAAAATTGAAATGGCTGATTCAAAAAATAAAAGAACTGTAATTTTAAAATGATATTTACAATCATTAAATTTATTGTTTAAAAAGAAAAAAAGAAAAAAAAACATTTAATTACAAACAACAGGGGAAAAAACCGTAATACTGAAGGTCTTGGATTAAAATAACCCCTTCGTGAATTTACAATTAAAAAGAACAATGCAAATCCTTTAGCAAACAAAATGGAAGATTTGTTCCAGAAGATAAATCTCAATCACACAAAAAATATCCACGCGGTCACGAAATTTAAACCTAACTATAATTTACACGTGGAGAAACAAATATAATTTAAATTGAAATTTAATTTAAACAGCACATAGCTTCTCTTCACCTTAACCGTGGTGATTAACAATAAAATACAAATCAGCAAAGAGAAAACGGAAAATTTAAACTCTTTAAACTAAAAACACGAAATCTTCTAGAACATTTTACAATAATTACTGATCTAATATTCAAAATGCGTACACAATTAAACAAAACAGCAAATAATTAAATAAAGAGTTCTTTGATGGATGAATTAATATCAAATTAAACGAACAAAGATCTAAAATTAAATGAAATTACCTACATGGTAGCAAGCAAAATGAAAACATGTACTTACACGGCCGCCATCATTCAAAGAACTGAGTGCCTCAAAGGGATAACATCGTACATATATCAAATTTACAACATCTGCGTGCGATGAAGCCGCAACGCATCGCAAAGAAAAAACTAGCATATAAACTATATACAATACTGGAGTACGCAAAATGTACAAATAAATGAAATTAACTTTACACAACTGAACAATAAAATACTCAAACAAAACTATTAAATTCTTTCTTAAAATTAAATAAAAATTAACATTTGAGAGAATCCTCCCGCAGCGCGGACAAAAATTGATCTCTAATATCACTGAATTTACAATCCCGGAGTGCCGGACCACAGCAATGCGTTGAATCAAACAGAGAACGTCGTAAGTTTTAGAGACATTTGAGAAGTGAATAGCTTATGAGACCCCAGTAAAGTCACTTTATTGTAGGTCATATATAGATCCAGGACCTCTTCCAGGAATACTACGCCCAAGAGAAGATCTGCAGTGTGGTGGTGATATTAATCCACGAAACTTGGTGGTGAGACTATGAATATCAGACCTAAACCTGATTTTGTAATACAGATAAGGCGGTGTTTTAAAAGTTAGAATCTTATGAAATAGACATATAATTAAGTACTCCCCACGGTAATACATATTTAACCATCCTACTTCACGTAGCTTATGAGAAATGTGATTAAATTTTTTTAGGTTGAAAATATATCGCAAACATGCATGCTGAATCCTTTGAATCAGACAGGTAGTAAAATTGTCCAAAGCAGCATGATAAACAGCGGAACAATAATTAAAGTGTGATAATACAAAAATATCACATAAATTCTTCC
This sequence comes from Protaetia brevitarsis, assembly GCA_004143645.1. Lineage (NCBI taxonomy): Eukaryota > Metazoa > Arthropoda > Insecta > Coleoptera > Scarabaeidae > Protaetia > Protaetia brevitarsis. The sequence goes on from RXPK01000206.1 coordinate 755,032, forward strand.
TACTAGATTGACTAAGCACTGATCTATGACGATATAACTTTTTTAAATTTATGTAAGCCTTTAAAATATATGTAGAAATCTGATCACGAAAACGAAAGAAATTATCCAATATAACACCAAGGCTTTTAACTTTATTGACAAAGGATACATTTGAATTGTTAATTTGTAACGTCATTATATTACTCAAATTCTGGCAGGCTTTCTTAGGCCCAAATAAACTACCCTGGGATTTAGCTGGATTTAATAGTAAACAGTGATCACATGAGTGGTCAAACAAAGGCTCAAGGTCAGCATTTATAACCTCATTAGCTTTACGCCAATCCGACGCATGGAAGGAGTAATATAATTGAGTGTCATCAGCGTACATGTGATACTTACAGTGCCTAATACAAGTCAACACCTTAGAGGTATAAACAGTAAACAAAATGGGACCTAAAGTAGACCCCTGCGGCACACCGCGCGACAAACAATTAGATATATTGTCATTGTGCTTAACTATTTGGTTACGATTGAGAAGGTACCCATTGATCAGAGATACAGCATCATTACTGAAACCTATAGGCCTCAATACAGACGAAAGAGCGTTATGATCAACTTATGATCAACAACTTATATGAAAAAAATATTTTGTTCATTAGAATCATATTTTGTTAATTAGAATCATGGAACAAAATTAAGTAACTGAAAAAGACAAATAAATTGTCGTAACGTCTTGCCACATATAATTAGTTGTTTACATTGAGTCAATATTTCCAACAAATCAACCGTTTAATATAGAAGAAGATGGCTACAAACATGGAGAATGTAAAATATAGTAATATAAGAGTTTTTCTCAGACTTGTCATGCGTTACAAATCCCATTCTAATATTTTCTGTAATAGAAAGTTAGATAAACTTTTCTATAAGTGACGCCCAACGGTGTGCCGTGTGAAAAAAAAAAACTAACCGATGAAATTCATCCATTTTGAGCACTGACGCATTTTAAATACACATTGACATTAATAATTTTAATAAGACAATTTCTGTCGCGTAAGAAATATATGATTACTCGTTCTCAGATTAAAAGTGAAGAATCAGATCAGATGGCGAACATAACGCTGACGGAGGAACAATTTCAAGCGTTGTTCAATCGGATTCAGAATGTAAATTTGCGTGAGAATACTCCAACTAATGAGCTGTCGCAAAATGGAAATTTTGTCAAGTGCCCGATTTAATGGATCAAAAACAGTAATGTTGAAGCATTTATAGCAAATGTTGAAGTTTTCAAGGACTGTACGAATGTTTGCGATGAAAACGCAATACGGGGATTATCAATGCTATAGACGCATAATGCAGTTATCCTCGTGGCTCGGAGTTCGAGTGGGAATAATTGATACATGGAGCGAGCTATTAATGCATTTCGTTTTTGGTAGAGAGCGTGAGCCTTTCCACGGAACATAAAAAAGGAATACCTACTGATATTTTTATCAGTAACTGTCGTGCCTTATTATTAAAGCGAGGAGGTCTGCGTTCCGAGCGAACACACGCACTTACGGGTGTTGATAGAAAGGCACCTGATTGCCCGTATAAATCCTCTAGTTGTTTTGACCGAGTAAGAAAAACACTCCTATGTATAAAAACTACATGCGCCCGTAAATCACGTGGAATATTTCAATGTAAAGTGATGATGCGTATATACATAAATTGTTTGTTCGACACGAACCGTAACGCAGCTGTGTTTTCGCAATGTTCTACGCATTGGTGGCGTCTTAGATGTAGCTGTTTATTTATATTTGTGCAGCACTCAAATATCTCCGTTCAGGCTTTCATTGAAAAGTAAGAATTGCTAAAATAATTTATATTTTGAATATGTTTAAGCACTGTAACAAGATAAAATATATAATTGTATTACTTATTTAAATAGTATTTTCGTTATTTCTTGTATGTTATTAAAAAAAAAAAGATAAAACAAGCAGCAATAAAGAGTCACTAACTATTTAAAATAATAAAACAAAAACTTAGTAAGTCTTTTTATCATTGATTAGAAATAATTTACGTATTATTAATATCAAAACATTGTAATTTTCTACAACAATACATTTGAAAATGATGGTAAGTTTGTTTTATCTAGCGGCACGTAAAAGTTAAACAATTATCAAAAAAATGTATTAAATCTTAATAAATCCAATCAACGCCCCTACCTCAAGACTTCTACTCAAAATATTGATGCAACTAATAGGCCAAAAACAGGGGAAGCTCTTTTCACTAAATTATGTTAATTATTGTTACTTTTCATTGTAATTTAATAAGTTTTTAAAATTTGTAACCACATAATACTTTCTAGATTTTCCTTTGTAAATATAAAGTTCTCTTACATGTCAATACAGAACCTTACATAATATTCTCTACTGACTTCGCAAAACTATGTGCATATGCAAGTTCCTAGGCGTAGACTGCGTGTAGGTAACGCCACTGAGTTTTCCACTTCCCCACTTCTCCGAACGAGTTTGTCCGTCCTTTACTTATTATCCGAAATTTGTATACCACGTGAAGAAATTCATACTTTTAATGAGTTATTAAAGAATGCAAGGACCGTTGAGGTTCCGTTTCAGCAAAAAAAAACAGGTAATACTAATAAAAGAGTTCTTAGTTTTAAGAAAAGCTGAAACAAACGCATGCAAAAAAAACGATGTAACTACTGTAGAAGTTTTGGGCATACGGTCGCTGGTTGTCCTACCCTGGTGCAGAAACGAGAGAAGACAGTCTTTGAAAGTGACGACTTCCATTTGTTTAAATGGAACTGAAGGTCCTAAAAATACCCACCCGTGCTATGGTTGTGAAAAACTTGTGAATATTAATCATCAGTTCGAATGAAAATTTGTCATTATTTTTGAAGATTAAATATAATGACATAATACCCATACTACGATTAAATCAGTGAACTAATCATTATTAGAAAACATCATCTTATTAAATTACGTAGTGCAATAAAGTTGCCGTTATTAGTCACAAATGAGCTTTTTATATATACATACCTATGACGAAACTTTATTAGTCGCAATTTCACGGTTGATGCGTAGACATGACGTCAGATATTAAGGCGGAGTATATACCCAACTACTTGATTTTCTTATATGGTCATTATAAATAACTACCAGGTAGTTTAGTCTTTTCATGTAACTTAAATGTACAAAATAATGTAAGGAAAATATAAAAATATCAATAATAACTAAAATCTAATACTTTAAAACAGAAAAGAAGTAGGTAAATATGTAAGTACATATATACATACATTGAGGGCAAACGATAAAATGAAAATTTAAGTATTAGGTCGTGTTCTGCGAATACGTGCTCACGTACGTATAAGCACATATAGAACCTTAATCGCAGCAGGACACAGACAGAAGGCAGCATTTGAGTTTTCTAAAATATTCATACGAGGAGAGGAACAAAACATTAGAGAAAAAAGACATAATACAAATGCGTTTGATGTACTGTAGTCCACTTTTGAATGAATGCGTTTTTCGTTTCAACTTGCTGCATTTTAAGCCAACGGGCAAGATTAACAACATGTGTGTTCCACTAGCTATGTACTACTTAGTTAGTTATCAGTATCAGTTATCTCCCAAACTGTGAAGACTTAACTTTAAAGACTTAATTTTTCACAAAAAAAAAACAGTATCGGAGTACGACATAACTATCAAACTTGTAATGATCGCCAATATTAACTCCGTCAAAAACTGAGGACTGGGAAAAGATGTTAGGTGGCAAAGCTATTACTCCTATATGGAAAAAAAAACAAATTGGTTTCTTTAGAATTACGCATGTTTCCTGGGTAGGTACCATAAAATAATCTTAAAGATTTGAAATACGATGGTTGACAAATACCACAAAAATCATACCACAGCAAAATGATTTAGAATGAGATGCTACCGTTTAGGAAGTGTTTATCTATCTCTTACATTTCGAACAAAGTTATCAGAAGCTCTAGTATGCAGGTAATCATGCTCTATGCTTATGGCGTCTTATGTTCAAATTTATAGGGTTCTGCAATAGTGCGTCAGCCGTCCACAGGTCCTTAAGGATTAAGTTAGGAATTTCATTCATATGCCAACCTAAGACTACATTTTAGGTTGTATCTCTGCAAAATATTTTTAGTATTATCGCAATTCCGGTTGTACATTTATTGCACTTTCTGATTCTTTGTTTAGATTTTAAATTGCCTGTTCACTAACATACCATTGGAAAATAAATTGCATGGTTTCAGAATTTCATGACGTTTTTTTTTCTTTTGTTACATTTGCAGCGTCTTTCTAAATTTAAAAATATCTCCGAAAATATGAGAGTTACAAAGATACGGTTGTATGCTGCCATAGTAATCATTTTATTAGTCTTTGTTGCTTTTATAATTTTTTCCACCGCTCTAAGCACTTATGTATCCATTGACAGAGCGCATATAAAATACAAATATTTGAAATACAAATTTTTGTATCTTGTATTCGAAATATATTTTTGAAGTATTATGTGTATTTTGAAATACATAAATTACTTTATTTCCTATCATATGAACGTCATGACGTCATAATAGTACATATACATACATTAAAATAACGTATGGCCAAATCGTCGTAGTGAATTTATACGGATACTGCTAACGGTATTACCACACCATGCGAACGATATTTATTTAACAATATGCTCCATAACCATACTTTAATTACTAAACTTGAATAGTTTAGTTGTGAATGCATTTCGATTTCGTATTTCAATAATAATAATTACAATCTTATTTTAATGAAGTCATTAGAAATGATGGAATCAAATAATAAAGAAATTGACAATGTTCCCATAATTTTAAATTGAAAATATTGAAAATTCAAAATTAAAAAAAATACTGTTCATTTGCAAGGTTTATACATTCTCCTCCAAGAAGTTGTTTATGAGATAAACTTTTTACAGTGCTTGTTTATTTAAAACGAAACGAAAATGTGAATAAATAAATATTAGAACACAATAGTGTTTTATTTTTTCTTGATAGCATTAAACATATTTTACTTCCATTATTATGGAAGAAACTCTAAGGCTTTTCTCCTATAACAGCCTATAACAGATTACTAAAATACTTTACTTTCTTTAAATACTTTGCTTATAGTACTGTATTTTAAATATCTGAAATAAATTTATTTAATGTTTAGTATTTCAAATACTGATAAAGAATGTATAGTCAGTATTAGACCAATATACCGCCGGAAACCAAACGGGAATACTAGTGACATGTGCTCATAGGGCGTTGGGAAAACAACCGAAACGGTCAGCTGATAAATATCCTATCGGATAACCAAGCGGTCCTAAGGACATTAGCATCCTACCAGATAACCTAAAAACTAGCTTGTGATTGCCTGGAAAGCCTAGAAACCTTGGCTAAATACAATAAAGTTACTTGAGTGGGTGTCAGATTTCAAGCGCCTTGCAAACAACAAATTTGCGAATAAGCTTGCAAGAGAGGGCTTTTGAAATAATATTCACTGTACCTGAACCGGGTATGGGAATAAATAAATTTGCGATACGTGGTGCAGTGAATGAGTGGATTGTAGAAAAACACCAATTTCACTGGAACAGCGTTGAATGGCAGATATACAGCAAACGGATGATGAGGCAACCACCTTGGCAATTAGCGGAAGATGTGCTGGCTCTCAACTGAGTGCAGCTCAAGACAGTGATGAATCTAATGACATAACACGGCTGTCTAAAGAAGTACCAACGTAGAAAAGGCGAGGCTATACTAAGCGACGAGAAGGACGAGACAGTCCATTGTTTTTGAATGCATTGCAATTTAACTGCAGAGGCTGCCATTGTTAGGAGCAATAAACCCGAAAACAGATCAGTCGAAAAAACTTTTTACCACACAGGCTGCCAAACCTAGTAAAAGGGACTAGCCTGTTTATATAAAGAAATACGCTGGGTAGTATAATACAATAATGGCTAAATCAATCAACATCCGTAACATACACAAGCCTTCGTTTACCACCATATTACTGCTCCTCATATTTATATAATATAAATACTTTCGTACATAACCATAGAGTAATTTTAGGATCGAAACCAGAGTTATTCATTGTCAAATTTGCTAAAGCTATTAAGTAACTAGTTTGGCCAAAAAGGTAAGAACGATATTTTTGTAGTTAAATTTATCTCCAAAATCAAACAATGAATTCACAGTGTAACCTTAATCTAACCGACACTCGTGGTGTAATCATTTAGGTAGTTCTAGTACATAAAACCAAATTGCACTTAAATGATTGTTTAAGAAAGAAGGTAGTCTGTTTATAGATGCGCTTGACAAACATGTGTATAAAATGACGTAAATATTCAAAAATAAAGCAGCAAGTGAAGTCATTTGCGTAATCGTTGTACTGCCTGTAGGTAATGGTCGACTTATAATGAGAAAAATTAATACCACTTGAACGTTCCAAAACGGAGAAAGCGCATTATGAAAACCATGAAAAAATAAACCCCAGTCTGATGATTTCTATAATTTAAAATTTAATGTTATTCGTCTTAAGATATTTAAAACTATAATTTCTTGATGAACACCCCGTTGCACCCCTAATGTATGTAAATCTCTTTTTACTTTTATGAGAGGCTAGGTTACGGCGTCAAATCAACGCTCAAAATTTCGATGATTTTTACTACAGACAACAGATATGTATTCAAGCGCGTGCACTAAATAAGGACGTTCGTTAAGAAAGATGGCACTACTCATGAGTTCAAAACCGTTTATCACCAATTTTTCGCTATGCGATTGTTTTAAAATAGAAATGTCAAATTAATTACTGATAAAAGAAGTATAGTTAACAGATAAAGATTATTAATAAATGTTTAGGTAATATGTTTTCTAAGAAACAATAACAACATGATTTGAACATATAAAGTAAAAATTGATAGGCATATTTATAAACATTGCGGTAAATACAACCTACTAATAGATATGCGTTAATAGAGGATGTTTTGCTATTTACAGCTTGTGGATGTGCCTATACATAGATGATTTTTTGTGGTACGATTAAAGATATCGACATACGATTTTAAGGAATGATACAATTATTCTGAAAATATTGTAACTCATCGATTTAGCTGTAATTTAAAATTACATCACCTATTACGTAGAACAGAATTAATGATGTTTTACATTATATAATGTTAATTTATATTATCAAACAGTGTGCACTTTTCACTTAATAAATTTGCAGACCATAGAGCTGATAGCAAGCCTTCAAATCTCAAAACAGGCAGTAGTAGTAGGCATACATATAATTGCACAGTAGTTGAATAACGCAAAATATTAAACCTTGTTAAAAATTTTATTAATAATTATTAATAATATTTCCCAATCAAATGTAAAAACCACAGTTTAAGCCCGCCCGTATTATTAATATTTTATTTCAATAAATTTTTTCAGACAAGACAGCTCCAAAAGGAGCTGTTCTTGCTTCGGACTACATAAAAATATGATCAAGCAGGTTCAGGCCGAGTAGAAAGTGCACGCAGGAAGAGATTTTATCTTTCGCTACTGTGGTCACTACTTATGACCAGAGAGTAGACAAAAAAATAAGTTTTTCATGCCTAATAAGCCAACCAAGCGAAAAGAATTTAATGCAATAAATGCTTATTCCATAATTATCTTACTTAATACTTTTATTTATCATATTTTGGGGTAGACATGTTACAGATATAAATATTTTGTTGATGAATAGGGGAGTAAGTGGGATTAAAATTCGCTTTACATCGGTTTATTTAAGTTTGATTCAGCCATATATTATTTTTTATTTTATTATTCAGTCTCATCATCGCCATTAATACTAGAATAATATGCATCAATTATAATGTGTTTTTTTCTAAATAATCGGTCGTAAATTACGTTCTTTGTGCCGTCATAATATATTTGAATTTGAAAAAAAAATCTTTCAACCTCACACTTGTTGCAGGCGCATAGCGAAATAATCTCTCTTGCTTTTCAAATAATATTCATTTTAGTCGTTAATTGTGTTTCTTGACATAGCTTTTAAAGTATTAAAGTCTGGATTACGTTCCATGACAGAATTAATTTTGTTACGTATTTTCTGACAGATAGGACCTTCTATCGTTTTTAAAATAACAGTGTCTCTAATTTCTCAAGGGATTCACTTCAATTTTAAATTCCGTTTTTGTAAATATATAATAGTTGCTGGTATTCTATCAAAATATCTGCTAATCAATTTTAATTTATCCCGCAAATCTTCCCTTACAATTAATGCTTTACATTGCTTAATATTTACTATATCATCTTTCAAGCTAAGAATAAAAGTTTTTAAAAGCGAAAATACTTGTCGTGAAAGACAGCAGCCTCTAACCATGTATCCCAACGCGTAACAACAGGGTGTGGTGCTAAAGGAATATCTGAGCATAGCTCATTATATAACGCTACTCGCGATGGGGCCTTCAGCAGATTTTTTTTTTAAACTAATTAATGAATTGACTTCAGTAAATTCTGTCCGAATTAATTCAGCATATCTGTGTATACCATGAATGACACATGTTAAGAGTGCCGCATGTCTGGAAAACGTTTACAGTGGCTCTAAATTTTGTGGTTGCCAAACATGTTATGGGGAAGTTTTCAGAATCCAATGTACCCACTACGATATCGAAATTACTTAAACTTGAACGTAAAACTGTCAAAGTAATTGTTTTTGTTTTTCACAGGTTTCTGCAGGTCCAGAAAGCAGCTGCACAGTGTCGGATTGTCTGATGAGACTGAATGTTAACTGCGTTTAGATTAGACTAGAAGAAACAGTTGAATGTGATCAGAAGCAGACTATATTCATTTTCGCTCAAAACTCAAACGAAAAATTAACTGCACGGTGTATGCTCTATAGATCATAAAGGTGCTGTCGGTAAACTAACAATAAGAAGAAACGATATTTCTAGAACAACCTAGAGCGAGCAGATGTCGATAGAAATATGATAGCAATCGCAAAAACTTTATATGGAAATAATAGAAACGAGATATGAAAGCGTAACTTGGCATCAACAAAGTTTCAAACAAGAACGAGGCTCACACATAGACAGCAGGGCAGTTTGACCGCAAGTAACGTCACCAAAATGTATCATGGGCTTAACTGATTATAATAACAATATTCCGCAAAGTTAATTATATGACATATTAAAGAATATTGTCTAAGAAGAAAAGAATTTCATCATGATTTCCCGTCATTAAGTTTGGATTTAAGGTAAATATTTTTAATTTAAATTTTAATTACTAAGCCACGATATGGCTAGTTATTTACGTTGTCACATAGTCAGATTGTATTATTGCTCACATTCTAGCATTAAAGGCACATGTACTAACAACAAACACACCAACATCTTTTTTCACTAGCGAAGTGTTAAACCAGACGCATAGAGACTATTAGATAAAATTTTATCGCTGAGCAAACGCGTCTTGTTAGAGACTGTTTAAAGAACAGTTAGAAGGCGTGTGGTGCATGCTTTTCGTTTACTTTACGAATGCAGATATTTTAATAAACCTACAATGAGATTGTAATTAAGAAAATTTAAATACGTAGAGCGTTTCCTGTGTATGTACAAGATCTAGGTTGATAAATCAAAATGTTGGAAGGATAAACATATTATTACAAGCGGTTCTAGATTTATTAAACCTGTAGTGAACTATGAATGTACACTCCAATATCAAATGACCTCTGAATAAAATTAGAATTTGTTTCAAAGTACTACTTCAATTGAAACTTGAATTAAATACATCTTACATTCTAGAGATCTAGAGACTTAGCTGAGTAAGTACGACATCGTGCAAGTTTTTGACGAGTATTTATATGACGATGTGTATTACATGTACGTATAATTGCGCATAGGTGTTGTAGGTAGTACCGTAGTTACCGTAGTATCGTATGATTAGGAGTTGGCATCGTCAGGAACAGTTGGAAAAACTTATATGCCAAACTTCTTTTTTATTTTACCTTTTTTATTTACGCGCAGATAACAACATTTGCTGCCTTATATTTATCGTGTCGAAATATATAGCTTGTCTATTAGTATACGGACGATTTAGAAAGAGAGATTTTACTTTCGCTTTGTGTACACCAAAAGAAACAATAGTAAAGCCCCTTAAACTGTTCCAAAAATACCTACTCATTTTTTTTTACTTAAATGGAGAAACAGCATAACCATACCTTATCTTTTCCAGTTCTTTTTTGCCAATTTTATCACTGTGTTGAGTGATATTTTTGCAATTTATAGAATATAGCTACTATAAATATTATGTGGCATTCCGTCAATAACTGTTTAACTGACAAGACATGCGCAAAATAAAAAATACTGAGAGGGGCACATCATTTTCGAGAGGAAGACAACTCTCAAGAACGCAAAAATCTAATAATGGCGTGACAGTAAAAGTAAAATCCAGTATCTGTCCAATTGAAGAAATCTCTGGGCAAGCTCTAACCGCTGTGAAAATTTTAGTAACTCTGGGCAAGTATCTAGAAGAAAGATTATCTGAAGAGCAATCTGAGAAAACACAGATGCTGTAGAGAAAATCTGGGAGTGTAAACAGCGCTCCAATTTAGGAATAGTTACGATGAAAAGGGAGTTGCGTCGAGACTACCTTAAAATAAACGCAGGAGAATGCGCATTTCTTAGCGTTCAAACGGTAAAGGACATCGTCAAGCCCGCAAAGGCTATTTCAATTTAAAGAGTTTAAAGGCATAACAAATGGAGACGATTTTCCGATTCTGGGACACCGAGAACGTAGGGCTAAATGACGAAATATGTGCGGTGAGCTACAGAAAGAAGAACCCAATGGGTACCTAAGTTTTTAACATCGACGAAAAGTCCTTGGAATATTACGAAACATTGAACCTTTAACAGACACCTGTAATTTACAGGTATTCAAATATATGACCTAACAAAATAATTGTTTTGGAATCACTTTTTTAGTTTTTCTGCAACAAAGCACAGTATGTAATTATGTATATATAAGGTTGACTAAGGTTTTTGCGGTTTCCGTTAAATAACAACCCATAGCTCACCAATTTATTACATTTTGTTACTATTATTATTTAATTTGTTACTAAAATTGTTTAATTAGAGTAGGAACATTTCAATTGTTATGGAATCGACATAGTACTTAGAATAAGTAGCCTCGTGTAGTACCTTTAGTTTGAGCACTTTAGGATGAATTGTAATTATACAGCTTTTTATAAATACCAGATTTCACATAATATTTGATTTCGGGTAATCTGGATTCCTGATGGGTAACAACGAAACGGGCAGTGTACCTACTGAGCGAGTACCCGACTCCTAATAAAGATTTTCGATAGCCCTAATGTCTTTCTTACACCTTTTGTCATTTACTTAAGTTGAAAGTCGCAACACACTAAAACTAAATACAATGCAACTGACAAAAGTTCGACAAAAGACATATGTAATATTTCATAATTTAAAAAAAAATATCTGAAAATGCAGATTACACAAAAAGGGAAAGAACTTTAACCATACTTGTTGAATTGGAGTAAATCCTGATGTTGCTGTTTTTTAATAACAAAGAGGTAATTGTTAGTTAAAAATAACGACTGTACATTAAATACGTTGCGTTTTCTTATCTTAAATGTTAAACCGGATCCGTGTATGTTTATTATTAGTTCGCGCGATAGTACTTCTTCAAAAAACTGTGATGAGGTATGACAACTTCTTTTTGTAAGAATCTGTTATGCCCCTCCTACATTTTTCAAATTAATATATGTTATTAAAGGATAAATGAGTATTATTTATGCAAAAAATGGTGAGTGTACATGGTGTATAAGGCCCCTAAAACAGTATTGAAAACAATAATATTTTTTTTTATCTATTACAAAGGGTATAAATTTGATGTTTTAGTCATAAAAGTACCTACAACATATGAAAAAGTTTTCGAAAAGAATCTTTTTATTTTTAAATTGAATACGCCTTTTTTAGGGTTGATATTTTGTAGAAATATAATAACCACCGGTGTAGTTATAAAATATTCATTTATTGCTAGTTGCGCCAAATAGCTGTTAGTATACTGTCAAATGTTCGACAATTTCCGGTAAATAGTCTTCCGTGTATTAATCGTTGCAGTCCGTCGTTGGACGTCTGTATATAAGTTAATATATTATTATTAATAATATTGGCAAGGCTTGCACGGTAGCAGTCATATTAAAATCAGCGGAACTATTATTTAAGCAAAGTTTTATTTAAATCTTTACATTTTTTTTCTATTAATTCGTATGTTTTTAATTAATTTATTGTTAGCAACACTAAAAATTCATGATATATAATGGTTGTTAATTTTATATATATACAAATGCAATAGACTCTCAAATGTATGCTTATAAAACAAATCTTACAACAACGTTAAATATCAAAGAACACGTATTTCGTAGTAACTCGAAGCTGAAACCTAAATTAACAGCTAAATTCTGTGAAATCATGCGTGAAATTCACTAAACGTGAGAAGACTGCTTGTATCTAACACACGAAGATTACACAAAGTAAACAGGGAAGAGGCCTCTCATTGAAATTCACAAGGTCAGAATGTTAGAAATTGCCAAATTTATGAAATCGCTGTGCAAATATCTAGGAAATTGCCTAAAATCACTGGCTAATATTGCCAACTTCCGCACTAAGAATTCAGAATTCAACACGTTACACAACCCTATTTTTATATAGATCTCGTCCTTTTTATCGCTCTCCGAGATTGAGCTTAGCGTTTGCTAAAAATCCCCTCGAATTACTTGATCTGTACACAATACGATCAAAGAAAATACACGAGTCTTTTAGCAATTCGGTTATTTCCCACAACTTATATCGTGGAGAATACTATTTAATCCTGAAAAAAGCCAGTTACAATGACCTACAGTACGTCATCCCTTTGATTTATAGGTTTGAGAGATTTGTACCGCATTTATTTTTTTTAAGTGGTGAATATCTGGCACCTACAATTTCCTCTATTCTCTGACATCAAAGTGGAATATTTACGTGTGGAAGAAAAAACACTACCTACGACGTTTTTTCATTACATTTTATATGTTAGGCTAAAAATCGATTAGAATCACTTTAGAGAACTGATTTATAGGCGGATTGATTCACAAATGTTATTGTTTCTAAGATATTTTAATAAACCTTAAAGTTAAATATATAAATAATGAGATTTTTTTTCAAATAATATTAATATCTTAAGAATTACTAATATAATGAGAAAGAAATTTGGATAAATTTTCTTTGAAATGAAGATTTATAATACATATCTGCGATATTTCAATTCTAAAAGCACGGGTATTTTTATATGAAGATAACGTATATTTTAAATAGGAGATTTATGAATTCATAACTTAGGAATGAAAACTAAAAAAATGGTAAATTTAAATCAATTTTAAGAGCGGCTCCTTTATGTAGCTATTTACTCTTAAGTTGCCTCAGCCGGTAACAAAAAAAAATCTTTCTAGTGCCATCGTCATGGTATAGAACATGCACTGGAATTTCTTCTTCTTCTTAGCAGATTCTGCAGCTAGTGTATATCATTTTATCATCCTTTACTCAGCAGATTTTTAGTAAATTCAGACATATATATCTTTAAAGCACAAAACAATTCTTTTGCGCCTCCGTCCAGAAACACTCATTTTGCAGTACTTCAAAGCAAAAGGGAGGCAAAAATGTCACTAAAGGTTGGTCACACTAGATTCATATGACATATGTGTAATAAATTATCATTAACCCAGTGTTCAACCATGCTAAGGTGAACTGGTGTCTTCATTGCACTTATTATTGATAATTAGATATTAAACTAGAAACGGAATTACAGAAAAAAACTTATTTTCGGAAACGGCAAAATACTAAGGTATGTAAGATGTGTGCCAACTTGTACTGTCAACTCCCTAGCGTCAAAATTTCTTTTCAATTAAAAATTAAGATTTGCCGGCCCAAAAAATAGTGTGTATCACACGGCCAGAAACTCTTTGGCGAGTATTCCTACTCATACTCGCAAAACTGTGGTTTTTGGCTTAGTGACACAAATAACTATTTTTCAGTATAAAATGGAAAAGAAAATTAATGGAGTTGAAGATGTGCGTTACAGGGTCGTAAATTGGGTTGCCGAAGCCACAGTCATTCAAAACAAATTAAAACAAACCTACTTAATAATAAACATATGTGACATTAATATAAAAAAATGGAAAATTGTATTTCCTTGTTTACTATTTGAAAAAATATCGAAGAAATAATTGGATTTGAAAAATTTAAATCATTTAAGCGATCGAATTGAGGAACACTGTTTATCACAAAGACATATGAAAATTGTAGTCCATTTTTTTTCTTTTTAGAAATGAGTGCTCATTGTCAGATGAATAACACATATCAAGAAATATAGCATTGCACAACGAGAAATTGAAGCACAATCTATATGTATTGAATATTACAATGTATACATTTTTGTAGGGTCTGTAAGATTATCTGTAAAATTATAAGCATGTCTTACTGCGTTGCAGGCATATACAGATTCTCATCATAATCGTGTGCGTTTTTGTAGAGCTTTCGAACTTGCGTTGAGAGAACACGATGAATCAATTTTTTCTTGTAACCACCCGTGTTTTTTCTTGGATTAATAAATTTTAGTACTGATTTGAACGTTATTTTAAAACACCAATTCGAAAAAGCTACTATTTCTAAGAGAACAGCTTCTATTTTCCTGAAAATATCTATCAGGAAACAATTCTTACCTATGCTTTGATGAACGGAAATTTTGTAGTGAACTAACAATAAGTGCAATTTATGAAATAAAAGATTTTAAATCAACCTCGGATTTACTTTTACTTTAAGACATAATTTCTTCAGTGAAACCTTAAAACTTTTAAAAATTTTAATAACAACTCCGATGATATCTGCCGATCCAGAATAATGTTTTTTTTTCCACTTTGAAAAAAATAAATACTTTCTTAATATACAGCAAGGCACGAGAAAGACTTTATGCATTGCTGATGTTTTCTCAAGAAAAGGATCTTATCGAAAGTATTTTAGATTTTAATCAAAGAGTTACAGACAAATTTGCTATTACCCTATTATCAAATATCGTCGCATGGAGTTTCTATTTCAATAAAATCAGTATATCAGTGAGTTTTGAAAGAATTTTTCTTAATTCTTTATAAGTACTCTAACAAAATAATAATAATAATAAAGCACTATAGTCAGTAAAAAGGTATTGATATTCACAAAATTTGCAACCACCATATTTTTTAAGCACGAACCGCCACTGCTTTACCACGACCGTTGACCACTCATTGCGACAGACTAGCTATCCCATCCTAGACCATCCATCTTGTTGTTTGCAAGGAAGTATGAAAACTTGCGTATTTATTGAAAAGGAACTTCTACGCTTTGTAATGTTCGTCAGTAACATCCGTAATAAACATTTAATTTTCTTAAAATGTCTAAGCAACATTACATGCGGTATAATAAATCATGAAATATCCGAGCCATAAGACTACGGTTAGAGCAGTGTAATTGCTCGCCCGTATACGGTCGTTTATTATTGCCAGTGTGATACGATTACATTACATGCCTGTAAATTTTCTCTGAGTTACAAAATGTATATCTATTTGGAAGTAAGTATCCTATTAACAGTAATATAGCTTTGGATATTAGAAAAATGTATAGATAAACAACAATAATAAGGAAAAAACATGGGAAAATTCATAAGCCCTCTTCCTATTCTATTCAAACAACCATCGAAATTTCATTAATACTTCAGAGAGATCCGTGTTATAACAACTTCTGTGTTTCCTATCCCACAAAACCATCCTTCGAAAAGATGGTTCTAAGACTGACTATGGAGTAGATTAGATTAGATTAGGGTTCCCCCTTCTTCCTAAAAGACGCTTTCTAATTTGCCCTCTTAATTAGACCTATTATCTTCGAGAGCGACTTCTTTGTGTGGTTGCTAGCTGCGGGATTTTCCACAGCTATTAGAAACTTTGTCCTCGCCAGGCCGTCACATTGCCACAGCACATGAACTAGTGTTTCTTCCTCCTCTTGGCAGAATCTGCAAGCAGCGTTATCTACTCAGGTCTAGGTTGCACATATGCCTATCTACTCTGCAGTGACCAGTTAGCAAACCTACTATCATTTTGATAGTCTTCCTATCCTTACTCAGCAGATCTTTAGTAAATGCAGGCGTCGCTTCTTTGAAACTGGTGATTTTTGCCACCACTCTCTAGACTCATTGTGCATCTATTCATCGAAGGACTTTTTCATTTGCGATTTGGTAGTGCTAAAAGAAGGGCCAGTTCCAACCAATAACCTTCACAAACCTCGTCTGGCCAGTTCAGGGCCTCACTTCCCTTCACAGGCCAATATTAATTTCCTTTGGGTGTCCACTTCATTTAGGGTGCTCACGTAGTTCCAAATCAGCTTAGAGTCCACACTTACGGAACTAATCGCTTTAAGTGTGGACTGACTGTCAGAGAAAATAGTGACGCTTTTACCTGGCTCGCTTCATCTTTGTATTTCTCTGATACAATGGTGAATTGCAGCAACCTGAGCTTGGAACAAGGTTGTGTTTTTGCTGAAGCTTACTGAAAAAAGATTTTTTAGCCTTTTTTGCGTATAATCCATCTCCAATGCCACAGTCCGTTTTAGAGCCGTCTGTATATCAGTTTTGAGCTCTTATTGGAGTGTCTGCCTCTGGTATTATAACCTGATATTTTCTATCTAAGTTGAATTTTTGAACCATGAAAATCGCATCAAAAAAAGGAGTGCAATTCATTGATTATGAAGTAGAAACTTGAATCTATGAAGAGAAGCCCAAAAGAGGCCTTTCGGCAAGCTTTAGCAAGACCACAAGAGTGTTCCAGGCTGCAATTAATCATTGTGGCAAGAAATAAAAAGATGGATCGTGTTATGTAAAGCGTCGCTTTTTTTTTCTCTGACAGCCAGTTAACAGTTAAAGCAATCAGTTCAGCAAGTGTTGACTAGAAGTTTGGTTTGGAACTGTACAAGCGCCCTAATGAAAGACCCAGAAGACATTAACATCGGCCTGAGTTTTCAGCCACTCACGCGTAAGAGAAATGAGACGGCGGACGATTTGCCTGGCGAAGTTTCATTCATTGAAACTAGCCTCTCTGGCACAATTACATTTAAAGCTGAAAGGTTCAATGAATGGATGCACAATGAGTTCAAGAAATAGTAGTCTTTTGAAGACGATAGGTCTAATTAAGAAAACAACTTGAAGAGGACAAAGAAGGGGAAAAAAAGTCGCGATGAAATCGGTCAGTATGGTCACACCAACTCTAATCTACTCTAAAGATATACTCGCAAAATAAAAATAACAATACATATTTAAAAAATTAACTATAAGAAAATATTCTAGTAATTAAACAAGTAGTTTTCTTGCCTCTCTTCTCTGCGACAGCGTATTGCCATTTTTCGCCTTTTATTTTTAGAAACAGATGTTATACCCTGTTCTCTGGCTATATTTTGTAAACTCAGCAAACGAATTTGTTATTCCTACCAGTGTTCCTAGAAGATTATTTAACAAATTTGACTTCGCATAAGTCATTATTTTTCTGTTGTAGGGCTTTAGCAATAGGATTGATTATTTCCATATCTGAGGCAAAAAGGTAGTACTTTTATAAAAACTCTATCTCGCATAATCTCAGTATTATCTACAAAATTTTGGAAAATCATTGCCATAGAGGAAGCAATTTAATTTGTTTACACTCGCTGGTTAATAAAACGTGGTCGTGTACAGCAGTGTAATATGGTTTTACTGTGACCCCATGTTTTTTATCCGTAAATGGCTGTACAAGGGAATATCAGAAATACTCCGGAATACGGATCAATTTTGACCATATTCTAAACTTTAGATAACCGTTTATAATTGCAAAATAGTTAAATAAACATTTGATCTTGGTTTATACTTTGTATAATATCTAAAAGTTAAAAGTTCCGCAGTGTGAAATGTGCCTTAACAGTTATTCAATGTTCGCAGCACAGAAATTCTACCATTATTATGTCTATTATTCACATGAAACAAAATTAAATGTTTATTCAACGTTTATTGGGTTGCTTGAAACTCAACTTGTAAATTATATTTTAAAGAGTTTTAACAGAAAACTAATTTCCCTTCACAATCAATTTCAAAAGTACGAAAGACGATGCCGGGGGCAACCGCTGATAAAGTGTAGTATCACATTATAATTTGAGTTTAAATACACAAAGAATTTTAACGATGATAGATCCCATTTATTCTATGTAACAGCCTCCGCAGCTTCGAGTTTGAATTACTGTTATAATTACTTATTACATAACATTGAGTTAATTTGAAGTTTATTATGTGCTAATGGCATAAATGAAAATATAAATTTATTGTGCACTGCAACCATAGAATTCGTCAACAATTGAATCTAATTTAAACATGAATCAGAACTGGAAGCCTTAACATGATATTATTGATATTGATTTAAAAACGGTATATTAATTAAAACTTCACTTATATTACGAGTATGAAACAAATATGAACCGATCTTTTCGTCAGAGAACATTAGTTGTAACAAATATTAGTGAAACCTAGGAAACTGTCACGTGGTGGAAGTGAACAGTCACACTTTATTGCGAGCATAGTTTCGCACATTTTCTTTTTTTATAGTAGATGTTCGGTTGTGTAAAGCATCTTAATGAAGATTGCAATATCAATATTTTCAGCGCCGCAGCTGAAATTTCACAAAGGCCAAATGCTATGCAAAATACAGAAAACACCAAAGGTAATTATGCCCCGCCAACTTTTCTTTTGTAACTCTTACAACTGGGAGGAGGACTAGGAAATTTAAAAGGAAATGAGGATTAATTTTCCGTATCAGGCGGCAGAATTAATAATAGGTCACGGTAATTTTAAATCATTGTTATGTAGAATTGGAAGGGTTAATGATTCGCATTGTGAATGAGGTGGGTAGATACAGCTGAGTGTGTTGTATTCGAAATTGGCCGCGATGCGAAAGAGATATTAGAGATAACGAGTCAGTCGAATGGTAGAATTTTTTTAGTAATGCTCCTAAAGAATTAGATTATGGCATGATATTTAGATAGTTAGTACGGAAGTATGCATTTATAAATTAATAGTTGATACTCTTTACGAAGTAAATAAGTGTTAAATTATAGCTATTAGTACATTCGGGGTGTATAAATAAATATTTAAAATATAAATCTTTCATTGAATTACTATTGGTTAGAATTATTAGGATTAAGTTATTGTTAAATCTTGGAATAAGTATGTACTACTGCTGTCTTATTTGTGTTTAGATCATTAGTGGTCCAATATTTCGCCGTTTCAATTTCAAATTCATGATGTGCGAAAAACCAAGCAGCTACCTGAAAACGGCACGGCTATCTGAATTGAGGGGACGTGGAAGCTGCTTCTTCCGAACTCAGAAGGATAATAATAATAATAGTAATTTGCTGGTTATCAGTAACAAGGTCTCGGACTACTTCCCAGGTCCTGTTCCTAAAGTAAAGATTTTCCTTTGTTTTCCCTTACTCTTTGGCGAATGTTGGGAGACAGCCGAATTCATCCCATGGGTGCAAACGTATTGACAACTGACAGTTGACGGATTTATTTTATTCTTATTAATATCTTATTTTGTTATTCTTATTGTAGGGAAATTATTTAGTTCAAGTAAGAACATTTCAATTGTTATGGAATCCATATAATACTTACTAGAATAAGTAGCCTCATGTAGTACTTTTAGATGGAGCACGAGGTTTAGGATAAATGGCAGTTATTTAGTTTTTTAAGAAAGTGTAACTCCTACAATTTGAGTTTCTTTTTGCTTAAAAAGTAGTATGAATAAATAAACACATACAACATTCAACAGCTTTATTCAAAACACAGAAAAATCAATAGCAACTATTATTAAAATAAAACAAAAACACTCTCTGTCCTCCATTACCTGATACAAGCTGGGTAACCATATCCGAGGTCACTATTACACATACAAAAACTTTAAAGACATCTCTGTATTTACATAGGTTTTATGTGTCCATATTGCATGTGAAACGCAACCAAGCCAGAGTTTGGGATTTTTACCGAATTCATCACAAACCAAGCATATGTCTTGCTTCATACTCTTTTCGTTTTCATCATCGTCTAGGTCTTCACTAAAACCTCCTTCATCTTTTCGGCAATTAGTTATTTTGATTTTTTCAGTCCTTTTTCTTCCGTGTCCTTGTACTAGCTGGCTTTTGTGGATTTCATCAGCAACAAAATCTACAAAAATCTTGCATTTGTAAGTTGGTTCAGAATTATCACACGGCAGTATCTTCTTTCGGTTTATCTCTAAAATGACTTTGTAGGGAATGGATGTCAGGATAATAGAATGCTGCTTTGTTGTCCTCTCTTTCTTTGTTAGTGCTTACAAAAATTTAGAATATCGTTAAATGAGATTTTGCATTCGTCTTCAGCTGTGATCTGGTGTTTCTATAGGTAGAGCGTCTTTCTCCATATCATTCTTCATACATTTTCTGCAAAATATAAACATAGGCGGTACATAGATGCCGGCGGTATAGGCACAAGCAACAGTAACATTTTTACTTCTTTACCAACTGGTAGTGTACTTGACTTGTTCGATACCCTTTTTGCTTTGAGATAGCTAGAATAGAAGCTTTTTGATAAACTTGAACAGTGGATATTCGGGTTTCGTCCAAATTTAAAATCCTGTTTGGACCATAACTATCTTTGTCTAGAAATTTCTTAAAGTTTTCACAGAATAGTTTTACTTCATTTTTATTAAACCCAAATATTATGTTGATGCTTGTTGCTTCTGATTTTCGAAGTGAAATGGAAGCCCTCTAACAAGTAATTTTTTTCTGTGTTTTTTTAATCCAATTTCCTTACCATACTTTTTCATCTCGCTCTTAAAGGTTCTAAAAAATCTACAAGTGCTATTCCTCGTCAGTAGAAAACACAGCCTTTAGTTCTAAAGTGGCTCCTACATCAGATCGTTGTTATTCTCTTGTGAAGTGTAGCTGTTAGGATGTTGAAAGCTCCAGACTCTTCTCCTGTTGCTCTGCCGCTGTTATTAGCAACTAAAGCAGATTTTAGAAGATCCTGTTATAGTTTGCTTTATTAGTTCTTCTGTTATAAAATTTGGACATCTGGAAAAATGAAAATACATAACTCCCTACTTTGTCTACCAGCCTGATTACTTTCTTTTGTTTTGCTATACGTCTATCAAAAATGTGCATTAAAAGCCTTAAAACAAAACCAGAGAGAGAAGAAGAATTTCTGAATAATGTTATCGCTATCACATTTCTAATAGCCATACGAGTCCGCGATTTTGAGAAAAGAATAACTCGTACTCGGTTGGTAAAAGAATCGAGTCCATACTCGAGTACGTCGACTCGACTCTAGTATACTCGAGTTCCCAGACTCGATCTCAGTACTCGAGTTCCCAGACCCGGTTCTAGTACTCGAGTTCCCAGATACGATCTCAGTAGTGAGTTCCTAGATTCGATTCTAATACGAGAGTTTTCAGACTCGATTCTAGTGCTGGAGTAGATAAGTTCTAGCACATAGATTCACTCACTAATTCGAGTCTGCGTAATGGAAAAAAAATACCTGTTGTCAATATAACCAATTCAAAACATTTATATGTATTGCAAAGGCATTCATAAAAAGGACAGACTTATAAAAGATTTATTTTAAAGAGACATTGCCTATCTCCATGGCAGAGATTTTAAATGCTTATTTTGCTCCACCTGCGCGCAATAAAGTCCAGCGTGCTAATTATATATTTCATTCTTATCTAGCAATAATAATTATTAAGTAGTTAAAATATAATTTTTGGTTGATTTTACACATGAATAAGTTTCTGTACAGAATAAGTTGTAAGTTAACTTTCTATACATATACTAACTCACATCACGCATTAAACAAAAAGGAAATAAAGTGGTAGATTTAAGTATTTGAATTCGAGTCTAGAATCGAGTTCACGAACTGAAGTCTGAAATCGAGTTCACAAATTCCAATCGAAGTCGAGTCTACGATTTCCACTCGAATTCTACATATTCAATTCTAAAATCGATTCTGAAATTAAGTACTCAAAACTATGAACTCATTACCGAGAACTCGAGTTCGTAGCGATTGGTATTCGAATATAACAAGTACTTTCAAGAAAAGAGTATTTCGAATTGAGGAATTCGACTCGTCGCATCATTAATTTCTAAGAATTCCTTCGTCAGTTTCCCTGCAAACACGGGTAGCTTTACGAAAATAACTACACTGAAAAACCGATTTATTATATATCAAATTTTGTTTAAACTAACTATATATTGAGTTAAATGTGGGTAAACAAATATTTAGTTAATTCAACCAAATTATTTACTAATTTTTCATGATAAAATTTGGTTGAAGTTATTTTGTTGTCCTGAACAAATTGGTTTTTCCGTATAGGTACTGATGAAAAACGTGTCCGTTTTGTTATGAAATTAAAAATGCCCTTGTAACGCAAATTATTTGAAATATAAGCTATGATAAATTTATAGCGCGGATATTGATCCCTAGAAGGATTCAGACATCTGGAAATTCGGTCGGCATTTCATCCGGCTTTTCCCCACCGCACATACAAATTTGATATCTGACTATGCAATAAGGAAACTGTAGGTACCTAAAAGTTGTGGATCGAAATTTAAAGTAGGCATACATATACGTACACATCTTGCATATTTATATTTATGTAGAATAGCAGATCGAAGTATCGAAAAAATTTTGAAACGAAAAATTGAAGGAAAAGCCATTATGATTAATAATTCAAACTTGGCGGCATATTTTCTTCGGCGACAAATACAAAGAACAACAAGAAAGAATATGTAATGAGTTTCAAACAAAAAGTTTAAAAGTTTCTTGAAATTTACACAGGAGGAATAAAATATTATGAGAAGGATTAAATAATATTACAAGAATTTCCACAGAAGATAAAATCTTTTGGAAGTATGCTGCAACATGTTTATATTACAAATTAAGTTTCATCTCTATTTCTAAGCACAACTGCACATAAAGTTTGCGCCTTTAATAAAATTCTTTTGCTACGGCGTACCTTAATATCTCTTGGAATTAGATTAAAATGAAATACTGAACAAATCTTTCTGTTTTACTCTTGCGTACAAATTGGGCATTCCCATGTTGTAATTAGATTAAAGTTTGAAATCCATTTTAAAAAATAGCCGTAAAAGCAACTTTAACGCAAAAAAAGGAAAAGGGCGTTTCGCAATAAGAACAACTCAGTTATATTTAATATATTCACACTGATAATGCGAAAAATGTTCCAAATAAACAATATATTTTAGTATTTTATATTAATGGCAATTATATTTTTAATAAGTACGATTCAAATAAATAGTTATGCGTTATTCATACGCTATGTATTAAAAATGAGTAAAGTAACAACTAACACTGTGGTATAAACTCAAGTACCAAAATATATTAAAACACATTAGGTATTTCATATAGAAATCAGAAAACATATCTGCAACCATTAAACTCGACTATTCGGGATACCATGAAGTAACGTAAATAATAAAATTACAGGTACTTAAAATAAAAATTAACTAAAGGATAATAACACTGTGCTAGTCGAAAATGTTAACACAATACGAATACGCTGAATGAAACGCTATCGGCAGTTTTGCAAAGTTAGGTCTCATTTTAGAGGTATTTACGTGTAAAGATTTGTACACAAAAAGACACCATTTTTTTTGTATATTTTAACCAATTATTCAATAAATATCTAATCAGTTCGACAAAATTTGTTCACTTCATGAAATGTTTTTCACCTTTTTTACTGAGTATTCAAAGAGCCAGAAAGTGCAGAGAAATATAGGGCGATTCACGGAACCCGTCCATTAAAAATATCTTAAATTTGCAATGATATCTCGATTATGAAACTTCGCGGTTAAGCATACCCAGATAGCACATATACATTCAATGGACGTACACCAGACGTCCAGTTGTGTACAAATCAACGTACAGTGTACGTCCTGTGATGGTACGGTGATGTCTGTGGACGTACAAATAGACGTCCAAAGTTCACAAAGTTGTATGTACACTGGATGTACATTGTATACGTCCAGTGTACGTTGATCCAAGTACATTCACACAACACGTGGACGTTCAGTGGACGTAACGTGGATGTACAGTGAACATCCATATTTGGAATTTCTTTTAGATTGCAGTTTAAAATATTGTCGCTTGGTTAATAAATTAAAAAAATACCTAAGAGTGTGATTATTTACATTAATTATAAAGACAAAAGTATGTTTAAACATAAATATAAGATCTGCATAACACCTTCTGTTGCTCTTATATGGGTACAAATGAAGCCTACTTTTGATTGATGTAAATCAGTTATCTTATCGCTTATTTATATAACTTCAAGCTATATCAGTCGATAAGATGGAATTAATTAATTAAAAGAGAAATACTTGTGAGATATATATATATATTATTGCAGTTCACGTAATAATTATATTTATTACAATTATTTATTTAGTTCCTTTTCCCCCTTTCGCTGCAGCGACGTAGCCATCTGGCTATTTCGGTTTCCACCTGATTATTCGTAGCGGTGGCAAAACACTTTTGCGCACTTTCTGAAAATCGAAAGTTTAATTAGAAGTTACTTGAAAAAACCTAAAGAATCATGAATGCTTCATACATGCAGATTACGCAAACAGTCCTTTTATACAAGCATTAATAAAATTTCATACCGCTAATATCGTTTATACAAAATAAAAATTGTTGATTTATTTTTGACTCACCCAATAATAAGGTTGCTAATTTCAGTTCCCGAAAACTTTTCTTTGCTTCCATCCCAAAAAAAAAACTGTACTACACTCCAGCAAATTTATTTGTGATCAATTTCCCTGCTGATCGGTACACAAAATCGTAAATATTGTTTCCTCCTAGCCTGGATATTTCCCTTACCTACAAATTTATACATATAGTCATAATATACAGAGTATTAGAAAAACGTAATAATAATCAAGCATAATTACAATCGAGAATATGCAATACACTTGCGCAAAACAAATTTCACTCACCAATTTCAAGTGAAGTGAATATTTATAGAAGAAGGTATTACTACAATATAATTTAGGCAGTACTTGCTGATCAAAAATCGAAAAGACCGTTTTAAAAATAGAATAAAACTAGATCTGTCGATAAAATCTTGTTTAAAGGTTGTCACACTATAAGTTTGCTCGCGTCGCATGAACTATTTGCACTATTATGCACTTTTTAGAACTTTTGTGTGCAAAAGAGCATAAAGGTGCAAATAGTTCATGCGACGCGATATGATTAGATTAAATCATTGAGAATTCAAACGTAAGTTGAATTGTCGAGAATCATCGAGTTCTCTTATAATGCGCATCCGATTCTCACCGGCTAAGCTAGGTATATAGTTTCGTTGAGGTGTACACAAAATTATGCGTGAAGTTATTATTTCATAAATAATTCATAATTTATTTTGATAATACAACCTTACGACTATACTATATTGAAGTTGATTTTTATTTGCCTCCGTATCCCGCGCCAGTTACGCGTATTTTAACCGGCACTGATACCAAATTTTAATATAAATAATAATTAAAAAATATAAATATGGATACTGAAATGTTTAAAACTGTTTGGGATACCCTCGAAGTGTTTAAAACTGTTTGGAATACCTTCTCACCAACAATGCATAGGTTATGTTTTATTTCTTCGCCGGTAACAAACTTATATTGCCGGCTAAGGGCATAAGAAACGGTGCCGGCACCAAAAATTAAAAAACCGGCGCTGGTTACAATATACCTAAAAATTAAAAGCCGGCGCCGGCTATGGAGATACTTCCTTTCTTATATAATACCATGTATACCTGCATATAAATTTATTGATATGACAATGACATACAGACTAATTCATACGTGCAAAAATTATCTACAAAACAATTATATTGATGATAGAGATCCTCATACAATGCGAAAATATATACATACTTATATTATGTAGATGTAGTCCAATTCACAAATGTTTTCCGAAGCACCACAATGTCGGCCATTTCGGCTTATGGAAGTTGTTGTGATCACAGAACATAACCTATTGTGAGGCATCGGTAAACAATTCGTGAATTGAACTATAAATTGTTTATACCCTAAGTACTATAAGCAAACGTGCGATATATTATAATTACCTTTTATTAACACACACTCTCACTCTACAAATTAGCCATCGAAAATCGAAACGCTAGAAACTGTTAAGGCGCGGGGCCACTGCGCGCAAAGAGAAGCTAAGCTCAGCGAAACTAATTTTCTTGAAAATAGTTCCCATGTAATCATATGCGCATCTTCGCTAGCCTAACTTCGCTTCGCTTAGCTTTAGTTGCCGCGTCCGCGTAAAGGCGCGAGGCCATTGCTCGCGAAGCGAAGCTAAGCTCAGCGAAACTAATTTCCTTGAAAATTAGGTCCCATGTAATCTTACGAGGACGCGGCAACTAAAGCTAAGCGAAGCGAAGTTAGGCTAGCGAAGATGCGCGTATGATTACATGGGAGTTAATTTTCAAGGAAATTAGTTTCGCTGAGCTTCGCTTCGCTTCGCGCGCAGTGGCCCCGCGCCTTAAGATTACATAGGAGCTAATTTTCAAGGAAATTAGTAAAGGCGCGGGGCCACTGCACGCGAAGCGAAGCTAAGCTCAGCGAAACTAATTTCCTTGAAAATTAGCTCCCATGTAATCTTACGCGGACGCGGCAACTAAAGCTAAGCGAAGCGAAGTTAGGCTAGCGAAGATGCGCGTATGATTACATGGGAGCTATTTTCAAGGAAATTAGTTTCGCTGAGCTTCGCTTCGCTTCGCGTGCAGTGGCCCCTTGCCTTTATGCACGCACTTCAAACCATCTTTAAACGTAAGCCGGCTGTTTACGGGACGCTCGATTCAGCTCGGCCCTCGTCGTCCTTCCGCGATTAAAAGTGTGGGTGATTTAAAAATGAAAGAATATTTTAACAATCATGTTAAAATTAAATATTCCTTTATTATTCTGCGTATATTTATTTTTTACCAGGTTAACGTCCATAAAATAATCAGCGTAGCCCCTATGCAATCGCATGGAACAGAGAAGCTGTTAAAATTTTAAACATTTTTAACATTATTTAGAATATACTTGCGTATAATATGTAAATATTACCACAGCATAGTCCTAATATCAAATTAGTATTAAAGTTATTATTATTATATTTCTCATTAAACATACCTAATAAAAAATATTATTTTTATCTTAACGACAACAATGTCCACCCTTGTTCGTCCATCGTACATAAACTCAAGCTGTCCGCTGTACATACATTCAAGTACATCCAATGTACGTCCACCTTTTGTCCATGTACGTTTGTACCTAAAATGGACTTATATCGGACGTCCATCGAACATTGTGTGCTATATGGGTAGTTAACTATAATCTATTTAAAAAAAAAAACAATTTCATCTATGTCGTACTTCCACTTACATCGAAAGTCATGGCCTTGCCGTCACTTAGTGGAAACGCTCGACATGTTCATCTGATTCGGCTGGTGATTGTTCAGCGAATTTTTCCACATGTGCATGTAAAAAATGAATTTTTAATGACATTTTAACATTGATACGGTGAAAAATAATGAACCTGTATTGAATGTAAAGGCCTCAGTTATCGAATCGATGAATCCCAAGAACATTTTCAATGAGCGCTTTAACAAAATCACAGCCACGAGGGCATTTTCAAATGGCGTTCTTTCGCCAAACATCGAATATCAGGCCTATTAAGTATTCCGACAAAGAAATTTTATCGAACTCAATAGGCATCTGTTGAATAAATAGTTAAAAATAGACAAAAATATTTTTTCGGGTCTTTTTGGGTACAATCTTTACACGAATGTTTCGAAAACAAAGCCAACTTTACAAAACGGCCGATGGCACCGGATCATCAATGTTGAAAAAAATAAGCTTCCGATTCAAGCACAGTGTAGTTAGTGAATTAGGGTACCTATTCAAATTTTGATGTTTTGATGAAGTTTTCGTGTTCGAATACCGCCGATTGGGATCATCATCACTTCTAGCGCATATTGATTATGTTGTACTTTTCCCTGGTTCGTAAATGCATACATACATGCTTTATTAATTGTTTCAGAACGATGATATGTTAGTAGCTTTCCAGGAAGTATTTGTGTTGAGTTGTTTGTTAGTTGGTCAAATCACAGTAGTATACTGTGACCAAATCAGAAATGTGACTGGTGCGGTATATTACCTAACCTTACAGTTTAATTGTTTTGTTTATTTACTTCTTTGTTTTTTGCTTTTACGGACCATTTCTAATATGTATTATTCATATTTTTATTATATGAGTAAGCCTTGAGTAAGTATGCATATTATAGCATTAATAATAAAGATACAAAGAAAATCAATAGGAAAAGAATTAAGTATAAACTAATATTATTTAATCATCAGTAAATCGAACAGCAAACATTATTATTTACTCCTGAAGAAAACATACATTACATTGTTACGGCAGATTCGGATTCCACACAAAGGAATGCGTCCCTTTTTATTATATAGTGGATAGTAAGTTAAGAAACGTTTTTAGAACACTACTTGTGTTAGCTTTGTTGGTCGTAGTACGCGCCAAAAGTTGATCGTAGATTTAGAAATAGAAATCATCTGTAGCTCTAAATTGCCCACAATTTTAATAAAACAAAAACACAGTTTTAATATTTAAGATACACAGGTTAAAATTTAACACGATAGATGCTGTGCTAAAATGTTTTAATGTCTCATTAACTTGACTTATTTGAATAAATACACGCTATTTCGACGCCACCGATGACGTTTGTGTGCCAATATGGCGCATTTCAATTGATGGCAGTTTTGAGTTCAATATCAGCACTCTATTATCTCTATGTTTGACACCTGTGTTGGATAAGTGTTAAATCAACTAAATTAGTTTCTTTCTTTTTAATTAAATTATAAAGTTTGACTATTCGTAAACTGATTTTTTAAAAAAATCTGGCCTGATGATGTTTGATTAGAACGAAACCGGTCGCTTCTGTAATATTCAAGGAATTTGTTGACCTTTTGTTTGATTTACTTCCTGAGATAACATTTCCATAGTAACACATACTGTTTTGATACATATGCTAAGTTATTATTATTTTGTGTAAGTACCTCTTTGTAAACGCATCTATATTATATATTGGGTATCAATTAATTTGCATCGTAGTCGTGGCGATTAGGTATATATGTTCATCATACGGTAACTGTATGATTTTAATTTAGTTTCCTTAGTGTCGATACTTATCCAGGGGTGGAGACTGTGTATGTAGGTCGTATTGATATAAATGACTGGGGGTCCATGGTGGTTGTTGATATCAAATCTTCTTTAAAAAATGTTTACGTTATCGTTAATTCAAATTAATGAAATCATACATATTTCCGTATTATCTTGGAAATTGAAGGAAAATTGCAATGTGCATTATTGTATTTACCACTGGGCTGAAAGTATATAGAAGAAACGTCAAGATTTTTCATTATTGGAATAAATTAACCTGTCTTTTCTCTTGTGGATAGTGTATTTTTTCCTGTTTCGAATACTAACGATATACTTGGATGCTTAGAAGGAGCTTTTTAGCCTGACGCCGACGTTGCATTCTGATACGGAACCTTCTCTTCAACATGCTTGTTTTGTCGCTGCGAGGATTGGGATTCGGCTTCTTTCAACTAGTATTGAAGGTATTTTGAATGATCAATGTTTAAATTTCTGTGCAATAAATATATTGCATTTCGTAAACTTTGAGGTTAGCTATTATAACTGTAGTGACAGTTTAAATTGAAAATTTTATACGTATAGGCTGGTATTGTGAGCGTAAATTAGCATATGGGACAGCGGGAGATTTTATATTACTTTTATTTAAAATTGGAATTTAATGATACAAATGCAACCCTGCAAATACCTACGTGTACTTACCATGAGTAAGAGACCTTATGTTCTTTAATATTGTGATTTGTTTTTAAACAATAAATTGTGCATGTTATCGATATTTAAACTGTCTTTATTAATATAAAAGCAGAAAATACATTAAATGATTAAAATTAAAATATAAATTCAATATTTAATGAAATAGAAATTCTTAATTTAGAACAAATACCATGTACAGCTCTCATCCACGACAACGTAATTGCTACTGGTGGGAAAATATAAAATATAAATATAACTATGGGGATCATGAATCATGAATGAAACTAGTTGGAGTGAGATAGAATACGGCCGAGTAATGCGTAAATAAGAGCTTTCATAATGTTTACTACAGTGCATGCAACCAGGCAATTTTAACCCATTTTGACATCTGCTTTTTCCTGTTCATTTGCCCTTTTTTAGGTTTGAATTTTTATTTACTTCTATTATGTCTTTTACCAAAAGTTCTTTTCAGAGCTATAGTGACGTAAATCGTTTAGTTTGCAGTAAGTATAGAGGTGTTGCAGAAACATACAAAGACTTAAAACATTTTTTTTAGGTAACAGTTCAAGATGCCGGGTAAACGACTTAGTTCTTGTTGTCAAGAGTTGGTCAGTCGTTTACCAGTGTATTTCGAGGAGGAAAAGCGAAATGGAAGTCCTTTAGTATTCGTTGATGCGGTCCATGAGGTAAATTATAAGTGGTTAGTATTAAATTGAAACTTACATACAAATTGTAGAGAGTTGCGAATGCTTTGGGCATTTCTGTGGGTACCGTCTACAACATAAAGCGCAAGAAAGAAACTACATGTGCTGTTCCTTCATCGAGTGCTTAAACAGCCCTGTACAAGCCACGATTGATGCCCAAAACGCGTGATGTGTCAGAGAGAAATAAAATAGATGTGCGTAAAGTAATTTTTGGTTAACGTTTATGTTATTGATGAATTACTTCCAGCACATGGGCATAAAGTTTTAAGACTTCCTCCGTATCCCTGCGATTTCAATGCTATCGAATTGATATGGGCACATACGAAAGGATATTACAATAAGCGTATTGGTCGGGATGGTTATGGCGATAAACAAGTATTGGAAATGTGGACAGCTGTACACCAGACATGTGGCAAAATTGCATAAATCACACAGAGAAAATAATTAAAGAGTGGTACGAACGTGAAGCTAACATAGAAGACTTTGTTCTGACAGTTAATTGCGGATCAGAAGATGAGAGCGAAGACACAAATTAAATATATTTTTAATTGCACTATTTTTTTCTTTCAATATTGAAATATTTTAATTTAATTTACTGCATATTATATTTTGTATATACTATTATATAGAAATTATGTTTGCTACATAAAATAAAAACGTCATCTTTCGTTTAATTAATCATTGGTAACGCATATTAAACTAAATACTTTTATATTGCTTGGATATTTTCTACATTTTGATTTGCAAATAGGTTTTTGATATGAGAACTATATTATTGCCGTAATACATTATTTCTTTGAGAACACATTTAATAATAAGCTTAGCCTGATCACGAAAGCATTGTCAATAGAAAAGTTCACTATATAGAATCTTATTAGTTACATTACTCATGATTGTTTTTAAAACGCAACGTTGACTAAAAACTGAATCAATCCTTTCAGTTATAAAAGAAAATCTATTAAAGCTGCGTATAACCTCATTAAATTTGACATTGTCATTTTGTACAGTTCATTGCAAACATGGTTAGTTTGCCTGAATTTGTTTCAGACACTGCATACGTCATAAGTAACTATGACGTAACTACAAACATTCATGAGTTGGTCTGTATACTCATTGGTTTATAAGAGGGATTACTAATGCGCATGACGTGCAGTGATGAATCCGATGCTTACGTATAAGCTTTTAGCCATCTAGCGAAGGGGGATTGTATTTCTAAATACTATAGAAAGCGGGAAGGATAGGTATCTGTAAATAAATGACAGACTAAAGAATAAAAATTTATATTTATTACTAAATAAAATATTAGCCCAACAATTTTACATAAGAAATATAATTATATATATTAGTGTTACCAACTTTTCTTACGCACTGTATGTGTACTCTCTGTTTTTAGGTTTAGGTTTATGTCTGCTTTCAAACCTTGTGACGGTAATGCACATCTATACATCATACCCACATAATCACTTACCGACTCATCCGAAATTTTATGTTTCCAATTTACTAATGGCTTTAAAACGAAACGCGGTGCTACATATTCTATATTATATCCATCTCGTAGATACATATGTACTACGTACTGATCTATTTTGCGACTTCATGTTACGAATGCATGGCATTTTTATTGATATTATATTAACATAAATCTGACATGGAATATTTTGCTAGTACAAATAAGTTATTGTTTATTATCATTTAACTAATTTACTAATAAGTTACCGCAAGGTAAGTAACTACTTCAACTAGTATCGAACACACATTGCGAGTGTAGCTGTAAGCTGTAATTAAGGGGCACGTTGCTAACGAGATAACTGATGCGAAGTACGAGAATTTGTATAATCTCCAACAGACTTAAAGGATTTATCTTCCTAATTGTAGTTGCATAGGTATTGTGTAGAAGGCAGAGAGTTTCACAATTTTAAGGGAATATATTACAAGTTAGTATCTTTAGAAAAATGTAACTCTATTGTACTGAATAAAATTATGCACACAACTTCACATTAAGTTACATTTTTAAAACTTGAATGACGCGACGTGAAATAAAAGCTTGTTACGTTCTTTTTAAATATGTTCACAGTTTGTCAGAAATCAGTGTTTTTATTTCGATCTTTGATCCCTAGATGCAGAAAATGATTTATGTCAATCCACTTGACAACTACTTGACAGGATCAAGTAAAACATTTTCAATGCCGTAAACTGATAGGAACATTCTTATTTAAGAGGATTCATATTTCAGAATTTATTCTCAACTGATAAAAATAGGTAGCAATTTTATCGTTAGAGGAAGACACGCCTTTTCTCAGAAATTACTGCTCCGATTTTATTGAAATTGTATATCTTCGCTAACAGTGATATAAGATTTAAAAAGAGGAAATTATTATAAACCTTTTAATAAGCAGCAATTTACAGAACAAGGAAAAAAAATGCTTTCTTTAACTCAAATTTGGAATCTTCTTTCTCGGTAAATATTTAATTTATTCAATTTAATAAAGTAAGTAAAATAATAAGTAAAATAGTAAGTTCAATTCGAGGTAAGTAATTTATATAATAGATAAGCTACGATTAGATATTTTTAATATACAGGTAAACTCAGATTGAAAAATTTCAGTATCGTATATAAAATTGTCATAACATATACATTTTGGTATATGATAGTACTGTTATTTTTTAAATTACATGAGTAATTGTGTAAAAGAACAGAGTTTTTTCATACCTTTTATTTTATCAAAAAATGCATTTCTTAAAACATAACTTCCAAAATATTTTTAAAAGGTTTAAACTACTCATTAAAAACTTTGTGCTGGACAAATATACTAAATAATATTAGATTTGTATTAGTAAATTGTGTACAGCATACGATAATTTTATTCAATAAAATTCTTCCCGATAGCTGCGAAGAGAATTGCTTTCAGCATTAATACCTTATTTAATGAGTATAACAATTATTTAATTCTTGAAGTACTGTAATCTTATTTTAATTAACGGCTACACATTTTTATGAGATGACTTGCCAAAATGCAAATCCGTATATTTTAAATTGAATATTAGGACTGTTGCGCGAAAACCGGGTAACCGAAATTTTTGGCTACGGACTGCTCGATTTCGAGTACCCAAAATCGATTAAAGTAAAGCTCGATACCCGGGTAGTCCAGAACCGAGGAGTGCGCTGCGCAAGTACCTGACTCCTGAAAAAGACGGGTTTCGACAGCCCTATTAAGTATCCTACTTACAAGTGCAAGTTCTTCATTTCTGTTATTTTTATTTTAGATACAATTTGAAACGGGTTTTTTTTATCTTTAAAAAAACTAGAATATATTTATAGGCAGAAAAAAGGGAGTACCAATTGGACTACATTTGAAAAATATTAGTTGGGATCAGAGGCGGAGCTTATTATGATTCCCCCCCCCCCCCCCGCAATTTGAAATTTTGCGGCCTTTTTCCATACCACAACCCTAATTTAACTTTTATTGCTGCCACATGTTATCGTTCAGAAACTATACTAATTTACTTTATTCACTGTTTTATTTACTAGGTACATAAACAAATAAATAATAAAATAGTCCCATGTTATATAAATATATACTAACTTTTTATTGTTAAGAACTTCTTGTTTTCAAATTCTACATATATATTTTTTGAAATATATATAAATATTAAATATATATAAATAAATTCTCTTGATAGTGCGTCCCAAGACGCCTGCGCCCCTCGCAGTCGCGGACCCTGCGGTTCCTAATCTCCGCCACTGTTTGGGACAAAATATACATGGTACGAACATTTTCCATAAGAATGGACTATCAATTTACCAGTACTATTACTAAAATTTCTTTTACAAAAAATGATTGACAATCAAAAGATTCTCTCTCTATTACAGTACGTAAAACATTTTATAAAAAATTTATAAAACAGGAGTGTTATGTCTCCATCAAGGGGTTTACTGAAATTGTATGGCTATCATCAACTGGTAAGCAGCTGCTTATATTAAATGAATTCGGTTAATTAATTTACGGAATCTGCGGGTGTATATCCAAATGTCTCTAACGCCTTTTTATTACAAAATGAGTGATTCTTGTATAAATTTGCAAAAATTAGTAGCATATTGTTTTCGTATACATACTTATTCTGACTAAATATTTTAAAAACAAGCCGAGTAGAATACGTTGCAAAATTGTGTAATAAAGTTTATGATTTTCATCTTTGTAAGCTATTTTATAGATTAAAGATTGCGGTAGATAAAAAGACCGAAAGAAATAAATATCTGCAAGACCAAAAATATAAAATACTTTCTATTTTCTAGGTTATGTCAAATATCTATATCAAAGATCTTTTATAACATATTAACGGCACTATCGGTATAATTCAAATGAATTTGCGAGTACTGAACCTAGCCAGAGCGACTTTCATACTTCATGTACCGAACAAAAGTTTGATTCTATTTTCCGGTGTAAATAAATTTGTAAAATTTGCAGTGGGCATAGAAAGTAAACTAACTGAGTCACGGATTACTGTGATGAGAATAAAGTTAAACGTGATGTTTATAGATATACTCACTAGAATATCGCTTATTTGTGCAAAAACATTTGCATGTTACCATAATAAAATGAACACATACGCTTGAAATAGATACTTTATTATTTTGATAAAAATGACCTCCATACTATATTACGTAAACCGTCCAAATGCAAAGATTTATTTTCTAAACAAATTATCCACTTATTCTATATTTATATAGATCTCTATCTGCTGACATTAACTTTGTATATATTTCAGTTTATTTCAAGTAATAACTCGATATGTGAGTATTTTGTCAATCATCTTGGTATGGGAGCTACCGGCCTTCAAAAGCGGTTCACTAATTAATTTGTGCTTTGAAGTAAACAGATTGCAGATTATACGCGCATTTAAAGTATAAATATTTATGTAATATTTATTTCAAAATTCATTTCGTATCCTATAACGGAAGTAATATCAAACTTCTTTCCTTGCGGCAGTGGCCTATAAGTCGGCAGACCTCCATTATGTTAATCTCAAGAATTTTACCCCAAAATAACATAGGTACCTACTGTAAACTAGAGGTAAACTGCGTACATGTTTTACAGCTACTTTCTTGGAGCGCACACATGCGATGTTTTTTTAATTTCATGGATCAAAATCAATCATGGATCATGGCACAAAAACCCACACCTTTTAGTTAGTTTTCATTACTTAAATTCTTCAGATATCATAGAAACATTAAAGAGAACGTTTTAAGCTTGCTTTTTGAGATTACTTAAGGGTGTTGTACGATGTACCGCTTGTTGTCTGTTTCTCGCTGTTTTAGAATAAAATTAGGCAAAAGAATTTGCAAATAACCCCTTTTGAATGAATCAAATGAATTATTTTTTTGTTTTTGAAAAAAGCATTTTTCACATTGAAGCTAAAGATGGGCTTTGTAATAAAGTTGTAGTTATTATGTAGGAATTAGCAACACTTAAAGTGTGACATGATTAATTATATAATATAGTATATATAATAAAATAAACAATCAGAGAATTATACGGATATTTGGTCTGTCAAAATAAAACTAAATAAATACCTCAATATTTCGTTTTAATTTAAAACATCTTCAGGATGCACTAAAAATATACAAATTAAAATGAAACAATATAGAAAATCACAATAAGTAATTGCTTACAAGTTGTAGGAATAATGAGAGCTGACAAAATGATAAATAGTTAAAACATTTAAATGCAAGTCAGGGCTTGACGTATTAATAAAAAAAAATTGTTTGCAGTTATACATATAAAATAAATAGAAAAAAATGTTATTGATGTAAAATATTGCAATATATGAGTGATTGTCGTATCGGAAACCGTTCGTGTGCCTTATCTCTACATGTCCAAGATCTTAAACATAGTTTTAATTATGATGGTATTTCCATACTTGAATTAGTACCTAATTACAAAAAACCATTATTTTTGGAAATGGTTAATATAAAAAATTGTAGTAATGCTATTAATTTTAAAGCTGATACAAATCAATTAAGTAGTATATATTCCAATATTTTACATCAATACACGTTTTTTCTATTGTATTTTATATGTATAACTGCAAACATTTTTTTTTTATTAATATGTCTAGCCCTGCCTTGCATTTAAATGTTTTAACTATTTATCATTTTGTCAGCTGCCATTAATCCTACAACTTGTAAGCAATTACTTTTTGTGATTTTCTATATTGTTTCATTTTAATTTGTCTATTTTTAGTGCCTTCTGAAGATGTTTTAAATTAAAACGAAATATTGAGGTATTTATTTAGTTTTATTTTGACAGACCGAATACCCGTATAATTCTCTGATTGTTTACAAAGTCCGGTCGATATTCCTTTTATTCTATAAGAAAATATATAACAATAATGTCTTAATTCTTAATTCTATAGCAAAAGCAGCGTAGTTGAGTTTCTGATATTAAATGCAATATGGAACACTTCTAGTGATATTTTATGTAGTATGTGTCTACCTTCAAGCAACGAATTTTCCAGTGTTATTACCAGGGCAAACTAAAACATATTTTTTAATACTTTAATATATTTTCTATATGTTGCTTTTTTAAAGGCCGCTACATTGTATTTATTAGCATAGTAAATTACTATAAACCACAAAAAATTCTTATCGCCCAAGTGTGCATCAATACAAAATAAACATCTCATTGTATTCGACGGCCGACAGACCCGTAAAATTATGGAAAACCTTAATTGAGGGGCTGGTGCAATAATAGGCCATACGCCACTTTTTCTGAAATTGAGTTTTCCCTGACAAGATCTCAGTACCCTTTAAATTAACAATGCGACAATAATAATAAGAAAATAATACCTAATCTAATAATATATAATAGAATACTTTATGCATACCCACTAAATATAGCAATCCAAAATACCAGCAACTAGTGATGTATAAAACTATTTCTTTACGTTAGCAGCTACATCTTGCTTCTGCTACTTTTGATTAGCAGTTTAAAAAAGCTGCTACTTTTTGTAGCAGTTTTCCTTAAATAAATAAGCGGTGTGCGTTAAACAGATAAACTGTTTCTACAACTTTGCACACCGACTCAAAATGTCTTTTGTTACCGTTATTCACCCAATATTTATATGTATTTACATATATTGCCGAGGACTATTTGATTCAGTAACGAGTGGAGAAACATATACTTACATGTATGTGAATAGCTTTATATACATATATACAGCTAGGTATTGTATGTATTTTCGTAACTAATAATGATCTACTAATATAAATAATTGATTAATAAATGAAACGGTGTAGTTTCTTGAACGGAAAAGTATAAATTGGCATTTTTAATCTGTCATTTATAAACGGTGATTGTAACAAGTATCAATAATAACTAGTAATAGGTTCTGAGAGGTTACGTTTCATACCTAATAATCGAGTTTCTATAATATATATTATGTATTTTGCATAGGTATTTCATAACCAAAATCGATATAAATACTAGGAAAACTAATCAGCGAAACTTATATTGTGTGGGGTTGTTAGACAAAATAACTATTATTACTTGGAATAAAATTGTCTCCACCTGGGCTTGACAAAAACAATATTTCTATGTAGTTATTAGAGAATTCTGTTTATGTTTTATTCTTTTATTTACTTAAACGGATGCGATGTTCGTATATTTGTTACTTCTAGAATTGTTTTTGACCGCGTACGCTTGTCATTTATTTAACACACCACTAAAATTATAAGTATTTTTAGAAATATCTTCCGTTTTATGTTTGTTGTTCATTTCTACAGTAACAAAACGTCTATGATACATCGATAGTGCAACAAAATAAATATGAACTGTTTCTTACAATACCATGTTTCCTGAATTTATGATATCTAATAAATATAGCCTTTATGTGTATGTATTTCTCTTTGTTGCTTGTATTATTATCACCACCCAAATTCATATAAATAACAACACCATACACAAATTATTGTTAGCCTTTCAGTGACAAGTTACCACCAAAGTTTACTATGAGAACAAAATGCAACAAACTAATAAACTATCAAACAATTAAAAAAATCAATTTACTCATTTAAATTATTATTATCTCCACTCTACGACAAAATTTGCACGCTCGAGAGCGCGCGATTCCGATCCAAACCGACGCACGATACTCCCTTTACACAACATATTTAAAAACATTTACAACAGCAGGTTGTAGCTGCTAACGTAGAGAAGCAGTTTTATACATCACTACATTTTATGCACTGCTTCACTGGTATATATATGCTACGAATGTACACGTATGTTTCACAAAATTCGCACTTGTCTACTATATCAGGAAACTGCTACAAAAAGTAGATTTTTTTGATATTCTATAGCTGCTACAAACTGCTAACGGTTATTAGCTGCTACAACATAGCAGACTGCTTCGTAGCAACCCAGCACTACCAACAATCTGCAGAAAAATGTATAAAATATAAACTAAATAATAAACGAAGAACTTCGGAACCTTCACAGACCAGAAAAAAATTTAGAACCCAACAATATTCTGTGCGACAATAATATATTCATACACACATATGCATATAATGCCCTATGATAACTGATGTTTATACATGTGAATTATTGTGATTTCTATAATAGATTTGCCGGGCTAATATTTAAAAAAAAATATATAAAGAGCTTTCTAATTAAATCTGCCCTTTTTTTACAGATACCTTCCTCTATATCTTTAATGACAGAGGCAGTACAATCCCAATTCACTAGATGGCTATAAACTACCGTACATACCCAAGATATCTAAAGTTCACCACTCCAGATCATGCGTACTAACGATCTCCCCTCTTACTAACCAATGAGTAGTTCTGTTATTATTTCTGCAGTTGTGGATCCGTTGCCCAGGTGGATGCACGACTGGTATCTGCTAAATCACTAACTTCTATATTATTATGCCTTTACTTAGTTAAATATTGAATTTATAGTTTAATTCTTAATAATTCAATGTATCGAATGAGCTTTTATTAATAAAACAGTGTAATTATTAATAACATGTATAATTTATTATCAAGTCTATATCAAAAACATATAAAGAGTACGAAAACTCTTACTCAATGTGAGTATACTTATTTGGAATGTTCAAAACAAGTATTATCAATTATCTAGTCTACATTTGGATTCTTAAATTCTCAAAATAACTTTTAAATATCCCGCTATTATAAGAGAAAGAAAACCACCAACCACGTCTACCAACTTACATACATTAAAATCTCATTTTGCAGACATGAAAAATAATCTCGAAATGTTAAATACACGGAAATTTAAACAATGTTTTGACCAAATACCTCGTATATCGGCTTGCACACACGCCACAGTACTTCAGAATGGGATTTCCTCGCAGTGGCAATCCAAATGTTGCAGAGAAGGGTTCACATCGGGAGAACAACACCGGTATCATAAAAATCCAGAGAAAAAACCTCCTTTACAGCATCCAAAGTGTATAATTATTGTCGAAACAGCAGAGACATGTATAATTCCATATAAAAAATGTACCAAGGTATACTAAACACAGCAATTTCTTATAATATTGAACAATCTTGACGTTTC
Organism: Protaetia brevitarsis; assembly: GCA_004143645.1. Taxonomy (NCBI): domain Eukaryota; kingdom Metazoa; phylum Arthropoda; class Insecta; order Coleoptera; family Scarabaeidae; genus Protaetia; species Protaetia brevitarsis. Next base: position 795,362 of record RXPK01000206.1, read on the forward strand.
TTCTGATATTTTCAGATCGAAGGTAATTTTTTTTTAAAGGGTGGTAACGCCTAAGCTATATGTTTGCTTGTCAGGCCCCCACAGTGCCTAATCTCCCTCCTAATCAACATTACGACCCCGGAAAAAACCGATTATCGTAATTGACCAGAGCGAGATTTGAACCCCGGACTCCGCACTGATAGCCAAGCGTGCAAGCCACTCGACCACCAGCCAGGCTTTTATATTATTATTACATGGATATATAAAGCAGATCCCCTTCAATACCAGATTTTGGACAGGAATATGATTTAATTCATTTAACTTGATGAAAAATAAAACAGTGTTAAGAAGATTTTTTTATCAACAAAAAACCCATATCCAAGGATTTCACTCATTTATCTCCTACGAATTACATTGAGTCACTACCCCCTTCAAGTAAAGTGGAAACCTAGGATACAATAATATCGTACAGTTGCCTGACCATAAATTATATATTCAATTTCCACGGTTACTAATGCGAATTAACCCAAATTATACTGGTCTTACACACAAGTGTGTACATAAAATAATAATTATTTAATACGGTTGATAGCTTTCCTCTTATGAACCACCGCAGTATGTATGTACAAAAACATAATTTGCTTCGCCCTGGTTATTACCTTCGGTTTAACTGGAAATAAGTTTATTTTTTTATGCGTTAAATGCGACTACTTGCATATTTCTTGGTACTTTAATATTATTTTAATAATATAGGAAGGTAATTAATTGAAACAGAGGTCCACTTTTTCACACAATTCTTTAATAAAGCGACCGGTTTCGTCCGATTATACGGACATCCTCAAGCCAGCTGAAGAACATTCAATGAAGAGAAAATTAAAATAGACAATTTTAAAAAAATAAATTAAGTAATATTTAAAAAAATTATCAATAAATAGATTGATGAATCAATTGATTAATAATTGCATTTTTGAATTTTTTAATGACTTTTAATTTACAATAATAAAATAAGTGCACTATTTGCTAAAGATTGTAACTGAATATGAACAAATAAGCTTTGTGCACCTACTTAAAAGGTATCCGAAATGTAGTTTATTTTACCGTCATTTCAGTGACCTCAGTCAGTTTAAGTCAGCTCATTTCGGTGTGACGATACGATTAAAGAGGCTGATCTTTGCTAATGTGATGTTTTGTATAGGAAGTTATAAAGTTATCTAATTATAAGTGGATAGATAGGAAGGTATACGTATTTTTAGCAATTTTACGTACTGCCTTTTGGTACTACTTTACAAAATTGTACTGACATTAAAGAAATGTAGATTACCACCTGAGGTGTAAGAGAGTTATTGGTTCGTTAAAGTAAGTTTCGCAAATTCTGTTAAAGTAAATACACATCCTGATTATTTGATGTTTACACGAACTCGACTGGTGAATTATTACCTTAAGGTAATATTATTAGGCAAATATTCTCCTGTTTATGCCATGTTAAAGTGTATACATTATAATCGATAAATTTAAGTAGGTGTAATATAAATGGTAAACATGTGAGTACAAAAAAATATACCCGATACTTTCCAATAAACAAGATATTCCTTGCGGTTATTTATAAATAAACGCAAACAGATATTTAACATGATTCATGTTACAAAATGAAGAGCTCCTCTAAAATCACGCAGCTTATTTTCTGTGTGGCAGGCAGGGGCGGCTGCTCTTAAAGAGCCACGAGGCAATAGCTCCACCACTGCAAATCACAAATGAATCATTAAAAAGCTTTTACTTTCTGTAAAAATATCGATAAATACACGTACACACACACACATATATTTAAGTACAGAACGAACGGAGGAATTACATTGAAGTGGAGCCAGCCGTATCTTGGCCCGCTACCCGCTGATTGATCGAATCATTTCGTCAGTGCTCGGCACAGTGGGGGAAGGGTCTCTTACTATCACGGTAGGCAAGCGTGTGTCACACGGCCATCAAAGATCGGCTATTGAAAGTAGAAACATATGTAGAAGCCCGTCGCATGTGGACTTCGGTTAGATACTTCCCCGCAATGGGTTTAAGAATATTTAATATTTATTGATTATAGTAATAAAATGTAATAGGATGACATCGCAAATTGATATCTACGTATTTCAAATCAAAATGAATTACCATTCATATCTTTCTTAGGGTAAAAATTATGCAAATGAAATAATAAATATAATAAGGGAGTTATTCGTGAAAAATACATCATAATAGTGTTTTAAGTAAAAAAAAAAACAAGCCATTTGCTTAAGTAAAGAAACAAAGAAAATGTTTCCCATGATTTCCCAGAATATCTATTATATCTTACTCGATGATCTTCGCTTAAATAGCTCATATACTCTGTGTTGTGTTATGTTTTCCTCGATATAAAATCACAAAAACACCTAAATAATTTTACGTTGAAGGGGGAAATGTAAACAAGTGGCCCATGTACGTGCAGTTTAAAACATGCAGTTCTTATTGAAATACGTTATATTTATTTTTAATTTAATTTATTTATTATTATTTAGGTAGATAAGTATTCCCGGTAAGAATTTATTGTATTTTTCATTTTGAAATTGCTTCCAAATTTGTCCACATTAATTTTTTTGCGTCGGTATTATTTTAATTAACAATAAACGAGGTAATAAATTACTGCAAGCTGAGCTAAATTGATTCAAAACTTTGTAAAATTAATAAAAAGGGGAGGGAGGGGGAATTGGCCGGAGATTGGCCCCACCACTAAATATTGTCACGAACCGCTACTGGTGGCTGCTAATTTTAAATACCTAAAAGCAACATATTTTTACATTTAATTATATCGCAAAGGTGAATATCTTTGTTAAATGCATTTGAACATAACAGTCTTCTCTAAGATTTTCTTCCCAAAGACATGGAGCTTCTTAAGATCGTCCTATCAAAAATTCTATATTTCACTATTTTTTCAGATTCTGGACTCGTCAAGTAATTGGTAATTTTAGACCATCCAATTTTCCTTTGTACACCATTCCTTTGCTAATTGCAAATGCCTCTGCGTGGATTCTGTGATAATGCTTGAATTTACTCGCTATAATAGGTATTCTAATTCTTAGAAAATAGTGAAAACATTCTTCATTTTTTCTAATTATAATAGAAATATGAGTTCGTTAATTTCAAATCCTCAAATGAAACCGCGTTGATACATTTTAAATGCATATCTAAATACTGAACTAATAAAAAATAAACTTTCGTTAATAGATTTTCTTAGTAGAAGACATAATAAATTTGTGCGTATATTCGTTCCTGTAATGCCAGTAACCCAAGAAATTTGTCTTGATTAAGATAAACTAAACTGCGAAATTGAAACTTTAGAACTGACACCTCCATATAAAGCACTCAAACACACATTAGTCATAAAAACAGTGTCGGAGAAACTTCGAATGTACCCGGTCAACTTATTCCCCTCGACTAGAATCTCGTGTTATCCGTAATATAATTAAATTTAACATTCCTGACAGCCCTAATGACCTAATTCGACTCGCCGCGCCGTTATAAATCTAAATTAATTTAAATTTAAAGCAGTTTCTTGTGAAGCCTGTTGAACATATTTTATGTAAGTTATCTTAAGAAGGCTGCCCTTTGTGTACCGCCGTAAATGCAAAATTCAACCCTTATCTTAAGAGTTTTGTCTGCAGGGATTCTACACTTTGACAGTAATGGATTTTACCTCGAGTTTTATGTTGCAGATTTAGGTTTACATTTACACAGTAAATCTCGTGCCTGTACTTTAGGATTTTGTGGCAGTTCCCTCTAAAAGTTAAATAATTTTCGGAATAATTAACGTTTGATTGATTTATTCCTTCGATAGAGGGAGTAATATTAACAAGCGTTGTTCGGAATATTTGAAACATTATTGCAGTCTTCTATTGCACTGACACATTGTTATTTTACATGTCTAAAAATAGCACAACCACAAAATGGTATAATTATTTGAAATTGGAAATCAAATGAGGATAAAGCCCTTTAGTTATATACTTATTGTGAGTGCAGTCTACAAATTTAGATCAAAACTTGTTAACTTAATAATCCAAAGTATTTCCAAGAATTGCATTTTTATGTCTAGTTTTGCTAAGTTATCTAGATGTCGTCCACTTTGCCGCTCATTCTTTTCCAATCGATGCCTTAGGTTTTCTATTACGCTTCAGCATAAGGCAGGAATAACGGCTTCCATTTTTTTTTTCTGAATACGATTTTTAAGGTGAAGTAATTTTGCTAAGGCGTTGTTATGAACTATTTTTAGGGAAGCTGCATAAAAAATTGCTTGCAGTCAGTCTGAGCTTCTTCCAGTAGGTATCGCTCCTTCTTGATATCAATTTATTAGGAAACCATTTTCTTATACTTGTGATGCGGTATTTTATATGTCCTATCTTGCGGGAAGCACCGTTGATCATTAGAATCAGAAGGCTCCTGGAGGGCAGCGCCAATTGTTATTAGAAAAAGAGTAGGTATGGAGCTACTATGCTCCTTGGGGATATTGCTGACCAAACTGTTTTTTTCGGCGACTTTTTGCTACTAGCAACGAAAATTTTAACGGTTTGGAGGTGAATACCAGACAAGAAGTGGTAGTGTTGACTCCCTTTAATCGACTTCTGTCACGGCAACTTTGAAGCAGTTAATATAAGGGGAGATGAATATGTCGAGGAATTTAACCATCGGGTGGGCATATAATTCTTTTTATGACCTTGACTAGTACCAAAAGTGGGAGATCTACTTAGGAAATCGAACGAGAATTCGAATCACAGCTTATCATAGCGTCGATGTGATTCGAATGCACAGCATGTCATCTGATGAAGTAAGTTTTTGACCGACACAGTGGCGTTTGATTCAAATATCGCAAAACCATCAATTTTGGCAAAATCCATAATTGTCAAATCTTTAGCTATCTACATATGTGTGTATTGCTGAATATCAGTAGCTACTAAACAGATATGAATCTGCGAGGCAGACATCCAGGGAATACCGATGGAGGGTAGCAAAGAAAGTTAGGCATATGGAAAAGGTAAAATGGTCAACTCATTCAAACCATATAAATCGCCAGGATCAGATAGCATTTATCCAATTATGGTAAAAATTGGCTTGGAACTTGTTGCAAAAATATGCAATACGTCTCCATTTCTATCACACTACAATCAAACCAAGACATCGGGTAACCTTCAATTGCGATCGCCTCACCTTCTTTCATTGCTGTAAGCCAGTTACATTACCGTTCATTATGGTAGTTCTTCGTGTTTATCTGTGGGTTATATGAATTCGTCTATTGTGAACCGATTTATTTTTTGGCGCATTACATGATGGCATATACTTCTGTCTAAAACACACGTTGTTTAAGAAAAGCTAAATAATTACAAATCATCCTAATCCCGCCCTCCACCTAAAGGTACTTCACGAGGTTGCCTATTCTAAGTGGATTCCACAATTGAAATGTTCCTGCTCTAATTAAATAATTTCCCTATGATTGTTATAAGAAAAAAATAATACGGTAGCCTCGCAATTATGGGAATACTGGTTTATGTGAAAAGCTGAAATATGTGATGTGTAGATTTTTCAATTAGAATAGATCCACATTTTCATCTCACGCTTAAAAGTGCGCATATCGTGGAGTTACACATTTATTTCGGCTATTCGGTGTTGATAGTAGAACTGGATGCACCTATTGCAAATCGTGTTGGCGAACAATGATACAAATCGTTGATAATGCTTTAACAAAAACCGTTGTTATTTCACTTATTGCTAGAATTAAAAAAAAAACACAGTTAAATTCACGGTTTTGTGTACATACATATGTACAAACTTACGTTTTTTTTATGGTGAGGGAGACGTCATTAACAGCTCGTTACCAGAGGGTAATGAATCCTTTGATGAAGTAGCGGTTCCTGTGGATGATAGAGGTTGCTCCTTTTCATTTTGAGACTGAAATAACGTTCAACTAAATTCACTTAGGTACATACAGAATAATTAAATTAGAAAAAATATATAGGTATATAAAATTAATTCGCAGAGCATCAGTTGGAGAACCACTGCATTACATAAATGTCACATTAACATTCTGGGTGAATTACATAGCATGTAATTACAATTCATAATTAGAACATTTATAAAAAAAAAAAAATAGAAACATTATCTTCACTAATTCAACATGCCTACTTAAATAATATTATAATATACATGTATCCACCAATAATATATTTTATTATATTGCACGTTGCAGTTAATTTTTGGTGCAGCATTTCAAAATGTACTTGCGGGTCATAAAATGCAAATTGGAGGATTGTATCCGCACGGTAACATTCTAATGTTCACACGGCACATTGAAAGTGAATGTATAATAAACCTATTTTAAGCATTAGATATTTCATAACACTAATTCTTTGTTTTATCAACATAAGCTAATAGGTTTATAAAAAACCATAGGCATACCCAAAATTCATTTTTCATACTACAATAAAAATTATTGCAACCAATGAAGAGTTGATAATTGATTTCACAAGCCTTCTGAATTGACAAGACTAGAACAAAATTTTACTTACTTAGAAAAAAAAATATATAAATATCAGTAGGTATATCTAAAAATATACCTAAGTACGTTTCCTAAACGAAACTTGCAATAAAAGTAATGTACTAATCGAAACAAAATATAGGTGCTTACGATCCTCTTCGAATCCCCAACCTCGTTACCATTGTGGCACATTCATACCTTAACCTAATAGTTACGTTTTTGATATGAATACAAATCAAAATAAGAAAAGATAAATATGGAACATACACGTAATAAGACCTCATTAAATGCACTAACCACTAACCAAACCAATCCTGGTCAAGAACTAACTTGCCGATCGTCCTTATGCATTTTACTCCAAATAAAGTAAACAACACGCAAAAACGCACCAATAGAAACCTCAGTATCCACCTGGTACCATTCAGTAATATTTACTTTCTAAAATTTAATACTACAGCTGCGTACCATAAATAAAAAAAAAAGTTAAAACTTTTAATATAAAAATATTGTTATTCCAAAAATGTAATACTATCATTCCAAATATTAATTTTATTTGGTGTTAATACACATTTTTTTATCTCAGTGCGGGAAATCGCTAGTCAACACTACTCCCCACTCATGACGCGAATAAACACGAATGTATCTAATCGCTGTAGAATTTTATTCACCTCTCCTATGTTGCCGACCCACACTGATATATTATTTATATTTGCAATCTTGGCATTGTCCTCTATATCCAATATGCTTGTACTTATATGGTTGCTCCCATCCATCGGTGTTTGGCATCCTGGTAGAAATATTAATACATTTTATAAAACTGTCTGGTATATGTCAAAGCCCCTAATTTTAAACAAGTAACGTGGGCTTTTCATTCAGTACACTCTAGCATCATCTATCCTCGCATTCATTTATATTAATACTTGAATTATTTGTTGTTTTTATGTTATTATTTTTAGTAAAATTAGTAAAAAAAATTAAAAAACATATGCATTAATGATTAAGTATTAGCTAGGCATGGCTATTACGCAATAACGCAAGAACATATTATCTATATTAAGTTATATGATAGTATGGCTTTCATTTTCAGGTTAATTGTAACCAAAACACTAAGAACTTTTAATTCAAAAAGTCGACAAACTTAAAGTTTCAATTCATGTGAAGCCAGTTAAAATTCACAGCCGTTAAAACGCCCAATGCTTGTATTGTATCTGCCCAATCATTTGTCAAGAATATAGTAATTATTTGTTTAATATTGAACCCATTAATCATAAATGCCAAGCCCTAACGCCGTCTGATAGTAAGAGTAAGAATCTTATGTAATGAAATTTATATGGAAAATGACAGCTGGCAATTTAATTTTTTTTTGATGACACTTAGTGTTATTGTATAGGACAGATTATTTCTTTTGCAAATTTCTTTCGGTCGATTTGATATATTAACCTACGGTGCATCACAGATTTTGCATTAAAAAAAAAGAAATTTTGAAACGTTTTAAATAATACAATAAGAGTATAAAGTTAAATCAAGATAATTGAAGTGCCCCTCAAACACCGTACGACCTGTTACGTTGCTTTTAAGAGCACCACCATCCAAGCTTTATCAGATTTCATGTAGAACTTCATAAAAAAGAATAAGTACCTAAAACTCAATTACTCTTCCGGTTTTAATGGGTGAGTTTCAAATACTAATAAGATTAGTCTTTACTTAAATTCTCCCATTTCTTATATAAAGAAAAATCTTTTTTACATGCTCACTTATTTAACTGAAATACTGTAACTTCTCATTATTTTCAGGAATGCACATGTCACTTAGTTAGAGACCTTGTTCATTATTTCAGCTTTCTGTCAAGAGAAGCAGTTCATAAAAACTTTGCAGAATATTTGGGCCTAATTTGCAAATTATTATCACAGGTTTATTCGTCTATTTATTTCATGCTCCTCTTGTGTAAATGAAGTGCGTTAATTTTTTAAAGCCGCTATTGATAATACCACTCGCAACATACATACATTGGAAATACGTTTGTACAATACATTGTGAGTTTATAATGAAATTTCATCGCTCATTTAATATTTAACTTTACTGTACACGACTTTGTGCTCACGGATATGCAATAATTAACACCTATTACGTGACCGTAAGGAACTATTGCAAGCGCGGATGACTAGCACCTTTAAGCGTATCTAATCAACTTGTGGGAATGAGATACATGAAGTCTATATATGGTAACTCAATTAAAGTTGTTCAATGAGAAAACCAAATTAAAATTAAAATAAGAGATTTATCTATTTAATCTGTAGTATAAATTAATAACACAGAAAAATAGCTGCATCTATGTAAGAATTTTTTTCTCTCCCGAAAATTATTTTATATTTATATTAAAATTTATTAGATTTAGCATGGGTATCTAATATAAGAAACTAGATTCTCTTCTTAGAAGAAGTAAACATTCGCATTAAATTCTGTAGGTAAGAAACACCTATTTATCTAAATACTTATATTCTGTAATCAAAATAGTACTTTAATATTTTTATTTAGTTCCTAATTTTCTTAAAATCCTTTCCAAGTAATACAAAAATATAAAACCAATATAACGGTTAAATATTTTGTATATGATATTGTTTTAATATTTTACATATGAACAGTGTCGTGTAAAAATGAGTACTGTTTTAATTTTATACTTACAACTGAAGGATACTCATTAGTAACTATCAATATATTTTTTAACGGCTGGAGGTACTTCCGATTCTAAGATTTGAAAATTCTCCATTTAAACTTTCAGCTGCATAGAGTATAAGCATAAAATATACAACATTCTTAACGCTATAAAAAGCCAAGTAGTAGGCTCTCGCGGTGGTCCATGAAGCTTATAATAGCACGCTCGGAATATAATCATTCCGAGCGTGCTTCTTTTTTGCTTGATGGAAGCCGTCTGACATAGAGTCTGCGAAATCACTGCAGCCACTTGGCCTTTTAATATAAACACCCTCATTTCCGTGCTCTTTAAACTGAAGTATACTTCTGTTATAAACCTAAGCCCCATAATCAGTCTTTAGTTCATGGTAAGTCATGGCCGTCAAATTAAATATGCCGATCCGATAATTTAAGCCTTCCACATATCCTTGTATCATGGCCTATTTTGTCTGCGAGCAAAGTTGGTTAACGCCAATATTTTTAAGTATTTCTGGGTACTTCGGAGGTTCTACTATAAAGCAGTTTACATCGGATACCCCAGGCTCTTTATCTTACCATTACTGGTTTCTGATGACCTGGATTTAGGGCTAGCATCTTTGGCCTCTTTGTAAGGACCTTGGATTCAATCGTAATTAAATCCGTGCCCTTTCAAAGATTCTTTATGAATGCCTTTGCCTCCAACTAACTTCTTTCGTTTTGGTTGTGGTAACTCTTTTATAATATTCTTGCAGTGAAGATTTACTTCGTGAGTTGCACGAAATTGATGCTTTCACTCGGAGAAGTTGTACATCGCAATTACGAGTCGTGTTTGAATCACATCCATTCGCTCTTGATTCTGTTTCGTCCAGATGACACTTGTTTATTACCATCATCTGTAATACTTACGCTCCCTCGCTGAAACTTTCACTAAGTTCCTTCGAGGGTTTTTTAACTCTCAATACTCTCCTTATAACCCTTAGTGGCTTACGTTTCCCATCTTGGATTTATCTTTTCCCCTGCCTTTGTGGTCTGGCTTCTTTTGGTTCCTCATCCTAGTTTGGGACAGGCATCGCTACCTAGAAATACTAGAAAATGCAAAAGAAGGAGCCGAGACTTCAAGAATTGATGCAAACAATTAAGAACCCCGAATTGGGTGGAACAGTGCTTCAACGCAACGCCAAGGACTTCGAAATTATTGATGGCATATTTACAGAAGAAATTCAAGCGTGCCGGGCAGCATGAAACTGTTAGTTATCCCTAAGGAATATAAGTTAGAAATCTTATACTCCCTATCATAATGAATACATAAGCAGTAATCTAGGTTTTGCTAGAACGTAAAATAAAATAGAAGAACGCTGTTTTTAGAAAGACCTAAATACGTACGTTAAGAAATATGTTCGAGGCTGTCAATGTTGTCAGACACGAAAGGGACCCACAAATGTTAAATGAAGGGCGGTTTGTTAACCTGATATAAGTTAGTTCGCTACTTCAAATCGACCTATTAGGTCCATTTCCTAAATCTAGCAAAGGTAAAATATTTATTGTAGTCGCAATATACTATGCTTAAGGCTTAGGCGGAAGCGGAGGCAAGTAACAAATAGTAAGGAGGAGGCGGTCGCCCAATTGATAGACGGATGGTTCATAAAAGAATTAGCGATTAGGGTGGCACAGCTCAGATGGTAGAACTCTCGCATGGCTTGCGACTGGTAGTAGGATGACCGCCGGCGTCTCCACCAAAATCGCACGTGCCTAGCCACATGGGAGTGGGAGGGAAAACAAGGAGGGTTAACTACAGGGATAAGCACTCGCCTGGTAAGACAAACTAAATATTCATATATAGATAATCTTTTTTACCTTTCTTTCTGGGAGCTATCTGGCCTGAAGCCTCCGTAAACACTGCAGGCTATTTGTATTTGGTCTTCCATTTCATTACAGTCTTCTAGTACCTTGCGCTAATCCGTACAAGTCTCTGGCTAGTTGATCGATGTAATTTTTTGGGTTTATTTCTGCCCTCCCAAAAATTGCCTGTCTTTTTACGTCTAGAACCTCACATTCACACAGAATGTGGCAAGCATTCTCTGTCGTCTCATTACACAGCCTGCAGTTGCTGTCTCCGGTGTTGATTCCAATTTCATGTAGGTGTCCTTTCAGTGCACAGTAGACTGTTACGGTGCGAAGATGATTTCTACTAAGCTACAGTGGTTCTTCAGCCTTCTTCTTTGACGGTCCGTTAATAAAGGTGGTGAATTTGCCTAGTTGTTTACCTCAGTGCTCTTTGTATTTTTCTTCTTACCTGCTCTCGTGCTGTAGTTTTGGATACTCCTAGAAAACTTTCGGGATCAATATATGAAACTAATGATCCTTTCTATGCTAATTCATCGACTTTTTCGTCTCGTTCGCTTACGAATGTCCGGGCAACCACAGCAAAGTGACTTTATTGCGGTCTGTCAGACTATTCAATTCTCGAATAGATTCCCAAACCAGTCTTGACTGCATTTTGAGGTTCACCAATGCCCTCCGTATCGCCTGGTTGTATGTGCAATATACATCTGCTTGTTTTAATAAGCCCTCTGATTGATTTCAGTTGCACAATGCAATATTGCATATGCCTCTGCCTAAAAGACCGTGGCATATTTTCCTAGAGGAAGGTTATCACTGTGATTCTCACCTTATTGTAGGTTCCAACTCCAGTCCCGTTCTGAGTTTTTGATCCGTCCGTCAAATCAGACCAATTCCCCGAATCAGTCTCTGTAGTTAGATTAATTCCAGCTTATTCGATCTATAATTTCCACCACAAATTTTCTAATAAATAGATATGTCGAAATCATGTGGTCTAATTTGATCTCAATCCCAAAGCCTTTTTTATCTTTGACCTAGTAAGGGGTATTAATGGAAGAGATCAAGTAAAAAAGTCAAGAACTAGCTCATTGCTTAGCAATGAGCGCAGGTTTTGAAAGTTTTTAACGAGCCTGCTTTTTTGATGTTACATCGATGAAAGGTATACCGTACGCGCTATTCTAAATGCGAACACCCGAATATTCCCGAAGCGCGCCGCTCTTGTGTTGGCTGAAGCAACGATACGATATATATGTACCAAGGTAGTCTGATTTGGGAAACGCTACGCATTCATTCAGGATGTGCGTGTTTACAAAATTTACGTAGTGTTTACCTATCTAGTGAGAAATAAAAAAAAATAGTTGTTTAATTTGTGTAAAATAGTTCTACCATTCTATATTTAGCATGCATCTATCTTAAGGGACAATTTTAAGTATTTGTTGCGTATCATTACCATCGCAGGCAGTACGGCTGAGAAGGAATGGTGCATCATTGCCAATCTTGAAAGTCAAGCAGCAATATGCGGTACCGGTTGTTGGTTGGGTCACCATTCGGACAACGCTTCTCAGTGGCTCGGTGTGTTCCGGCATTCTAGCCAAGGGGGGGCCTTCAAGGCCTGAAGTGCTGAGTTATTATTTATTATCATTACCATCCAATCTAAGTACTATATTTTCTTGAATAGTTTAAGGTAAATGTGGTAGTATTCAATTTTTTATTTTTAACAATAATTTTCGTATTTATTATTCATGCAATTTCAAAGTATTAATAATCCCTAAGTTAAAAGAAAAGCATGATTAGCGTTTCAGAAAAAAAAAAAATAGTGATAGTACCTAATAGTTTTTACGTAAACTTGCGTTTACAAAACCAGTTCTTTTTTTACAGATTTTATAGTAGTGCACCACAACAATTTTGCCAAATGAAGAACCGGGACCTGGAATATAGTTGTACCTTGTACAGATTCTGAGATAAGTAGTGAGTGCCATTACAGTTCCACATGAATAACATGCATAATCGTTTTTAGTTATACCAGTTCTGGTTCTACGATTGGCTAAGACGACTTATTTGAAAAAAAAATTTCAGTTTAGATGACATTACCTACATGTTATAACGTTAGTACAGAATTGTTACTAAACATTTTACTTTACCCTTAACCACCAAAGTTCGCTAATAGACTGCTGTTTTCATCATTTTTTTCTTATTTGATTACTAATTACTGTTTTACAATAAAGAATATGAAATGTTGTAAAACTTTTTATACCTGTGTAGGTACATGTATTTATTAGGTACATAATATTATTTGTAAATAAGCCAGAACAACTGTATTAATTGCAAAGAGAAGTATATTTTCATATTTATAATCGGAACGTTTTCTGTTTCGTTCTTATAAAAATGATGAACGTCGAATCTCTGCAATGAATGTAGTTATTCTATATTATTTACAATTTTTTATTCCATCGGTACTTAAATAGAAGATTTGAATTTGATGCTAGTGTAGCAGTTACGTAAACCAACACTTTGGCGCTCTATAACTTCACAACTACATAAAAACTTCCCGTTTCTACATATCTAATCTAAAAAAGAGAGCCTTCTACTAAATTATCACTAATTATATATCCTAGCGCTACTCCACTCCTGAAATCTTAGTTGTGACAATATAATGTAAGCAGTTGAATAAGAAAATTATAGTACCATACAGTTCATACACTTCAAACTGAATTCTTTTGAAAATAACTACGAGAAATAATTAAATATAAGATAATTTCCAAGCTAACTATAAATTGGTTGTATGCATAATACATGTCCCAGTTGTTTAACATAGTCTCAGTCTATCCGTTAAAAATAATGCATTGTGCTAATATAGCAAATAAAGCCGTGAATTTAATTCAGAGTGCATTTTCAAAATACCTTACATTCATGGGCGCCTTTATAGTTCTTTTGCCTTGAAATTACTTCATCAAATCCACACACCATTTAAAAATAAAAAGTAATGAAAGTCATCAAAGGTTCCATTTCAGGAATATTAAAAACCATTATGATGGAGTTTTATTACAAACTGCGCACCAAGGCATAAAGTTCATTTTATGAGTTATTGATGTTTTGTTTCACACAAATTCAGAGCAATTAAGCCCAACTCTCTAAAAATTGTAGATACTTTAACTAATTTTTATTACTTCGACGATATCCAGGCAAATAAAAAGCTCTTGTTACTTTAATCTATAAAGTAGGTGCTTTCATCAGAAAATTATCAATAGAACAGTGCGTTAACATTACCTTACAATACAATTATAAATGTATCAGTTGTTACTTAATTGTTACATATTCTCATCTCTAAAATTCTACTTATACCTCATGAATTCGCTTTCACAAGGAACTCCAATCAGATTTTGTATCACTGATTTGAATAAAAGTTAGTACATTTGTAAAAGTGTTGCAAATAGTTGCTTCTCATGCCAAAAGCCACGTCTCCGGGGTTAGGTCTCCTGAAATGTTGATTTTTAGTTCTTCGCAATTTACATGGTTATTGTAAAGAAAAAACAATAAGCAAATGTAAACTACGTGCCAAAAAATTGGTTTGTGACTGATCTCGAAGAAGGTCAGTCACAAAGCTGAAATCTTAACAAAACAACTGGCTGCATATAAAAAGTCTCTGATAATCACAGTCGGGACACCAATACATTGATTTTTATGTACGCTACGAATGTATTACTGTCTCGACGCATCCCCACTACGCTACCTGGCCCGCGTCGATCCGCTGTCAACTGATAATCATATCGCCCACATCAGTCAGAACTTCCCACACGAAGAGGAACTAGAAATTCTCCCTTGGCCTGCTGGTTTTCCGGATTTAAACCCGATCGAGCATATGTGGGATATGATGGGTTGCTACATAAGGCTCTTACCACAAAAAGCAAACACCTTGCACGAACTTCGTCGTCATCTACAGCAAGCCTGGGATGAGATCCCACAAGATGCTATTGATCTCATTTAGAGCATGCCTCGAGTTAGACAGTGCATAAACAATTGTGGGAAAGTGACATTTTATTGATATTTTGTTTAATTTTTGCTAATATTTTTTCAATTGTTATGATTTACTACTGAAAATTAGTAGTTATGATTTACTATTTGATTAATTATAAAACTTCAGTGACATTTATATTTTATTGTATTAAAGTGATTAAGGATTTATTGATAATAGAGGTCAGTGATATAAAATTGGGAGTTCTTGATAATTTACAAAAATATTATTGGCATGCACGATGTCAAAGAGCCGGAGATGTGCTGTATTAAATTGCCTTAACACTGCGAAAGCAGATCGTTAAACATAAAAACTTCGTTTTGATGCTATAACTATTATTATAAATAAAGTAGATATTTTTTAGTGTAATAGTATAGTTACTAATAATTGAAAAAATCCTATTTGAATGGTGTAGAATTAAAATGTAATTGTCCTTCCCTTGGAAATTTTGTTTTTAAATAAAACTTGAATGGGAATGACAATTACATTTTAATTCTACACCATTATTGGAAATGTTTGAACCTAAAATTGTGTTATGTAAGAATAATATCAGTGACAAATTTGAAATATCGTAAACTTCGATGTTATTTTATTTCACGTAAGGAACGGTTTTAGAAATGGATATTCTAGCAACTAGATACGCATATTTATTATAAATTATTCCAGATGTAATTCACGGAATAATCGAAATACTAGCCAAAATTGCCAAAATAAAACGGATAATCTATAGGCACCAATTACTTTTCTTTTTTGTCTTCTTTTGTCTTGAAGACCATTACTATGAATTTATCTAGAGAACTTGGGCAAAGAGGGCATGAAATATATAAAACCTTCTACCACTGTATTACTTTTTCGATCGCAATTTCTTCTAATTATATGTTTACGCTTTTAACATCTTGCATTTTGGACATCTTTCATGATTTTCATTTTTTTAAGGAGGAAATCTTCAAAATATTTACGCATGCACGCATTTTGTTTTGGCTATTTGAATGTTTCTTAGAAATATCGTTTTCCTAAGTGAAATGACATTAGTTAATCCTGGGTGAATCAGTCCATTACTGATATATTGGTTCGGAAGGCGTACACCCAATAGACATAAACTTATGCTTAAAAGCTCGCTGCAGTCACTTATAGGCCTCACCCTTCATTACTATGTCGTGGCCATAAAAGATAGGCAGAGAAATATTTTTTGAGTTGTCACAAAATGACGCAACACAAACTAAATTAAACTTATGTTATTAATAAAAAAAAAATATTTAATGGTGCCTTCTTTGGCGAGAATAACTGCCTTGATCCCCTTAGGCATAGTGGACACAAGCTTCAAACATGTGCCTAGTGGAATCGTAGCCCATATACGATAAATCGCCGCTTTCAATGACGCCTAGCTTTGTTGTATACGTCTGGCTTTCCTTAAAATATGCCACAGGTTTTCTGTAGGCGAAAGGTCTGGTGACTGAGGTGGCCAACCAATGCAGCTAACACCGTTGTCGATAAATCACTTGGTAACGAGGCGTGCTTTATGGCAAGGAGCGTTATCTTGTTGAAAGCAAATTTTTTTCCACTATCTCCAAATAATTTAATAATAAATGGATGCAACACCTCCTCCAACATGTTAATATAGCGAACACTAACCCCAAATCATTGCGCTGCCTCCGCAATATTTAACCATAGAAGTAATTCATTCGGGTATGTACGCTTCCCCTATCCTCCAGAACACCCACCGAACCTACCTACCAGAATGGCTGTGCATCTGTAATATCCAATGAAAGCAATGCGTTTCAAATTAATTTTCTCGTGTAAGAAACAAATAAATATTAGCATGCTTTTTATTTATTAGATTAAAGTTATATAAACTTGCTTCTATATTTGATTCATCGGACCAAACTACTTTCGACCATTCCTCGACACTCCAATTTTTATATTTCCTGGACCACACAAGACGCTGCGTTTTATGCCGCTGAGTTAACAACGATTTGTACCGTGACTTCCGATTATGTAAATTGACTGACGCTAGTCGTCTTCTAACCAGTGGCGGCTGGTACTAAAGGGCACAAGGGCACGTGCCCACCTAACCACCGAGATAAACACAAAAAGAAATTCGCATGTAATTCAGTGTATTATTTTATTTTATTATTTTTACGTATTTTTTTTTAAACGATGGCACATATCAAAGTTTCCGTCCGCACCACCGACGCTAGCGCATATGCGAACGGTCAAAACTATGTTCCGGGGTACTATTTCCGATGTACCTATTTGGAGTATGAATCGGACGGCTCCGTTTATCTTCGCCATATGCGCTTATACGGTCGCTTTAGGGCACGCAATTTCGTGTCTCCAGTTAACGTCTTGCATCCATTGCGACCGCATCGTTTTCAACGCGTACCGCGCATGTGTGATTCCAAAGCCTTGAAGTGACGTTTATTATTAATGATGGAAGTTAATTGAGTGCAAAATCTTAAAAAAAAAAAAACCCGCTCTCATTTGAGGAAAAACTTTTAATTAAGAAGAAAGGAAGGCCTATTCCTGTTCTTCAAACAAATTACACTTCCACAAGTAAAAGTCAAACTTACAATAGAATATTCAGTAAAAATATATATATGAGTGGATGTGCGGGTGGCACTAACATATAAACTATTTTGTTTTATCTGCATAATTTTTAAGAAAGAGGTCAGTGCGTGGAATAAACAAGGGTTAAATGGTTTAAAGCATATCGCAGAGAGGGCAAAGAAACACGAAAATTCCGCTTCTCACATGAATGCATGCGTGGATTTTAATGTTCTAGGCAAAGTGGACATACGTGAATAGTTAGACAGTGCTTATTTGTGACATAAAATTAAGTACAACGAAGATGTGGAAAAAAATCGTCATATTTTGCGTCGGTTAATGTATAAAAAAACTGTAAAATCTTATCCTATTTTGGACAGCGTAAAATTGAAAAATGAACTGTCAGTAAATTGTGAGCGCAATGACATGTGTGACGTAAGTGTAGGTGGTGTTTTGCCACTTTTAGTGTTCATAACACACAGCAACTTAAAAAAACAAGTTTTGACGGAAACCTATAAACCGTTGGATATTATCTGTGCAACCCCATGTCGACAACAGAATGTGAACGATGTTTTTCCACCCTCAAACGCATTAAAACTTTTCTGAGAAGCACAATGTCAGAAGATCGTCTGAACGCATTTATACAACAAAGTCATAGACGTCTTTTCCAGCACGGAAAATAGGAGAATGGATTTCATGTATAAAAAATAGACAAGTTCTTATTTTGTGCCCACCCTCTTTTATAACTCACGAGCCGCCACTGCTTCTAACTGTACGTGCCAAAATGTTGACGTTATGACTCTGCCCCAGTTCCGTAGAAACTTCTTTTGCCGATTTTCGTCTATCTTGCAAAGCAATTCGTTCAATTATTCGGCCTACACGAGCGGTTATTTTAAGTTTTCGCCTTGGTCTAGATAAATTCGAATATGAACTAGTTGCTTTATACCATTTAATTATATTTTACAGGACACATCGTGAACAGCGGACTCTTTTCGCGATACACACTATCCTCCTATTTGTCCACGTACAGCTTCTAACAACTGCGGCTTCTTTGGCATATTTTGATAACACAGTATAACATCTACTACTATGCAAAACACTATGTAAAACTATCAGTTTGGCTCCTTGCTGCAGACGTTATACTTGCACGGACTGTGAACGACTGTGATAGATAATAATCACGTATAAACCCCTAACCGACCATAGGTTTCTTAGAAATTTCATTTGAAGTTATAATAAAAACCAGCAATCAACAATTTCCCAGAATTGTCCTTTCAAGAAAAACTATTCGTTGAATGAAACATGTTTTGCTACAGCGCCTATTTTTTGGCCGCGACTGTATATGCAGTCGTTTAATAGAAGCGATAATATTATCATTGCGTCCCTATATGAATAAGTAGACATATGCCAAAGAAGGGTAACGTAGAAATAGTCATGGTACAAATAATACGGTATGCTTACGCGCATATCGAAATTACGAAATTAGATAGGAGCATAAATGGCAGGTACATATATAATTATTATTATATTAAAATCGATTTCGACCGTAAGGGTTTTGTTAATGCGAAAAGTAAGTTTAGAAAATCGGGACGGGGTTACGGAACATATTTTAAAAGCGTTAAGGTGTTTTCACGATTCAATTTTCAAGAAAAACCACGAAAACACTTTGTAAACACACACGAAAGTCGCTACAATCGTAGAAATAAACACGAGCGCTACTAAATGGCGATAAGATAGATAAAGTACATTTCAACTTAAAACGGGCCTTTTTAAAGCAAAGCTGCATTTGAATTATATTAATTAGTAATTGTGGATAATTTGGATTTTAACATTTTGCTATTTACCATACATGTATTTTATTGTTTTCGATACGCTCCTTAATGACCTCATCTGACCTCAGCTTTGACGAATTTGAGATTCAAAACGAGCATACCGTATTATTTATACCGTGGAAATAGTTATATTTTCAAGCATTGTTTTCAGTTTTAGTTTGAATAAAAATGTGACAACATTATAACTAGAGTTGGGCAAATTTTCCGGCGCGGTAGGTACGTATTCAGAACGTGCGCTCCAACTCATGTACTCCAATAATGCAGATGAACCGTAGAGTTGCAAGTCAGTAACATAAGTGCCTGTTTTTCTTATAAAATGTAAAAAAAAATGTTTTATCTAAATATAGTGATATAAAACGCGAATGCATCGCAAAGTGGCCCGTTTGTTCGATTGTATCCCAAGGAAAATTTGCACAACTCTATTAATATAACTTATGTTTTATAAATACATACTAAATTACAACAATATCGTTGATTTGCTTTATTTATATTGCATTATTTGAGGCCCGCGTCGCAATACGTATCTGCTCCCCGGACAATTGCCCAACTCTAATTATAACACAATGTATAAATGCGCTGCAAAGTAAAAGAATCAAATAATAAAATTGAATATTTAACTACCAGAAAAAAAATGGAATGTGAATATTTTATGATGTATGTATATTTTATAAAATGGCGTTAGCTGCTTATTTTAGTTTATTTATCGGGCGACGAATGATGCACTAGTACATACTTGCAAAGCTTTTGATAAGGTTAACCATAATATCTTAATAAATAAACTCCAAAGCTGCGGATTCTATGTCGACTTGCTTAGGTGGATTACCTCTTACATACGTAATAGATCCCAGGTTGTTGCACTTAATGGCCATATATCTAACCACATTAAACTCACTTCCGGTATTCCGCAGGAATCGCACCTTGGCCCTGTTCTATTTATTTTGTTTATTAACGATATCGCTCATGTTTTCAAAAATTCTAAATTCTTTATGCAGATGATTTAAAAATTTTTAATTAAATTAATTCGGTTGAGGCTGCCTTCGTTTGCAAAGTGATCTAAACTCTTGTTGATTATTGTAAAACAAATAAACTTCTATTAGATGTTGAAAAAATGTAAGAGCATTACTTTCACAAAAAGAAAACTCAAAATTACTTATAATTACTATTTGTGTGATACCCCTCTCCAGAGGGTGGATGTAGTAAATGATTTAGGCATATTATTTGATGCGAAACTGTCATTTCAACAACATGTTGACCGAATAACGCTACGAGCTTTCAAGCTCCTCGGTTTTATTTTCCGCATTGCCAAGCCATTTACTAGTGTTGATTGTATTATCTATTTTTTTCAGATCACTGATTATGAGTGTGCTAATGCATGGATCTGTTATCTGGAGCCCATATTATGCTGAACACAGAGACAGAATTAAATCAGTCTAAAAAGATTCCTTAAATTTTTGGACTATAAATTTGATAAAACACCAAAACTATTATGAACGTTTATCCGCCTATAATATGATCTCTCTAACGGACAAGAGATTGCTGGCCGATATGCTGTTTTTATATAAAATTTTATGTAGTGGTCTAGATAGCCCTGTATCGGTA
Source organism: Protaetia brevitarsis (assembly GCA_004143645.1). Taxonomy (NCBI): domain Eukaryota; kingdom Metazoa; phylum Arthropoda; class Insecta; order Coleoptera; family Scarabaeidae; genus Protaetia; species Protaetia brevitarsis. Next base: position 816,378 of record RXPK01000206.1, read on the forward strand.
GCGCTTATTAAATTCTATATTCCTCGTATTGCAAGCAAGAATGCGCTCACTTTTCACTTGTCTATCCAACGTATGTACGTACGGGTATTGATACAAACTCTCATCTATAGGTTATGTAATAAATATAATACTGGATTTAATAGGGTTGATATTTTTGCTCATTCCAGCTTAAATTTAAGTCAATTATTTTCAGTTTGCTCCGGATCCTTTCTTCTTCTTTTTCTTTATAGTCGTTATAAGTTTTAATCTAATCTTACGGATTGTTTCTTCTTGTTATTACAATGGTTAGCGCTATTTCTGTTATTACTATTATCAATATTACTGTTGAAGATAAACATTCATAAACTTTCTAATAATTTTGTTATTTAATTTAATACTTTACTTTATTAGTATTGTCGTTACTGTTTAGTGTAGCTCTGAGTAAGTTTAATTAACATTTAGCTAATTAGTATTAGTATTTCTCCACTTGTTATTAACGTCACTGCTGTTCATTTGTGTTTTATTTTCATGTTATTGCATAATGGCAGGGGAAATACTTTGGAGCTTCGCCCTGTTAATTTCCCAGAATGAAATAAAATAAAATAAAAATAAATACTTAAAACGCAAATTTATTTCTTATAGAAAACTATCATACAAAGTCCTAATTATTCTAACACTTAAACAGTTACGCTTCTGTACACATACATATATTTATGTAGATTAACATACACGATAGTGCTTTAAAATTATACAAGGTGTAAGAAAATTATCTGTAGCGAATCATCAATAATGTTCAGATTAAAATATAGTAACAAAACAGGATTCAAAACGAATACGCACATTCCGGAAAATTAAAATGCGAACTTCTGAATAACAATGAAATAAAATCGTCGAGCGTGCTTAATTGTGACAAAAATATACGTTTTACTGTCTGATTTTTATTATTACTCTACAAATCTATAAAATAAAACTATAAATTCTTATAAAGAATTATGAAATGATGAAAGACAGCGATAAATCCGTGAAATTTTATCTTCACAAATACTCCTAAAATATTATAATTACTATTTTGTACTTTATATACACAACAAATGGTATTGCCCCAGTTAACAAAGACTAAGATAAACAGTCCTATCTCGAATTTTTTGCTCCTGTTTTTCATGCACTGCTTGATATGCGTCATCAGAATTCTTAAATATCACTTTGCTTTCGCCGGATGGTTTTCCATTCGGATTATACCGTCTGAGAATGTTATCCGCTGGTATATCATATCCCTCGAAGAATTGCAGAATCTCTTCCGCCGTCGCTTTGTACGGTACGTTTTCCATAAGAACCGTACAACCTGGAGGTCCAAGCGCCTCATCCGTGCCATTCTGAGGAGGTGGTAAAAATCTTCTGGGTCGGGGTCCCATAAAGTTTGGAGCTCTTACTCCGGGCATGAAATTATTACGTGGAAAGAAGGGCCGCTGCGGCTGTCCTAAGAGTGGCATGATGTTCGGTCTTAAAGATATATTTAGAGGGGGTGGTGTGTCTTCAACTATATTCATTCCCAGCGTATTTTCCATTTCTGTTCGCTCGACGGATTTCACATTCACAACTGAAGTGCCCAAAGGGGTGCCGTTCTTTTCTAAACCAGCTCTTGCTTCTTCGATTGTATTAAATTCACAGAACGCTTCTCCTATAAAACCCATGCTGCTATTCATCAAATGTATTTTGCTGGGTGTTATACCAATATCCGAGAAGAAGTCCGATATGTCGCTGTCTGTAGTTTTCAATGGTAACCTAGTTAGTAATAGAACATTTGAGTTTTTAAAATTGTTTTGTTTTTCCATTGAACTATCAATGAGTTCACTTTGTTCGCGTTGAATATTTTCAAAGATCTCATCTCGACATGGTTTGACTGTTACCAGTTTACCATCTACCACATGCTTATTTATATCTTGCAACGCTTTCTTCGCGTCGTCAGGATTACTAAACTGTACATAGGCTACGTGTACCTTTCTAGGTTTATTCATTAATATTATAGACGTCAGAGAATAGTCTGAAAACATTTTAAGGATGTCTTGCTCTTTAGCGTACGTAGGCAAATCCTCTACTAACAAACTTGAAAAATTTTTTAGGGTAGGCGATGTTTGATTACCGTGCCGATTGAAATATTTTGTGATATTCTTCCCCCTATATTCTGGATCATCTTCTGAGAAATTATCGTTAGGCGGCTGGAAACGATCCACAGTTTCTTCGAATACTTGATCGTCTAAATGGTAACTTCAACTTCTTGGCCTTTTAATAAATTTCCACTACGCTGTAAAGCTTCTTCTTTACCTTCGGGATATGCAAATCTAATATAAACTATGCCAGTTCGTTTGCCGAATTCATCATTAACAAATTTGATGCCAGTATTATTTATGAAGATACCCTGAAAAAATCGTCGAACTTCTCCAAACCCGCCGTAATATGGTTGAAGTTGTACACAGCTATTCGCACTATCCTTTCCAGGTTGTCTATCATTAAATCTCGTATTGCCGTCAACTCTGTTATTAGGCCCTTGTGGACGACTATTAAAGCTCGATCTCTGATTGTCATTAAATTGATTAGTAGGTCTACCACGTCCTTGGTTTTGAATTGGATCGGCGAATCTCTCGTCGGGTATAAATCGTTGCCTCTGAAAATTGTTCGGAGTTTCATTGGTATTCTGAGTCCATCTCGGAACAAATTTGTTTTGGAATCCGTTTTGTGGATCTAGCAGAGAAGTTGCATTGGTTAGATTATTCGCCAACAAACTGGTATAGGTCCCGAGTAAATTTGCTTGTAAATTTGGTATGGGATCAGCTGGTTGCGGAGCTTCCCAAACAACTTTCTGTTCTTTCGGTTGTTGAAGTTCGTTCTTATCCGGTGATCTTCTATCTTTGCTTCTTCTATCACGTTCCTTCGATCTGGTTCTATCTCTACTGCGACTTCGGTCTCTTCGTCTGCGTTCACGACGTTCTCTGGATCTAGAACGGCTACGATCTCGTCTCCTCCTGTCCCGTCTATCTCTATCTCGAGATCTATCTTTTCTCTCGCGGGAACGAGATCTGGAGCGGCGTTTATCTTTTTTCTCAACTTTTTGGTCTTTGTTAACGTTCTCTTTTCCAGTCTTAACTTCTGGTACGGCAGGCGGTATAACGGCTGGCAGAATAGGCGGAACAGGTGTAGCTATTTGAGTGGTTGGAGTTTGCATGAACGCAGCAAAGGATTGACTTCTGGCAGCTTCGATAACTTTCTGCATTTCTGTGCGAGAGCTGAGCATGAGCTTGATTTGTATGCCTTTGATCTTACCATTATTCAAGTTGAATGCTTGACGAGCGTCTTCATCCGTACTGTTGAATAAAAGTTATAGTTAATTAAAAGGAATATATAGTATACGTTGTATTAAACATATTCTTTTTTTTTTAACATCGCAATAAACTGTGCATTAGTTTACTGGCTTACCTAAAAGCTATAAAAGCATCTCCCAGTTCACCGCCTACAATGTGCACCCCACCTTCTGGTATGCTTAATCCGTGGAAGTATTGACGTATATCTAAGGCATTTGCCGACCATGGCAAATTCTGCAGGCGTATGATTACGCTCATATTTAATTAACACCTGTAATAAATAAATCATTAAAGTCACACTTACTAATTCCAGTCACTACAATGTTTTACAAAATGTGCATTTCTTGGCATATAGTCTACAAAAGTCATAACCAGCTTAAACTTTTCGAACTAATGCTGATACCCTCTTTTCATTCGACTGAAAACCTGTTATATTTGCCACGTTACTTTCTCCTCGTGCTTCATTGACACAAGTGTGAAAATATTTTGCGTTTATCTACATTTCATTTGTACAAGTAAATAGGCAACATAAACTAGCAGATAAATAAATACCTATATTCCATTGAAAAAATCTTTCGATTGGACTAAAAACAATACACTAATGTACGTTAAATCTCTGAATAACTTTTAGATGTTAATCAGGATCAGAAGTGTCAAATTCTTAATTTTGTAATTTCTGTGTAAATCTCGATCGATTTGGTTAATTACTTTTCAAACTAACCATTTATATTTAACAAAATTTAGTTGAACTTCAGCTTTACATAAACTGCTTTTTACAGCTCCTTAATTTTTAACATATTTTTATAACTTCTACTGCATATCCAATGGCTTACCTTTATTTCATTAGTTTACAATTATTACTCCTCTTAAATCCTAAATGCTTTTTGTTTTTTTTTTTTATTAATTTCATCACTAATGATCTTCGCAATTCATGTAAGGAAGAGCTTTAACACTATATACTGAATCAGCCTCGTATTATTGCTAAATTAGCAAAATAGCACCTTATGAATGTGGTACCAATTACCTCAACGGTGCGCACCTGCAAATCGTCATAAGCGGAAGTCGAAATCAGTGCGGGAGCCATGCAAGACTCGCCACTTGGGCCGACCCTGTGAGAATGTCTTATATGATGATGTGTTTAGGATCGAACTATCGGTCAAAAGAGAAACAATAGACTCTGCGTACGATTTCTAAGCTTATAATAATTGAAAATGATGAATTATATTATGACAAATGTGTACGAGAATTTGTGCAGAATTGCAAATGGGATCTCTAGAAGTCTTTTGAAACTGGCGTAAGAGAAAACTGATGCGGTCATACTAAAAGAAAGAAGAAAGACAGCCCATATATGTATATATTTTTTTATTATTGGCATGGACAAAACATCGTAGGGAAATGACACCCTGGGAATGAGCAACTACCTTGAACTATCAAAAACTGGGAGTAGCAGCAATTATATCCCGCCTAATGCACAATAATAATGGACCCAGTAGTACAAGGGGACTAGTCCCTAGTGAAATAGTTCATTCACTTAGCACCCATATGGCACAAGCCAGTTAATAAAAAAAAAACAAATATAGGTTTCTTAATAAAAAAAAATACACACACACACACACACAAAGGAAAGGAGCTATCCAAAGCATGCACTGTCGTCTATCATAGTTTCCACGACTGCCTGACATGTAATCGTGGTAAATCATCGATCTATTTGACATTACGTGAAAGGAGATACATGCATGATAACAAGGATCTAATTTAATCTTAGTGTTATTCTGGAGCCATAGCAAGCTAGATGAGACACCAAGGAAAAAACTAAATGGGCCAATACGCTGGTACCTTAATACAAACATGATTGACTTGTAAACGTCAAAGCGTGGACTATATAAGTTATGCTATCACCTGGTGAGGACATTAAGGATGAGAGCTGTATCAGCTGTGGAAAGCCACGCACTGCGGGGTACGTGATTTTTTGTTGCCAATGAAAAGTGCTAACGAGAAACGAAGAGTAGATGCAACCTAGATACACCTTACCTACACTACTTACAATTTATACAAGGTTTTCCACGTGTGGAAGTGGTTAGTTAGAATTTTTCCGGCTTAACGAAATGTCAGTTTTAAAAATTTGGGCTTCACAATAATTTGGCACTTACTGTTTTTCTAAAATATTTTCACCTTTTTTGCACTGCAATTTGTTATTTTAAACAGAACACATTATATATTATTATATTTCTGAATTCACTATAAAATTCTATGACGATAGGCTTTCTTATACCTATCTTCAACTGTTTTTAAGATATTACAATTTTTGTTAAAATTTTGATGTTTACATTGTATGTAATTTATTAAATCTCACAAAGTCTCTCACTTCAAAATTAACAAGTTATATTATTTTCCCAAAAGGCAGTAAACAATTTCAGTGGCATTATTCAGGGTGTTAAAAAATTAGTGATATATATGAAAGAATTTTGAAAGTTGCAAAATTTATTGAATCCACAGAAGTTCCATCTAAACGGTGCCAACCACGAGTACGAAACCCGAAGCAGATGTAACATCAGAATTCCATATCATAGGGTCCAAGTGTCTCAGCGCTATGTTGACTATTGGGGTCCAAAAATTTATAACAAATTTAGATTTCCTCATTCCTTAGATACAAATAAGAGGTTAATCAGAGCCAAAAAAATTCTACTTTGTCAAAGTTACTACTCTCTTGAAGAATTCTTGAATTCAAATACTAGTCAGTGTGTATAATTTTAATCTGGTGTTTGTCGTATTCTTTGTTTTATATACTTTTTTTTTTTGTTGTTGTTTGTTATATATATATACTTATACTGGACCATATATTTATATATTTATTTGACGTTTCTTGTAATGTTTTTATTACAATGAATAAACATATCTATCTATCTATCTATCTATCTATCTATCTATTTTTTAAATAGAACACTCTGTATATTTTTGTGCTTTTGGATGTAGAATTAAATTCTACACCGATTTGCTGTAACATTCCCTATATGCATCTTCAATAGTATTCTTTTAAATTACTCTTTTTTTATTTAACGCTTTCAAATGACCGAATCATTTTTATCTGGTAGGCTGCGACTTTGGCATTGCAATTAGATTATGGCTGTCAATATATATTACTGTTATAATTTTTGAGTGTTACATACTTAGCGCCCAGATTAAGTTATGGCCCACCAGAAATTATTCGACCGTTTGAAAGCGGCAGTAAACAAAATGAGTACCTAATTAAAAAAAACTACTGAAGATGGATGTAGGGAATGTTATAGCAAATCGGTCTAGAATTTAATTCTATACCTAAAAATACACAGGTGCTCTGTTTGAAAAAAAAATTAAAATTCTTTGATATGCTACTAATTTTTAAACAGTTTGTATAATGCTACTGGAATTTTTTACTACGTTTTAGTAAAACAATATTAGTGCTTGTTAATTTTAAAGTGAGAGGCTGTGAGAATTAAAAGAAATTGTCATTAAGCTACTGTACAACCTTACTAAGATGAACTAGTGTCTCATTGCACTTATTACTGATAAATAGATATTAAACTAGAAAGAAAATTATAGCCAAAGAACTTATTTTCGGAAACGTTAGAATACTGAAGTGTGTAACATATATGCCAACATGTACTGTCAACTCCCTAGCGTCAAAATTTCTTTTCTGTTTTCAATTCAAAATTAAGGTTTATTGGCCCATAAATAGCATGTATCATACAGTCAGAAACTCTTTTGCGAGTATTGTTTTCTTGCATACATGTGATACATTGTTTTTTTCATCTAGATACCTACAAAACTTAGCAGGCAAAAGTTATGGTTATACAGAACATGTTCTCTACTGAACCCAAGAGAAGGTACAACTAGTATAAAGCAACAATGTATTTGAAATATGTAGTGGCAAGTGGTTATTTATTGTTAGTTTAAATGTATTAACCTGTATAAATAAAATGTTACATTCACGTTGAATACGTATACTACTTATTCTTTATTGGCTGTAGCTAACTCGCTTTAATCTAGTGTTTTCCCAACGTATTAGCTCATAATAAATACATCCTTTAGCACTGACTTGTTAGTAGGAACAAACAAACAGAGGTTAATATTACCACAGAATAAAAAAATCGAAGATGCTAACTAATTATAAACAAGAGAAGACCGAGAAAGTTGTATTTTTCTTGGGAACTTTGTTACAACATTGTTGTACTTATTCATGAATTTAGACACACAGATTGACACATAAAATATGCGATCACTCTTCACTACAAAAGTTTATGAATTTGGGATAATTGCTTGGGGAATTCATAGATTCCCATAATCAACCGAAGACCGAGATAGACTAGGATCACCCAATGCTGCACCAGATTAAACGATACCGGACGTATCATCATAGGAAACCTTAAACTAATGAAGTGTGTACTTTCACTGAGGGAATTAGGTAACATATCCAACCATATACACAAGAAGTTATTCAAACAATTTACTGAATCGTGAACGTCATCTTCACTATTCAGCGTCGATTGGATTAATGGGATAGAAGAATCTTTTCTTTTTACATTTGTTGTTAGTTCATGGTATTTTAGCAGGTCAATGTACACGCAGCAATGCACTTATAGGTAACATTGCAGCATGTCTAGATACAGAAAAACTATTTAAAAAAGTATTTAAACAAAGATAGTACAATGTTGCTTATACTTGAAAATGATGTAGGGTTAGAAATCTAACGATTTCAGGCAAAATTTATTTCAAGGTAAAAGAAGAAACAAGGTCTTGATCCTCACAAAATTCTTTAATGTATCGCACGACCGGTTTCGCTCTAGCGAGCATCCTCAGGTTAGAATTCAAAATCAGTTTAAAAAATAGTTTAGATTTAAAAAACAAGTAAAATTAGAAAGTCCAATGTAAAAAGTACAAATAAGTAAAATATGTAAAGAACAGACATTAAATAGACAATAAAACACTTAATTACAACAAACGACACTTTAAAATTATTTAAAAAAGATGTTGCCACTTCGCACTCAGAATATTTTTTTTATATTTTTTATATTCTGAGTGCGAAGTGGCAACATCTTTTTTAAATAATTTTAAAGTGTCGTTTGTTGTAATTAAGTGTTTTATTGCCTATTTAATGACTGTTCTTTACATATTTTACTTTAATTTTGTGAGAATCAAGACCTTGTTTCTTCTTTTTCCTTTAAATACTACTCACACAGAGTCAAACTATGGATTTTATTTAAAATTTGTTTCACCGCATAAGTAGAAAATATACAAACATAAATTTAATGCCAGGTCTAATTATTTGTTGTCGGATTTTTTTTTAGTAAAATCACTCTTTAGTAGTACGGAATTTTATACGTTTTATGATTAAACTACATTTCTTTTGTTTACGTTATTTTACATCTTTCTTGGTAGTGGACTGTTTATTATATAATACATTCATGTTTATTTTCCTCTGCTCTGTAACTATTGTAGTATTAAAAGCATTAGGACATTGTTTTATCAATGCTTGCATGTAGATTTTTTTTATTTGGTTAATGGTTGGGTTTATCTTGTACAAAAAAAATTAAAAGAAAAACAAAGACTGCAATAAGTTATTGTGCAGTAGGAACATCTTCCGATAAATCTAAAGATAAAGCTACATGTCGCTTTTTCTTTCTGAAAGATGAAATATGGTAAGTTATCTATTTATGTATTCTATATAAAATATATTAGTTTTCTTTTTTTTTGTGTAAGTACTTCATTATTAGTTAGCATTTTTTTTTTTGATAAAATAATATTACAACACATATAAATTATTAAAAGAAATGAATAAAACGTATTCCCTTATTTTAATTATAATAGTTTCTCGTAAAAACTGCAAAGCTGTTTACTCGTTCACTTCCACAAGCCCCCGATAATTCTTTTTTTAACCTGATCACGACAAACGCAGCATTATCTGCCAGCTAATCCAACAGTAATTTTACCGCCTTAGTGTGGTACCATATAAGAGCTGTTCGAACATGCAGTTCGCGAACGGTTCGTGATCACGTGAACCAATCAGAGAACAGATTGGAGTTCTGGCGAACTGGAATGCGTTATCTCATTGGTTCACATGATCGTGAACCGTTGGTGAACTGCATCTTCGAACAAACCTATAATATCTACGAACCAGAATATCATCTTTGCCTGGCGGGAAAGGTTCGCGCAAACGCAACGCGCAGCTTGATCGGCCATTGAATCGAGTGAGAACTTGTGGTTCGCTCTTTGCATTAGGCACACGTAGCTGACTTCAAGTTTATTTCGTCTGTAAATTTAAGTAGTATTATCAAGTACAAGTCGATAAAATGTGAAAAAAAATGGAAAAGAAAGTAAAAAATTGTAAAAAGAAGCGATATACATTCATTCTAACGTAGAGATGTATCATATTCTGGAAATTCACTTCAGTTAGGTCCTGTCATCGAATTCTATGAAAGCTCATCCTGACTTCTCGCCCGAACAGTGTCATCAAGGTCACGAAATTTTGCGAAATCAAAAGAGCCGACAAAGGGATAATATTCTTGTTGTGGTACCGCGTAAGAGAACATCACTTACTTAGTCGTGTGTACGATACTGCCATCTAAGGACAAGCGAGAAAAGTTTATTGTGTTTCTTTCGTCTGGATTTATGATTATATTATCGAGTCTAGTTGCATAGGATCTTGTGAAAAGTAAAGTATAAAAATTTAATTTGCAAACAGTAATATCTATAGTTAGTGAAGAATTACAATTACATTTAAGTTTAGTATATTTTGCGCCACAAGTACATACTTGAATGACTCCGTTCCTTCAAAAAAATCAAAAAATTAAAGCTGAAAACTTAGTGTGCGCAGAATTACACCATCCAGTCGGGCAATTCTGCGTACACTAAGTTTTCAGTTTTAATTTTTTCTAAGGAATGAAATCGTTCAAGTGCTTTTTGTAGCAACTATTGAGTGTCTAATATTTTACATTTTAAAAAATCAACTATGTTACGGTTTTATTAAAGGTAATATAGATGTATGAAGTTAACTGCGCAGAATTCGACCACTTTCCCCTACTGCATTTTCTCTCATTTCAATATTCTATCCAATAAAGAATATGTATAGGTTTCTTTAATTCAGTTAAAAAAACGCATTTATCAGTATTTTAGTCTTAATTGTTATTGATGAAAAATCATTATAAAAGAATCATTTTAACAAGATTTAGGCCTGAGTTCAGAGATTTAGTAAGCATTTTCTTCGTCTAAAAAATCGAATACAAATGTGTTGTCAGTCAGCGCTCCAACTAATCAGAAAGTGAGTTGACGCATTGCAAATGACACCTAATGTAAATAACATTCAATATTTGCATGTTAAAGCTAATATCACATTCTTAAATTAATATCTAATTTTATAAATTTTTTTAACTTGACAACACTCAAAATAGTAAGTACCCAAAATTGTTCATTTAATTACTATATTCTTAAAAATCTTGCTTGAACTATATTCACGATTTATTTCACCATCTTAAAAAGATGCTTATAATTTCACTTTGTATTTGGAAGATACCGAAGGCTATCTACCAAGCATCAGAGCTGCGGACAGTTATGTTCATACCGTTATGCTGTTGTGATATCCTTTAAACTTTGTATACATTTTGATAGTCGTAGAAAATCGTTTGGACTTTCAGGTATATACCGAAAGTGTGAAGTATTTCATAGATAACCAGTGGAAAGTGACTGCAGAAGCAACAACGAAAAATTAAAAGAAAGGATACTTGAAATACATATTCTAAGAAACTGAACCCAAGAGAATTAATTACTTATAGTACTAGCATACCTTCATAGAATAGCAGCCTTTCATTATATCACATTTAGACAACGCTGTACTTTTTCTGGTTGCGTGTAATATTCACTGAATGCCTGTTTCGTCATTGCCTCGACTATTAGCGATGAATACAAAGTGTTTTTTTTTAATAAGTATGATATTTGAATAAACATACATATGCTAAAGACTGTTTAAAGCAACTGCTTATTTTTTGGTGGTTTCAAAATAACACGCAATTTTAACCGATTTTCAGAGATCATAAATAACTTTGTAAACTAAGTATTGTATGCATATATCTACATCGACATTTTAAAAGAACACTCGTATTTCACTGACAATACAGCGTCGTCGGATTTATGGGAGCAAATGAGAATGATTCTCCGCCAGGTCGATGAAGTTTCGATCGCAGTCATCCTAGGGACACCTTAATACGCGAATTGAAACCATGCTCATCACCTTCTCCAAACCTGATAGATACCGCCATCCGCGACAGCAGTTTTTGTTCTACAGTTTCCGCGTAGCATTCCACTGTCATTGTTTTATCCTAGTTTATCTTATGAGATGAGCAAGAGGTTTTCACTAAGTTTTTCTATTATTTTTATTTTTTCCATTGCTAGTTTTATTTAACATAGCTTTCATTATAACTTTTGTTGTTTAAGACAAGGTATACATATGTATTTGAGGGTTATTTTACTAGGGAGTAGGTTGTTGTTTAGGGTAGGGTTTAATGTATTTTTAGAATTGTTGTTTTATTTGAAATACTTGTTGCACCATGCATTTGTTGGCATTGCTGATGATGTGATGATACTTCAATATGAAATACACAAATAAAATAAAAATGTGTCTTTCTGCTATATGAGTATCCAGGCATATAACTCGAATTATCTCACATGATTTCCTTATCTTCTTTTGTCGGTTTATCAGAAATAGACAAATAATGCATGTGATGAAACTAGCTTTCTTTAATTCGTAAGTAATAAATAATCAATCGTGCTTATTACAGTAATATTGAAATTCAAGAGGAACGATTTATTTTGTAGGATCCATTACGTAACAAAAAATAATGTCCATTTTAGTGGAAAATAGTCATAGCAAGCAACAAGTACATTAACCGGACCCTAGCAACAAGAATGGGAATATATAGCATTTAAAAATAGCTAAGAAAGCAGAGAAGAAAATCACTACTTTACTTATTGTCACGATTTCACATAAATTCATGGAATAGGTCACACTTGCCCACGTTGGAGGCGATTACGGGCTAATACTAATTACGACATAGACTGACAGTCCGTAGAAACTAAATTTTATCGGTATTCAACTAAAGGAAAAATAAAAATACTGTTATTTTTACAATTTTTTATTCATTGTATGAATCTCTTTTACAATTCTGTCAATATGAAGATGTAATATTATTTATTGCCAAACGTAGTGTTTTACTTATCTGACAGTGATGACTTGTATTTGGATTTCGTAAATTTTTTTCCGAAAAAAAAAAACACTTTCAGTTAGATATTTATTATCTATCGCAGAAATCATGTAAACTAAAGTGATTAGTCTGGGAAAACGATCACCGGAAAGCTTGAGAAAAAAACCAAGTCTGTTTCAGTTGTGAAAGTCAGTGTCTTATAAAAAGGGTTAGATAGCAGGCTACATAGCTCCACTGGACAACCAGTCTGCTATTTCAATGACAATCATTAGTATTGCGTGAAAAGCGACAAACTCCTCTCTCATTCTTTGAGACCCTCTAATCGCTGCTTAAACTCAACGACATCTTGTTATAACACTTTGAACAATTGCAGTTGTTCATCAGCGAGGAAGTTAGGATCTTAGTTTGTTTTCTGCTTTGGTCATAACCCATTTTATTTCGTTTTTCAAGAACAACTTTTCGTGCAGTAGAAAAATGCTGCAAGCACTGACATGACGCCCGCTTAACCACCATCTGACTTCTGAGTGTATCTCTAAATGCTGTTATATTGAATTAAAAATTGGGAAATTTGCAGGTCAAAGCTTCGATTTCTCTAGTTATTTCAATAGATATCTTCATTGCATTAATCCAGCGAAAGAATTTCAGGAGGAAATTCTGTCACTGTTCCAGTCATAGATTCAGCTCCATTAATTACAGTGCAGGAACATTTTTTTTTAATTTTCCGTAAGCCGTTACAGTTTTGTCAACAGCCTTAACGGAGTAGTTTTTTTTTATAATTTAGTAATTACACAATTGGAAAATTTTGTGGTATACAGCGAATAAAAACAGAACTGACTTATGTAGGTCTATCTAGTCGGTCACCATTTGGTAAAATGGTCCTACAGAACACTGATCATTAAATGGTTTTCTTCAATTTGAGTACTAGTTTCGCAAGAAACAGTTAAACGCAGTTCATCATCCGTACTTATTTTTGAAACAATTGCTGCTTATTTCATCAACTTTGTTATATGCTTGGCTACCATAATCTTTCTAGCTTCCTCGGTATGTTTTCTTGTATGTTTATACTTTTCTTCACATAAAGACGTATGATATTTGACGTTGTATTTACGCATAAAAATCCTACACTTAAGTTTATCATTGTTGTTGCGCAGGTAATAAAATAAACTAATTCTCATTTTTCATTAAATGCACGACGATTTTTCACTTCCTCATAGACATAAGATTTATTATTTCTCTCGTTCTCGATGATTATATTTACCGCTTATCGCAAATATGAAACATAAAATAACGTTACACATAGCGATGGTACAAACTAATAGGTACTAATGGATAAACAAACACGAGTCCAAGTACGACAAACACAAGCACCTACAATTATTCGCCCTAAAGATACATGTGTTTCGTACAAATATGAGCACAGTCGTTGTTTTGAAAGACTTGTAGTAGAACACTAGGTAACCCAGAAGGATTGTGGAAGATAAACTAAGGCGAACATATTTCTCCTTTTAAAAGGGTACTGAATTTCCTGACTTCAATCTTCCATGTTTGTTGATATTTTTTTTTTTTAAGAAGGAATAAGAAAGTTATGGCAGCTGTTCCCATAGTATTGCTATTCTAGGCAACTGCGAGATCGTAAAAGAATTCCAAAAATAAAAAAGAACGCTTTGATATATTTATGTCGCCGTTTCTAATATAAATTATGAATCGAGTGGAGCAATAGATCCCGCTATTGATATTATTAATACTAATATTTACACAATAATTTCAAGATAACTTAAATACTGGCACCTCCACCTAAATTGAATATATTTTATAATTACACAATGTGCTTTGTTTGAATAAATTTATTGGGTAGTAAATTACGCTTACACTAACAGCATAAGTTCTACCTACATATTTCCTCAATAATATGCCCTTATATAGTGCAATTGTAAAAGCTTATGTAAAAAAATCGACTATCTTTGTAGGTTATAGGGCCATTATGGTGGAGCATATACTTTTTTTCTGTTAATTGTTTTAGATTGTACTTAAGTGTTTGGAAAATATATTGATAAATTTGAATCGCGGATATTTCGGGATCTTTCTTACTTTAGGATATTGAATGTGTACAGATTTGGAGTAGATATGTATCACTAAAAAAACAATTTACTATTTATTAGGTATTGTGACACAATCCAACAAAATAGTATTGGTAACGATTATGAATTTAGCGGAACATTTCCAAAAACATTGAGAAATTCTTATTAGGTTCATTCATGCCTGTCTAAAGCCTGTATACTTTTAGTTGGTGCACCTTTATAATGCAAACATTTTTTCATAAAATATTTTAATTTCTGTATTTTTTCATTCTATTAATGCTATCACCACCATACAATTAGGATTTCTCATTGTAAACAGAAAACGTAGAATTGCATCGACATTATTAATTTCAAATTCCCTATTATATGAGGAAACCTCGTGATTGCGTGAAGCTGTACTACTGTGAATCAAGCATCACTTGGGGTCGTAATTGCTGTATTTCGAATAATAACTGTTATTCTTATTAACCGTATCAAAGCCAGTAATACGCAAAATAAAGCCTTTTCTAAAAACTCGAGAAAAAATAGGTAGCGAGATCTAGCAAAATCTGAACGTTCTTAAAAGAATTTCGCCGTCAAAATGCTAATTTGATCTTTGGACAACAACTACTTACACAGAGGCACTTTATTTGCGATTAAGCTCCTATATTATAATCTCATTATACACACACTACCGGCCATAGGTGTTTATCCACCCACAAATAATATAAAAAAAAAAACATTAAAATACTAATTATAAAACCTTTATTCAGTAGTTATAAAATAACTTTAACACGTAGAAAAACAATGTTTTTGCTAATTTGTACAAAAATAACCATAATTTCACTTTGGTACCCTTTCGTTTTGATTATCGTTGCTCATAGTCTCGGCATTCTTTTTAAGAGTTTTGCTAATGTTATTGGCTCTATTTTATTCCATGCTTCCTACAGTTGTATGCAAAGTATTAGCTGCTTTCCATTTGCACAAATCCTCAGTTCCTCACCTCACTTCACCTTAGCTCAGCTATTTGCTCGTTCCATTTGTCAGCAACTGAGGAAA
Organism: Protaetia brevitarsis; assembly: GCA_004143645.1. Lineage (NCBI taxonomy): Eukaryota > Metazoa > Arthropoda > Insecta > Coleoptera > Scarabaeidae > Protaetia > Protaetia brevitarsis. The sequence goes on from RXPK01000206.1 coordinate 832,059, forward strand.
AATAACTGTGACATTTACCTCCCCCCTTACGGATGCTAAGTGAGTTCATAATCACCCTCAGTAATAAGGTCCTTTACCTCAGTTCATATTTTGAGGTTAGTTTACTGTTTTTGTCATTTTTGTTTGTTTGTTGTGTTTATGGTCACGTTTTCCCTAAAGTTTTTTGCAGTATGCCGTACCAAATTATGAGAAATAGGGCTGGATGGATAGTAAATCAATACAAATAAATAAATATGTGTTAAGTAAGGTTAGATACATCACACATACATATGTCAAGTAATAAATGTAGAACTGACTCATTTGGCTGTTCCATTTGCACTTGAAAAAGCGGAAAGTAAGGTGAGTATTGCATACTCACCTCGCTTCTTATGCAAACGGAAAGCAGCTATTGTTGTGGAGGTCGATAAAGTCAAGCTCTGCACTTTGGATGGACGATTTCATGATCACAATTTTTCCACTGCACTACAATTGCTCTAAATATTCACAACAGATCCTGACAGCACGTTTGAGGTCATTGTCGTGCTACAACACGAAAGGGTATAGCAGGATAAGCTACTGAAAAGTGCCTTCGATGGTATCGAATTGAAAACCCATATAAAAAAATTTGCAATTTATGAAGGTAATGACCTGTGCAAAATTTTAGCCCCCTACAAGTGATAGGGGGTTGATAGAAGTAATTAACCCCAAACTACTGTTTTTTATCTCCGTCTCTTTTTAATCAATCGATTCGAAATCTTACAGAAATAATTTGTTTCACTAGTACCCCCATCCTTTCGAGTACAAACACCAAATATACTTCTATACCCCTCCTTTGTTGTGGGAAAATTTGTTCCAATTTGCTGCGGTGGAATAGCTTAAAAAAAAAAGTAAAACTGAATATAAGGGGCAATAGTAAGCCGCCCTTTATTACTTCGGTTGCGTTCTAGATAGCACTTTAACATTTCGTGAACGCTAAAGATGCAGAACTAACATTATATTACGTTCCTGAAATGTCAAATTACTATATAGGAATACAGTCGGAAACATTCACTATTGCTGTAGAGTAAAACAATCTGTAAAATTTCAAATCTATTGGTTAAAAAGAAACGAAGATAAAAAATAAAGTAGTTTGGGAGTTAATTCAGTTAACATTAACCCCCCTATCAGTTGTAGAGGGCTGAAATTTTGCACAGCTTATCACCTTTGTAAATCGCAACCTTTCTATGGGTTTTCAATTCGATCCCATCGGGGACACTTTTCAGTAGCTTATCCTGTTCTATTCTTTTGTGTTAGCCTTGTTCCGGGCAAAATGGCATTTATTTCTTTTCTTCATAGCCTTCATTTTTCAATGTGCCCTCTCCAAATCATCGCTGATTAACGAACAAATGTGTCTGTTTGGGCCGAATGTGAGAATTTTGTACCATTCTTCCAACGCCCAGTCCATGTGTTCTTAACCCTTAACCGGTTAACGTTGATTTGCCTGTGTAATAACACCTATCGCACAACAATTATTACGCACAAACCAGCATTGCGCAAATGCCTTTGTACGGTGGTGACGCTTATCGGATGTTGGCAGCAATTTCAGACGCCATTTTTGGCCTACCTCGTTTACTTGTCACTACTATAGATCTTCTGACGTTGTTATTTTTGATTGTCCTGCTATACTATTGCTATAGCATATTTTCAACACTGTAACCAACAGTTTACGATATAAGTTCAGTAGGTTTCTACCTCTGTTACCTTTACTCACTACCGATAATGTGGTAAGCTACCATTTCAGCGCTCGCTTCTGCTGCTTTCTTTTCCAGGCTTTATTGAAATTTAGGATATTTTATAATATTGCACAAATTCTTACGTATTCACTGCTTTCACAATACGAAAATCGAATGCATACTAAATTTATAATACTGAAAAGTCTGTGTTATCTACCGACATGAATAAAATTTACCGGCAATTCTAGCTGAACCGGAAAAGGATTATTTTCTGTATTTTAATCTGCGTTTTTCTCGACCCCCATTACGCTATATAAAATGCGATTTTATTTATCTCTTTTGTCGTTAGAGAAGAAGAATCATATATTTATCTTAATGTGTTTTTACTTGGTTTATTTTAATAATCCGAAAATGTGCAGTTAAGTGCACTTACGACCGGTAGCGTATACCGTGCTCACAACTTTTTGCTTGTATGCCGAGAAAAATCTAATGTATTTTATGAAGTGTAGTTGCCGCATCTATCTAGAGGAGAGTGTAGGTGTACGGATGATTTGCCAAGTCTTCGTATATGTACTAAATGCTAGCCGGTTACGCCCATCAATACTCTAAGAAAGCTGTATCATGGTCGTAAGACAAAGTATCCTTTCGGCGGGTTACAAATGTATAAATACTCATTTTTCCGACTACGGTGGCAATGAAAGCTTGGTAATGTCTTGTATATTAGCTGAAGTCGTAAAGCCCTGTGTGCGTCAGCGAAGTAAGCCTGTGGGGTTGCGGTTATGATTCCTTACCTTCCGTGGACATAGAGGGTAGAACTCGCAAAGCCCTGAAAGCCACTCCGCAAGGTGTACGTAGTAACATAGATAGGGAAGTAATGTGAAGATTAAAGGTGACACGTCTGGATACAGACTTTGTAAAACACGCTTAAGGACTTAAAATACTTGAAATATGTACTGGGTACTGAAAATATGTCCCCCAAAAATACAAAGAAGCTAACAACCAAATACAACTATAAGCGCAAAATTTAATAATAATAATACTAATGTAGCTCTAATAAAACATAGGTCTGTAATATCCAAATCTTCAATTATAACATTTTTTCAACTTAATCACGTCAAAAATATTATTTATTTCTTTTTTCTACTTCCTATTAGATTATATATTAAAATATGAAACATATATGAATTTTAAAGTTTAATGTGAAAATTTCTGTCTACCCTATTTAAAATTTTGGCTTTTAAATAAAGTACCGTAACTTTCACTATAAATTTTATATTTCACGAAGGTTTCAAGTTTTTCAACAGAATTTCTTTTCTAGATGGATTTTAAGTGATTTTATTTTTCCTGTAAATTTTACAGGTAAAAGTAATCCTAGTAGTAAACTTATCTTACAATCCATATTTAAAAGGTATTTTTTTCACTTTGGACTTTTATGTTTTTAAGGCAATTTTAGTGAGAATATATAACCGTTAGTTTATATTTTTATTGTCTTTTACCTGTAGTAAAATAAGTAAAAAGAAATGTATTTAAGCACAAATTTGTGACATACGCAAATATATTAGGTAAACCATCTAATAAGATCAAATCTTAATCACATAGAAATATCAGGTTGAAATGATTTTATAATTAATCGACAGTGTTAATGCATATACCAATCAATGCAAAATTTTTCACAGAAGACTTTTTGAACAATTGCAAGAAGTGTTACGTTGGTAGGGTAAGTCGTACTTGGAAGAGAGCAAAGATTTATGTTTTGTGGGCGAAGAAGGCATTGAATTTTTGTTATTATTACAATTATATCTGTGTGATTCCGTATTCTGAAACTCATGTTTAAAATATCGAATCTGGATTAGTTTAGTTCCTACATTTTTTACCATTATTATGCTTACATACTTTCTTTAAAAGTAAAAGTAAAAACTAGTAAAAAAAGGGGCTCACATACCTCAACGGAGTAGGTTCAGTTACCAATGAGAGTTATGGTAGGCTAATGAAGAGAGATTTAGTAACGAAATGTAAGGTTGTGGTAAGTCAGATGTTTGAGCTGTATGATAATTGCATATTGCCGATTTAAAAAGATTATACTTAATTGAAAAAACTAAAAAGAAATCGTATTTTTCGTTCTTTAGATAGAGTATGGCCTAACCTCTCTAAAGAAATACTATTCTAAGTATTACATATTACTTTATCTACCAAAATGCAGCACATATTAGGTATAAGGGATTCAATCAAATAAAGAAAAAACAATTTTATAGTTATCACAAAATAATTCATTTTTTTATTCCTTAAATGAAAATCAGTACGAAAAAGAGTGAATATTTAATTGATAACGTGGTAATCTTTGAATAACCTCCACATATGCATACAGTGGTGGACAAATTGAATGAACTATTTTTTAGAACTTTATGTTATTATATTACATATTATCATTCAATAAAGCGACATCTATTGGTATTTTCGATAAATACGTCCAATGCACGTTATTAGGTTATAAAGAATAGAAGGGAATCCCCAAGTAATTTGAGCGAAACGCTTTTATAAAGTATTTAGTTGCAGTGCAGCCGACCATAAAAATCGATGTGCTGGACGCAGAAAAAGTATAATATTTTAGAACGAAAAATCTATAAGGTAATAACAATTTTGATCTTATTTCTACAGAAGTAAAGTATTACATTATTAGTACTAACAGATAAAATGAAAAAAAAACTATATTGTACCGAAAATGAGATAACCATAAGACAATTACGGAAGGAAAAACAAACAAAGATATTTCAAAACTCGTAAAACGTTCAGAGAATAAGATTATGAGCGAATGTATTAAAACCACGAAAAAACACTGAAAATAGAGTCAGATTTAGAAAAAGTACTCTAGAAACAGATCGTTATATTGTAAGACTAGCGAAACGGGACCAATTTATAACATCGGTAAATATTATAATATAAGACTAATATGAATATCAGTTCACACAGAGATGCAAGAAAAGAAAAATGGAGGAACATATTTTGGAATGATGAATCTAAGTTTAACCTATTTTGTTCTGATGGCTGACTTTATGTTAGCCGACCACCAAATAAAGAATATGCCTATAATTTGGCGATTTCAACAAGATAATGACCCTAAACATGTTAAGGAAAATAATGTGAACGTTTTAAATTGGCTAGTCACCTGATTGAAATCTTAGAGAAAACCTTTGGAAGTACCTATGTAAAGGATTCATTGTCGGGTAAAAAACTTAAAAACATAATCGTGGGAAGCTGCCAAGAAAAGTTGGTATGCTATTTCGACAGAAAAATCTGCACATTTAGTGAACTCAATGCCTAGAAAATGCGTAGCAATCCTCCACAATAATGGCTGTGCCACAAAATATTAAAAAATAAGGTGTATAGTTCACGTAACATTATTAGTTTTCCATTTTATTAATTGTTTATTTACACCTATTGCAGTACAATCTCCAAGTTAAAATACACTAGTTTCCTTTCTTGCTAAAACTTAATAAAACGTAGTTTTCATACAATTGAATTATTTTATGTTAATTATAGCATGGTATTACACTTTATAAAACACATTTGTTTAATGAATTATTAAAATTTCTACATTAATCTCGATACACCTATTTTTTTTTTGTGTACCACTGTATATTTCACTTTAACAGTTTCCTATATCGTTTATCGTAGAGATCTGTTTGGCGTAGAAACAATACTACATGGGTACATTAAATCGCTTGTAGTTTCTAAAAGCTACAAGTATGTATATGCGAGATTTAAACCACACCATAAATTACCATAATCGATCTCATGGTGAATAGGCTTCTCTTCATTTTACCCTAGATGGTTCAGGGAGTAACATGCCTCTCAAAATGTCTAAATTGCCAACTTAATTTAAACGATTTATACACAGAAGAATGTATTTTTATTATTTGTTACATTGTTTTTAGTTTTTAATGTTGTTTTGTAGAATATTTAATGGACTCTATGCTGGACATGTACTCGGGGAATTTAATGAAACCCGTTCTGGCAGACATCAGATTTATAAAAACACTTAAAATATAAGTTTAACGTTGTAATGGAAAGTGCTGATTTTATACAAGTATCCTTCAAAATTGATACCCGCTTATTCAATTTACTAAATGTATTGAGAACATCTGTCGCGTTGGAAAAGATCAGGTAAATTATTTTTAAACGTTTTAAAATGTTCCCAGTAGAGTGGCTGCCGCCTACACAAAATAAATACATATATTTAACGTTTTGATAAGTCAAAGGTGAACAACCGTTCGAATAGATTTAATTTGGTCAGCATTGCATGAATTATTGATGCAATATGCATTCAGCCTTTAATAAGTATTTTTATAAGTAGCAGTTATCAATACAGTTCTGAAAAAGATGCGGTGCTATTATTAACCCCTTAAGCCGCAAGCTTAAGCATCTTTTATTTGTGGGGCAGCGTTTGCGTTTGTGAATCAATCTCAGTGCCCACCTTAACCGAAACTACAGGAAATCTGGACAACGAACGACAAAATAAATTAAAAACGGAAAACCTCTATATATTAGAAAAAAACGCGAGTGTTGGTGAGTCCTTTGTTATATAAAGGTCGATTGGGATAAGTAGAGTATATGCTTCTAAAAGGTGCTCGTTTTGGGATAGATATATATGCTGCGTGAAACGGAAACCGGTTATTTATTTTCATTATACAGATAGGGAAAGGAAATATAACTAGTAAATGTAGGCATGCCAATAACATCGCAGATAGTGTTGGCATCGACTTGCTGGATATGGGACGCTAGGACATAATAAAGTCTAACAATACTTCAAAGATACTACGAAAAAAAAATATAACGTATAACCAATTCAGCACAAGCTATTTTCAAGAATAATATGTGTATAAACATATATGCAGAATCGAATGTAATAAAAGGAGGACTATTCGACAGGAAAAAGAAATTAAATTTATTATGAGCGAAATGTAAAATGGTAACCGTACTAAAAAACATTAATAGGCAAGTAATAAAACATTAGTGCTTATCAATTTCTTTTAAATAGGTAAGTTTCAAGTTTGGAAAACTTACAACGGGTTATACACCTATACTTGGAGAAAAGCTCAATCATAAGTTCTTAGTATAATGTAGTCTTTAATAAAAACTACATATTCCGGACTTCTTAACCTGAAGATTTTTTTTTTTAATTTCGTCGGAAACCATTGTCTACTCCCAAAACTTCCCTTATTTTATCGAGGCGGTTTTCAAAATATTTGTCCAACCAGCTCAAAGTAGATTTCATCAACTTACCCCAAACAAAAAAAGAGTATGAATGAACATGAGCAAGGTAAAATGTTTGATGAAAGAAACCGAAACTATGTATATTGTAAATACCACCAGTACTGATGCATGAGTGACTATAAATATTTCATCCTCCTCTGAGCCAACATGGCCAACGTGCAGCTTAGGCCAACCTATGGTAGTCTTCCCAAATACGTGCACCCGATGACAAGTCTAAGGACACCACTTGAGTTGAACATGTTCGAACCTAATGCTCTTCCATATCGTTTCAAGATAGAAATACGATACATGTACATATGTCAGAAAATCTTTCTGTATATTCTGACAAGTCTCGTATGTCAATTCGGATATACAAACATGAAAAAGACCAAAAGAGAGAAAGAGAAAAAACGAATTCATTCAATATAAGGTAATTCCTATTTCCTAAATATTCAATTAAGCTTGCTATTTTGACGTGCATGTTTCGACCATCGAATAGCTTTGAGAAGATTCAGTTCGATGCGATGTCTTAAGACTTCTTGCCTCGGGTGTATCTTAATCGTTAATTAAAAACTTCGAAGATTTTTTTCGGAGAAGAGTAATTTACGGTGAAATGATAAAACAATAACTGGTGATTCAAAAATCAATCTTTAATTAAATTAATAATAAATAATATTATATATCCTATATGTTTCGGCTCATGGCCATTATCAGGTAATAAACATCATTGAATGTTATCAATGTTAAAAAAATGGAGGATTTCCTGTTACAAGCCATTTAAATTAATCAAAGATTGATTTTTGAACAAACAGTTATTGCTATATTTTATTATTTTATCATTAATTATTATATATCAATCTTCGAACACTATGAACTCAAAAGACTGATTTACGCCTAATACACAATAGCTTCGTTTTGTCTTGAAAACTAGCGACGACTTAAGTAAATAATATTCTAGAAAATCGTTTTTAATGATTGAAATGATAGTGAAGAGTGAGTAAATAGTAATAGCGCTGTAAACAATTATTTCTGAAAAATTAATATTAATGAGAGCAATTTGATTCTGCAACAGAAATGCGCAATGATGCGCAACAGTTGCCTATTTGACGACGAGGCAGCAGAATTACTGACCATGGCGGGAAAACAACAAACCCCTTCACTTTATATTTGAGTTATTTCCTGTGATTATATTGTTCTTAACCACAGCTAAAAACGCATCTCGATATTTCCGTCTTTGCGATAGATTCCTTTTTTTGTGTAAGTATCCACAATAAATGTATATTTTGCTTATGGTATGGCTTCATTCACTTATTTTCATAATATATAGCCTTAAAAAATTTAGATATATTTGAAAGATGCGTATATGTATCGTTGCAGGTAACAGCTTGCTTTTAAAGTCATTGGCATATGTCGTCATTAGTGTTAAGTATTTTTTTTAAGTACACACATTATCTCAGTTAGTACAACTTTCTTATCGGCAATTGGGGATGGGAGGTAAGGTTTAAAAGAGGTACCTAAATAACTAAATATCAATTCTTCACAACACAAATTCTAAGGGCTTTAGCCGTGTAAGTATAGTGAGAAATGCCCTTGAGCACAATTTCATTCCTGCTTGCCCTATAAGTCATATACCGGTGTGAACTTGGTAAGCAACTTTATTAAAAAAAAACAAAATAAACGTAGTACGGTTCATTGTACTTCGTTTGTACCTCAAAGGTTAAAAAATAAAAAGGGTTAAAAAAAATGTCAGCAGGCAAGTACAAGTTATTCAAAAACGGACAACGTCATTCGAAAGAGCATCGTTTGTACCCGTTTGTACCTCCATTTAAATCGTTTGTACTTCCACCAAACCGCAAGTAGAAATACTTGAAAATAAGTAAATCGGCGAGAGAAATTTCGCTAATTTTTGAGAGATCGGAAAACGGCCAACGCTATTCGAAAGAGCATCGTTTGTACCCGTTTGTACCTCTTTTTACATCGTTTGTACTTCAACCGAACCGGAAGTAGAGCCAATTCAAAATATGTCAAAGAGAGAAATTGGCAATTTTTAAGATATAAAGTCGGTGAGGTATGACTGACCCTTTGTGTGAACCTATTATATCCCTACTACATTTTCCAAATTAATATATGTTATTAAAAGGTACATGTGTATTATTTATGCTAAAAATGGTGGGTGTACACACAGTATAAGTCCGATAAAAAGTGTTGAAAACAATATCGTTTTGCTATGTCTGTTAGAAGGACTAGAAGTTTGATGTTTTAGCCATAAATGCACCTTATAAATGTTTACAACATATACAAAATGAATGAAATATAAGTAGTTTTCGAGAAAATAATTCTTTAAAAATTAAAATCATTCTTTTTCGCCATCCAGTGTAACTTATAGGGTAAACAAGATTAAAATTATGCTCAAGGGCATTTTTTACTATACTTACCCGGTTACGGCCTTTCGTTTGTACTTTTTTGTTTCTCGTGCATACCCGTAGTGAAAAGAAATTGTATCCCATACATATAAAACCATGCATTGACGTTGCAAAATTCTAATAACGAAATAAGTATACATGGAATTTTTTTTCTCTAATAATACTTAAACGAAAGGAAAATGTGTTACCGCGTTTCTATAAGTTGTACATTATGTTTTCTTTGTATGCTTTATTTGTTTATCTTACTTACGGTAAAATAACAGGTTTTGATATTATTCGAAATGTTCTTATTCAGTACGGTTTTCTGCAGTTATTGAAACTTTTGTCATCACGATCAGAACAGTTTTCAGGTACCTATCTTGTTTTCCTTTCCTTAAATATTTGCACACAATTAATGCGACAAATAATGAGGAATGATTAGTGCGCTAAGTGAAGTATTTAAAAGTTTCTTCTCTCCTTGAGAAGAATACGTCCAAGCGAGAAAAAAGAACAAACAATAATAATGTTGAAAATAACTTACTTGAGGGGATATTGTTGCATTTTGAAATTGGCTTACTAATTAGGTAAGGTCTACTTCCTTCGTCATTGAATAAACCAGATCTGCGAATAAATTTGAAATATACGCAGAAAAAAATCCTTAGCCCTCTCGCTATGTACTGTTGTGATCCAATCTTCAATTCATTAAGCTGCTGCAGAGACATGGCTTAATTAACCTTCAATGCACCATAGATCTTCAACATTGCTTGATGATCCTCCATAGCGCACCACCAGCCATAATTCATTCCTTAGTTAAACGTAGTGCTATTACAAGATACGTACGTACTAAAGCGCTAGATGTAAATAGTGAAAAAGGTAGTTAATTTTTCTTAGAGTTAATGAATTGTAATAAGAATTATTTGTTTTGAACGTATCCCATATAAAGAAAATCTAATGGCGGAAATTATACTAGAAGTGTTTCTTCATCGTCATTTTAATTATTTTATATAACGCATAAATAAAACTTATACGGATACATTTTCAAAACTGCTTTAAAACTTCGTTTTATACGCGCACGCTGGTGTATCTTTTTTCTTATATCTCTCTTTATCCTTTCACTTAAACACAGTTTAATACATTACTAACATTACAAGTAACTGGACAAGTAGTTGGACTTTAGTTCTTTTATTTTATCACGACTATTAAGAAACTGAGAGTAGTTAAATAACTACTTACTGTATGTTCACACGAGATTCTTATGTCACTATATCTAAATGTTTAAATGAGTTTCCAAGGCTTCCTGTACAGTTTTATTCGAACTTTGGGAACGCGAACGGGTTCTTTTAAAGGCTGGAAGTAAAAAGGTGGTAGGTTAATTCTGTTTCGTTACTGTAACACAGAATATTTTGACCCTTTCTTTGGCTATCCTTTTTTCGTGATCTAGTGCTACCAAAATGTTAATAACAAAAGTACATCTGAAGGAACCAAATTTTTCAACTAACGGAAATACTTTGTTATATCGTAAGTCGATAATAACTGAAATGGTAGGCGTTATCTTTCTTAACCTAATGTTTCTAGGGGTAAGTTCGGCAGTATCCGACGGCTGTCAGTATCGGACACTAGCAAAATTCTTACTTTATATAGCAGTTCATATAGTACAGTATTATTTATGTTATTATTAGATGTGTATGATGTCATACTTGGAATATAAGCAAACCAGTGAAACAGATCGCGTAGCAGTAGTTTTTCTATAGTTGACGTCAAGTTTTTTTTTCGTCTTTTATTATTTATTAGATATATACCACATTCCTAGATTCAACATACAATTGACGTCAAGTGACTAAAGTTTATGTGCGTTTTGGACAGGCAATACAAGGTATAATTTAGTTATTATTATGCTCTTAAAACATCCAAGGCATCTTTGCAAAATTTGTGTGAAAAATATAAATTATTAGATTTTGTGATGCTGTTCCGGTAGTATCAGGAATTGGTTGTTCGTCAGTATCGGGCACGTGTTTCACCTTTTTTCTAGTTCTCACTTTTATTACAGACGACAAAAACACGAAAAAATGCGAAGCCAAGAAAAATAAGAGGAAAATGGCATCCACAATCGAAGCAGTCCAAAATGTACTGAATGGTGAAATGAGTTTTAGGAATGCTGCGAGTACATGGGCAGTGCCTATAGAAGCGCTTTAACGAGAGTTCGTGATGCATATAATAAAAAAATGTTTCACTGCCAAAATTGGGTCGTTTTAATACATTATTCTTCTGAATATGAGAATATTTTAGTTAATCGTGTATCATAGACTTAGCAAATAGACTATTACCTCTGAATAAGGAGTTTCTAAATTTAGCATTTCAACTAACAGATACAGGGAATTAAATATTCTACATCTTAAATGGTCGATACTGCTATAACTCCCACTACTGTTTTGTATAAAGAGATTAGCTTGAAATATTTTATTCGTAGCGGCGACAAACTCTGAAATATCTGTTTAAACTACGGTATAGTATAACATGTATATCATACATATGTACATCTGTGGATATACTTTTTATATTATTATTATAAAAAAAAAACTTTTCTTTATTTATTGACAGTGTTTATATTATTGGTTCTTTAATGTTGTTAAAATACACACCTATATTCATTAACCACTATTTTTTTAATGTAGATACGTAAAAACATAGTCGTTAATGAATATAGTTACCTGTATTTTAACAATAATTAAAACCTTAATAATATTAACAAACAAGTAGTGAATAAAGAAAAGTTGTTTCTTCAGCGGATAAGTGCAAAAATGCATTATTTTATTAACATTAAAATAACAAATTGTTGAACGTTGGATAATCGGGTTGTACTATTCAGGCATCTTTTTATTGGGACTTTTAAATTCACATTAACTTCTTATATGAAAATTATTACATCAAACACTGCTTCAAAAACATAGTCTGAATAAGAAGTATGCCGGTTTGATGTTAATTATTATGTCCGCTGAGATCTTCAACATGCTTCTAGGGATACATGCTGCCGTTTCTGAAGCCAATAAACAAACCCTCAAACTTATATAAAAGAAGTCATGTATTTCACCTCCCGCACAACTCCCGATGTCCTTCGTAAATGATAGGTACTATTAAGATGAAAATATCCATTGATTTTAAAAATTCCATCGGTTTTATGACAGCAGTAATTATATCCGCCAACATCTTGGACATCCCTTAAGATTTACGTATTGTCGTCACTGAAACCAACATGAAAACCCTCAAACTTATAAAAACCAATGTCATTTATCGTAGATATATTGCCAATATTAAGAAAAGTATTGATATAAAGCGTTTCAGTTTATTTATATAGAAGGTGTAATAAAAATGAGACTAAGTTTGATTAGGTATTAACTATACAACATATAAAGTACATATTCGACGAAAGGTGATTATTTTACCATTCAGAAAAAAAAAAAAATAGAGCCCCAAATTGGAAAGAAACGTAAATTTCTGCTACACGCGGTGGATATTATGTACGAATACTAGTGCTGTTATCCGAATCGGATAATTTACTATCCAAATGCCCGGATCTTAATGTTATCCGGATCCGCTGTCCCAAATCTCGGATACGAATCTCAATTCTATTGGATATTAACAGCACTAATGAATACATTACATCCGTTACGTTCTAAAAATATTCTTTATCGAACAGTACCTAGTCAGTAAGCCAGTGTTATGTTCGTATAACAATTGTAATGTCTAAGACATTCCATGTTTTCGCTTTTTGTAAAATAAAGATTCCTTATTTCTCAAGAGCAACAACCAACAAAATTAAAGTAAGTAGTAAATAAAAATTATTGGAACAAGTCATTTTTGAAGTAGGGCACTTGCAAAGGTAAGCTGTTATTTGTGCTTAGATGTCAAAAATGAATATTTTTTTTAAGTAAAAAGAAACATAAGCAGCATCATGCATAGATACGATAGTTTGCTATATTTGATATATTGCTAAAATGGTTATTTCATGACACTAAAATTGCATTACTTTTTTCTTTTTCTAATACAGGTGCTCAGTAGATTTTATATTCATCTTCATTTGGTCACGTTTCTGAATTTTTTATTCACATTTTTTTTTAGTTATCATCATGCAATGTAATCAAATGAAGATTAGTATTATTAAAACCTAACAAAAATTAATAAAAGTTGAAACCGGCACTATCCAAAAAGAAAATTATCTTATTATATGAAATTATATTATTGTTGGGAATTCAGCATAACGTACACGATGGGTAAAGTGAATAGCAAAAGAAGTGGCTAGATGGTTTGCATTTGATGGCACTTATTATATTCTGTCAGTGCTAACAATTTTTGAGTCCCCCTTCCTCCTTCTCATAAATGCTATTATGAGAAGGATCGTTTTGGGGGTAGTAATGTTAAGACCCTCTTCCTCAGTCCATTCTTGTATAACCTATAAAGCGTTCTGCATTTTGTCCCACACCACGTTGTTGAACTTATGTTGGGTCAGAATGAAAAGATCATCTGAATAACTCAAAGTTTTATGCCCCTCATTGTCCAGTCTTACTGGTAGCTCGTCTACGACCAGGTTCCACAGTAGAAGAAACAAAACTCCTGCGGTTGTCCTGTTTCGAGCCGTGCAACCGGTGTCACTCTCATGATGGTTGTGTAAACTGATCTCCCTTTAAACATGCAATCTATCCACGTGCACCTTATTTCATCGATCCCTTTATTCCTCGATGCTTTGGAGATTGATGCTGCGGAAGTATTACTCCCTCTACGTCCAGGAAAGTGCACTTGCTTAGTTTACAGGGCATGCTTTGCTCTCTGTACGAGCTCATGCAAGGCTGTCTCTGTAGATTTTCCTGCTGGATATGCATACTGGTCTTGTAGTACCCGATACGGTAATACATAATCCCTTATGTGTTTAACAGTTTTTCACAAGTCTTCTGCAGAAATGACATTAGCATCAGACTTATTAGTCTCAGGGACTTTGCTCCATTCTGTCCAGTTTTTCGAGGTTTTGGAAGAAAAGTAACTCTGATCAACCTGCAGGCCTTTGGTATGTATCCCAGTGCCAAACTTCACCTGAGTAACATACTAAGTCTTTACAAAAAAAAAAGAGTTCCGGAACCTTTTGTAGCATAATTGGATAAAAGAGTTCTCTTAGCTATCTCCGTTCCTCTATTAGTACCCATAGCTTCTGCCTTCTGTTCTCATAGTTGTGAAGTTGTTCAGATAATATGCTAGTGAGTCTGGCACATTCCGGAGCTCGCTGACTGTCCTCACAGTGCCTCCTCCAGGATTCTCTATTTGAAATTCGATTATTGTAAGAGCTCTCGTAAAACGTATACACCAACTGCCGCTGATTACAATATGGTTATACTTAGAGATAAAATTTCTAAATTTAGTCACTCAGTGAGAGATCTCATTTTCATACAAACGTTCACTTCGATTATTTAAAATCTTAAAGATTTCGCTTAATGACAAGGAAGATGTGTAGGCGCCAGAACCGCGCAATTGGCTACGTTGAAATACTAACGCTAAATACTAACATGATCACTACCCTCTGGAATGTTAGTACTTGTATTCTTGGAAATAACCATAGTTGAATATTACAATCCAATAAATGTTTTAAACAACCGTAATAAAATGGACCCCCTAGTTTAACATAGCTTTCCTAAGCGACCAGTTATTACTAGTAGATTCATCGTCTGGTCAACCAAGCGTACACACATGCTATACATTATTGATGACAATAGTAGATTAACGTGAATATTTATAATATATTTAAAAATAGATATCTTCTTATTTAATCTTTCACACTACTGATAGGAAAAATTAAAAAAAATATATATTAGCTTTTATAGAAAGTGTAATGTAATTCAAAATAAATATCTTTTAAATAAATAGTTTTTACTTTCTTCGTTGATAATCTTCAGTGGGCAAAGTGTTGCGGAGTTATTTTTGATACTTTAGCGTTATAGTGATGGAAATATATAAATTATTATATTCATTTGTTAGTTTAAAACTAGATATCTTCTTATCTAATCTTTCACACTACTCATAGGCAAAATTAAAAAAATATATATTGGCTTTTATAGAAAGTGTAATGCAATTAAAAATAAATATCTTTTAAATAAATAAAGTTATTACTTTCTTCGTTGGTAAGTACAATAGGTTGTTCGTGTGGTATTGAACAATCTTCCCAAGCATTTAGGTGTGGTGACGCTTCCACTATTTTGCTATCACGCAAAGGCAGTGTATGCGTACCTTAGACAAATATACATTTTCTTATTTTTATAGTTAAAAATATGACCATATAAAATGCATCCGGCTTAAAAGGACTAAAAATTCTGAGTATATTACATATTACGAATCTTGAAGAGAATTTCAACTCGAAGATTGTGAAATACTCTTTATAAAATAACAATGCTATAATTAGGGTAAAACTCATATCGCGTGAGTATCTTCCATGTTGAGATGTATCGCTTGTACGAAGAGTATTTTTCGTGCTTCTGTAATGCTTACTCCGCACAATCACAGCAAAAGGAATAAGAAACCAAGGACGGTGTAGATCATTACGAACTTCCTTCATAAAATATATGAGTAAACTAAGATCAATGAAATACATTCTTTCGCTATCATTACTATAAGTATGTTGTACCCAGAAGTAGACA
This sequence comes from Protaetia brevitarsis, assembly GCA_004143645.1. Lineage (NCBI taxonomy): Eukaryota > Metazoa > Arthropoda > Insecta > Coleoptera > Scarabaeidae > Protaetia > Protaetia brevitarsis. The sequence continues at coordinate 848,076 of RXPK01000206.1, forward strand.
TTTATAAAAAAAAAAAAAAAACATTCTTAAAATTGCGCAGCTATTAAAACCTACGGTATTGGAAATTTCATTAATGCTGGTGTAATAACGCCAAAATAAGTAATTTAGGCTACTTTATTTCTGGTAGTATTAGATTAGGCCTTGATATGAGCTTGCGAAAGGTTGTCTGCTGATGCGATAATTTAAATAATTTTATCTAACTCGGCACATTAAACATTGCAACGTGTGATTATAGTGTTAGTTTTCTTGTGCGTTGATTGCAATGTTTTTTTTTTTTTTTAAGTTTAGAGAAATCCATCTGTAACATGCAATAATAAAAGCTGATGATCGACTAAACTTTTACTAATTTCCTTACAGATGCAAAAAAAATCTTAACAGCTTTCTCAATTGTCCCAAACTGAGGAAAATTGCATGACTCGGCTAATTAGAGACGTACGGCAAATGCAATATAGATAGTGTATATCTTCTAGTAAAAATAAACATGTTACAGAAGTCAATGTTGGTCTATTTTTCCCCCTAGCAGGAGTATCCCCTCAAACTTTGGTGCTGTGGTCTGGCACCCCGGTTTTCGCAAGTTCAGATGTTTTCATGTTTACTCCGATAAGCCTTTGTCAATGTTGCGAAAACATTTTCACAGATGTTTTGTTTATTTTTATATAAGATGTAGTTATTGAATTGATTGTATGATTTATTTTGTTAAGTGTTCAGTTGTTTTAAATTAATTTTATTTATTAATATGTTTTGCGTTCATCGGTTTTGTTTATGTTATTATGTTTTGAGATTTCGTCCGTTGGTGGACTGATCTCCGTGCGACTTCGCTGTACGCAGCGGGCGTATTATCCAGTCAGTTCCTTGACAGATGCCGGTGTAAGTAGACGTAAATTTGTAATTCCTTCCTGCCATTTTCTTATTTCATTTGATATAGAGTTTTGTTTCGGTTTATTTGAATTTATTTCGTCCATCAAGGAACTCGCGTAATAATAATTGTTATTGTATTGTTGTGTACATAATTTAGATATAAGATCATTTATTATTTTTGGTTCTGGAAGATATTTTTAGTTTAAAGAGTTAATTTTTTCGTTTTTTAATTTTGCTGATTTGTATTTTTATTAATCACCTCGGTTTGGGTGAATAGAAGCATTGTGCTTGTATTTAAGTTTTTCTTTTGTAAATCTACTTGAATTGTCAACGTTTAATTTACTTTGTTTTAATTTTGAAACCACGTGGATTGATTTGATATAAAAAGGATTATCTTCCTGAACTAATTTGTTCTTTTTGCTTAGGATTTAGCATTGTCCTTTTGTAATTTAGAATCGAGCAGTTTTGATTTAGACCAGGACCCTTTGTCCACGGTTTCTTTTTTCTGCATAATTGTAATTAACATTTTTTTCCTTTTTTTGTAATAAAATTTCCTGATTGTTATTTAACGTCATTCAAAATTCTGTTCTTTTATTTTAAATTTAAACCTTTTCAATTTTTGGGGTATTGAAGAAAGTCAGATTTCATTCACCGACATTTTACTCCTCGGGGTTAAATTCAAGTTTAGTTCGCGAGGGTAACTCTGAGATTAATTGTTCTTTTGCGCCCTTTTTAATGTTTTTATCCGTTGAGCTAGCTAATTTAATTTTTCATTTTTATTAATTCATGTTGCATTTTCTTTGGTACATTCAGTACACAGCAGTAAATTAGTATAAAATATCCATAATAATTACGCATTACTTTCGAAGCCGGTGAAATGAATTAACAGAGAAATTTGACAAGGCTTTACAAAAAAAACTTCACTATTCTACTTTTTTTATTATACAGCATGAAGCTTGCTGGAACATCTATGCCGAAGCAAATCTGGTAACCATGATTAGCTAGAACAAGACTTGAACCCGCGACAACCAGCAATTGACAAGATCATGTGAAGCCATAACGATCTCCGAGGCTCTTGAAAACTTAGCCATAAGGGGGAAAGGATAAGCTATCCAGCAACATTAGCTTTTTTTGTAGAATTGCATGCATATGCATAATGTATCAAAATGCTAGTTTTTTCATGTCCTTTTATATATAATTATAATTTTCAAAACGATTCAGTACTTATCTCATCTTAATACGTTATTTCATTGATAACTACAAAAAAAGTAACAAGCAATGTCAATGAATTTCTATGCCTAATATGAAAGAATATGCTGGCAGCCTTTCGTTCCGGTGCCGGAAAAATGTAATGTATTTCATGAAGTGTAATTGACGCGTACATCGATAGCGCCGGCACACACATCTCTTCAATCTCTCAAATCATTTCCCAATACTCATCATCGATTACGCGGATGGTTTATTATGAAGATTTGCATTGGATCACACAATAGGATTGACAGAAATGTATAGCACTAAAACATTAAACATTTCAAGTTATAACACTTTATTTTTATTGAACGCACATTTCAACAAAGCTATTAGGATCAACAGTTGTTATAATAAAACCATTTAACGAAATTATATTAAATATTTAGTTCCAATTTTGTTAAATGGTTTTATTACAACTACTTTGTTTTATTGCTAATGATACCTTACTCCTTTTTATTTTTGTCTTTTCCTTAAAATTTTATCAACCACTATCCATTATTACCAAAGGTAGCCTACGATGCTTTTACAGGTACTTACGACTATTATTTACCAAGCTTGTGCAGTTATATAGCAAAATAATAAGAACTTTTTATCATTAAAGTTTAAATGATGCTTCCAATGTTTGGTACCAACTATTTGGAAATGTGTCTTATCATAAATTTACTATAGATTGTCCACTCCAAGAGTATAATTGAGAAGGTTGAGTGCAAAGCAAGTTAGATCACCCTGCATGAGATATAATGGTCTTACGCGCAAGCTTCTCATTTGCATATTGATCATCCCCACCCCAATCGATTTATAGCACATTTGTAAATGACTACTTTCTCAATATGAATTTAATGTAACATGGACAGCGGTTTTTTTTTCCACTGACTTCCCAATTTTGTAGAATTTGTCAGTAGAAATACAATACAAAATTCGTTATTAATTCCAAATATAAAATGCATCTTGATCCTAGAAATTTTGTTCATTCACCACATACGACGGAATTGTAATTAATTATCACTTACCCTCTACATGCTTCATATCGCTGCAGTCTCAGTTATTAAAGAAATATATTTATAAATTTCATCCTTCCATACATGCAGTTATACATGCGTTCGGTGTCTGACCAATAATCCAAATGATTTTAGTTGCCGTAGTATTTTCCTGAACTAAAAGAAAGGTAAGTTTGATTTCCTGTATAAAATCCCTATGTATGCGTCCTACTTTTGCAAGCAGAATAGTCTAAATTCATTCCATTTTCTTATAGTCTCACATATAAGACGACCCACACTCGTGTACCGAATTTGTTAATTTTTAATAATTTACTATCAAAGGTATTATTCTTACTGCTTAAGATATGGGAATTAGAACATGTGCTCTGCAAGTTCAGGACAGCTTTAATTTTCTACCGTCAAAATTTAGTCTTAGCATTATCATTCCAATTAATAGAATAAAGAAAACCAAAAGACAAATGAAGAATGAAGATCAGTGATGTAAACTAAAACATTCAGGTGTCCGGAACGTTATAGGCATAGTTAGCGTAAAAACTGCTAGCACACAACGCAAAATATCCATGATACTAAGACTACTTTCAAATAATCATCATTTTGATGAGATGTAGTATAGATGATTTGTGTAAACAGCGCTTTTAAACTCAACAAAAAACTGAGAGATCTGAGATAACTAGATTCGCTGACTTGAAACCGTGGTAAATTTCTACATAAAAATCAACAGATCCTTCCGACGAACGCCTTTCACATATACATGTTACACTTTGTTCATATCTGCATAAACACGCTTGAGACAAAGTGAGAATGAGAAGTTCAGGAGGTATGTCGATGTGTTTTTTTTTTTATCATGAATGCCCAGAGCCATATGAATACACAACATGTAAATATTTTAAATCCCAAAAAAGTTCAAATATCTAGCGAACTTGACGTTCTGGATTTGGCTCAACGTAGACATTGACGAGGTTTTTTGGCTTTTTTGACATTCTTAAGAGATTTCACATCTTTGGAAACTGTTTAGTAGCATAATAATATAATTTCACATCAGTAGATAGAATTTGAATAATTACATACAAAATAAGATGCATTCCACAAAAAAAGTTTCTAAAATAAAAAGATCAACTAAATCAAAACAATCTAACGTTGACGCCAATGTAGAAAGTAATTTCTATAAACATAAAATGCAAAAACTATTTCGACACTCCAACATTGAAAATACTTATTAATACTTACAAATTATTGCTTAAATGAAAATTAACTCACCACAAGCTTTAAGATGAAGATAATTTTGCTTTCGTGTAAATGAAGTTGTCATGGGCAAACACGCCTCACGTAATGGTAGGCTTAAACTTTTATCGAGCAATGATAACAATATGCATAAAAAAATACTTTTCACTAATACTAAAATACAGAAACGGAAAATTATATTATAGCAGTCCACAGTTATCAGACTGTTATAATATAACTTCCGTTCCAGACTTAAATAACCCACCAGATTTTCTCTATTAATCCCATTTTCTGATTTACTTCCATCGCTTCATTTGGCCCCATCATCGGTGTTTCACACAGGAGATGAGTAAGCCTTTTATTAGCCATCTTGGGACAGTGACTCGCCTATCAGCCCTGTCAAATTATTATTATTGAAAAATTGTTCGAAAAACACACGAATCCTCGCCGTCAGCAAAGTCAGCGTTTGACATTGTTTGTTAATGGATGGTTGATCTTAGATTTTATGATGTAACTTACTTTTACGGTAGCGTGTGAAGCTACCTATTTCCTCAATTGAACTGCATTAAGTTAATTTAATTCAGAACAATTAATTATGGTTTTTTGAAGTTTCTAAAACTAAGGAGTATATTCAATGATAGTGATGATTCGTGAGTGTGATATCAGCTTCATTTTACGTATACAAAGATATCACAAGTAGTAATAGACACATAAAATAACCAATCACTCCGCGCTACACGAGATTTTAATTTGGGACAACTGTTTTGGGAGTAAGTTGGTTTCCATTATCATTTGGCTGAGAATAGGAAACCACGTGTGTCCGAAACAATTGTTCGAAATTAATAAATTCTCGTGTAGTCCGGAGTGATTGGATATTTTATGTGCCTTCCTTTTATGTGGAAAATGTATGATATGCTCAAGTATTTGTACTAATCCGAACAAATGATATGCAAGTTGGGGATGGTAATACATACATATATTGTAACTCTTGTATCTAATTAAATTAATATTTGCCGTATTTAAATTAACTAAATGTATACATTTAAATAATGTAACTTTCCTTAAGTGTATTTAATTTTATAATCAATAACTCTTTGCCAATGTTTTAAAATTGAAAATACCCGCGTCTAATTTTCATCAATATTCGTGGTACAGCGCTGTTTATAATGGCCATCTCGAACACAAATAACTTCTGTACATTATTGTCTCTATTGCTCCGACTAATATCCTTACTTATGTAAGTACAATCGACGACAAAATATTTTCAACGACTCACAGGCAATGCGTATTGCTGTAAAAGCTGTACAGCAGTAGTTGCAACGATTGAGTCCTACACATGATACTAGGATAAATTTCTTTAAGACACCACTACAGCTGAATATGCTTGAACCGATTGCCATTCCTCTCATTTTGTCCCGAGTTATCAAAGCTTCGAGAAGTTATCAAAGCTTCTCAGTTCGATGGGGTGTTCTAAAAGTACGACTCCTCCCGAAAATATCAGAAAACAAACACGCAAACGGTGAAACTATTATCATAAAAATGCAAAAGTTCTAGTTCACGACACTAAAATTGCATGAAAATATCTTTTTTTTTGGATTCGTACCTTTAAACTGTGTCGATCGTGCGTAAATAACATCTGCGGCTTGTTGGCTATGTTGTTATTGTATTTCTTCGACGAATCTGCAGTTTTCCCCTTCCTTTTGTTGCCCACTTTCTATATTACCAGTTCATTCGCATACAGCGGCGGCGTGTAGTTGCTTTAAACAAAAGCTCAAAAAAAAACAACTAACTTTTCATAAAATACAAATTCTATTATCCTGAATGATACTACTACATTTAGATATACCATACCCACGTCTTATTTTTTCAATTTGTTTATATAATGTACATACATTTTCTTTTCAATAATTGCAATTCACGTATGTGCGGCTTTGAAACGCGTACACCTTTCAATATGGACATAAACTTGTGCATAATAACTTGCCGCACTCACTTATAAGCCCCGCCTTCCATTGCTACATATGTAGTCCTTCCATATACAGTAGGTAACATTACTAGTAACGGGTTGCTACGAAGCAAACTGCTACTTTGTAGCAGTTTCCTGATAGTAGACAAGTGCGAATGTTGGAAACATAGATGTATATTCGTAGCAGTAAAGCAGTGTATACAATGCTTCACATCCATATGTGCAGGTATCTGCTCTCGTTACTGAATCAAGTACAGTCGTCCGCAATATAACTACCTACATATAGATATTGAATGAATAGCGGTAACAATAAGACACTATAAGCTGTGTGCAAAGTTTATCTGTTTAACGTATACCGGTGTTTAAGGAAAACTTTTACATACAAAAAGTGGCAACCTTTTAACACTGCTAACCAAAAGTAGCAGAAGCAGGTTGAAAACTGCTAACGTAAAGAAGCATTACGTCCCTATCAAAAGATGTAGACGGGCCAACCCCTATACATCTTTAATGCATTCGTTTTCTATCCACGTTATTAAAGTTTTCTAAGCAAGACTGGTTAATCCGATTTTTGTATTTCACAGGCTTGATCCCCAAACCCAACCCCGACCAGATCAAATTACCAAGCGTCTTTAATAATATTACGCAAAAACCCGAAATTAAAATATTCATACTTAAATTAACATGGAAACTTATATTCAGTAGCGGTGAAATAATTAATTGTAGAAAATTGGATAAGTTTTTTTTTATTAAATATATAGTTTTCTCTTCTGTAATTGTAGGAAATAGGAATACAATATTTGTGCTATAATCAATGAATTTGAACTGCAACTTATTTGTTTGGATACACAATAGCACTAGCAAACGTAGCTGTACAGAATTGTTTGTTTCGGAGTATTTATAACAACCCAATAAACCAAATTCAAATTTTCCGCAATTATTTTTAGTAATTTCAACTTAAAGGTATTCAAATAACTACTAATGTAATACAAAATCGCAGGTAATTTCGTGCTTTAATGTTGAAGTTACTAAAAATAGTTGAGCGAAATTTGAATTTGATTTATTGGGAAAGAAGTAAAAACGAACAAAAAATCAATAAAATAAAGTACAAATACAATAAGATATTGTCAAAATAAATAAAATAAGTTAGGTTAAATTTCCTCATATGCATTCAGTATATATACATATGGCAAAGCTATAAAAATGAATTTAGTAGAATAGCATGAACATAAATTGCAATTTACCATGTTATATACTTCATAAAAAAATAATCACTCATTATTAAGTAATACCGATATAAATACCCATAATGTGAAGAAAAATAAGTAACTGCTGCCGACTAAACCGTACTACATTTCACAACTGCTATATATTTTAACAATTATGTTAAACAAAACTTAACTCTTCAGTGCTTAAAATAAAAGTCAAAATTGCAGCAAGTAAGGATACTAAAAATAAAAAAATCATAGGATTCATGTATGTAGACTACATGTATATCTAATATTTTCAAACAAGTTTCATATGTGTAACAATTGTATTTAGCGCCCTTTCCATAGAACATAGCCCAGCTTTGTAACTGATTCTTTTCAGTTGAAAAAAATATAATAAATATTCATTCGGTTAGGTTCAGACCCCTATATATCGAAAAAAACCACCTATATTGAATTTTGTGGAAAGTTATGCAGGCATGTGCAGTTATTCTCACAAATTTCATACAAATTTTCTCAAGAGTGTTTTACTATCATATATTCCGTTTATGTCAAGATGTAATTTATCATTATTGTAATCTAAAAATAGCAAGAAAACTCTCAGGGCAAAAAAAGGGCAGGTGTTAGTGTTTAAAGCTTGCAAATGGTTTGGTATACAGTTGGATCTCTCCCTGTCCCAGCTAAGGAACTACATTTGAATAAATTTTATTTGCTATTAAAGAGTGTTTTGCACCTGATCTTTTAACTCAAGATTGAGTAATAAAAAAAACATTGTTACACCAGGCTAAGTTTGACACAAGTTTGCTGAAGTAAAAATAAATACCATATTCTTTGATACAATATTGATATAGTGCTAAACATTCAGCATTAGTTGTAAATAGTTATAACTGTAAGAAAGTGAGGTAAGCACAGTAATTGATCCAATCAGGAACTAATATTGATGGATTGCATTATATCACTTTAATACAGAATACTAGTACAATATATACAATATGTACTAACAACAGTAAGTTGAAGATAACATTAACAGTTCAGTTCAATATTGTAGAAAATTAAAATACCAGTTGTAAGTTGTTACAATATTGAATCGAACTACGTATTGATTTATGTTTATAACAATAAAGGTTACGTCAGAAATATATAACATATTTGTGAATTCAAAAGTATGTATCAAATGTATAGATAGGTAGACATAATCGGAGACTTTGGGAATAATTGTTTTTGATTACAATAAAAACAGCACTAGTCTCAATCTATTTCATTGTATATGCAGATATTTCATGGGATGCAAATGAATAGATTGCGACTGGCATTGTACTCACCGCTACATAAGTAGTTATCTCTGTTCTCCCCGACTGTTCATAACACAATTATCAAAAGTAATTAAGTATTGGTGTTATGGAACCCTGTTGATAATGATTTGGGGCACTCCAATTATCGTAATGTCTAATATTGGTACGAAATTCAAACCATATTTATCCATATGATAGAACTGTTAATTTCGATATATGGAGGTCAATCCATCTATTTATATGTACAAATGAAAGTTACCAACGAGATGAGAAAATAAAATAACAGGAATTCATCAATCAACACGCAAATTTACTTATAAGTATCACGAAAATTTCACTCTACAAAAGTTAGTGCTGATTTAAAAAATACATAAAAAGTAAATACTGACGTGACGCAACGCTACGATGTCAATAATTTATCGAATTTTTTTTAACTTACCTCAAAAATTCAACTATATTCTTCTATGAAGATTAAAGAGTCTATGAAACAGAATAAATGTATTATATAAAAATCTTGCAAACGACCAAAATAATGAGAAAAGTGGACACAGCAAACCTCCGAGGTGATCTTCTTTCTGCAGGGAACAAAATGGCTGTTTGGCGTTGTGTTGTGATATTTCAGAATTTACCACACGGTGGCGCTGTTTGATCACTTTCTGTTCTTTATAATTTATAATGTGCAATATTTATACTCCTTATACTGCAAATAATAATATTTTTATTATTTTAAATACTAAATGTTAACGCCGTTTTACACCTAGCTATTTATTGCACAATTTATTGGCCAATGTATACGCGTAACAATTCAATTTTTGATAATAATTTATATAGGTAGAACTAAACATACCTTGTTTCTAAATTTATGCTGCACTACAGTAAAAGAACCAGAAGGTGAGTTGCATATTTAATACACAAATATGGTATATTTGATGTTACATTAATACATTATTACATTTATAATTTAAAGATGGATTTATAAAATATAATTGATGTGAAGTTGCCGCGAATATTTTACTATTATATACATGACATGTGGTGACGTAGTGACAGCTGCATTATGGACTGTTGTGGTTCTGTTTTCGGTATTTTTGGCAAATTGTAAGTCGTAAATCTGACGAATCTGTGTTTGGTTAATAATTTAGTACTATAGTTTTATGTTGTCTTAAGCCTTACTTTAAATGTATAATTTTGTCTGTAGTCATAAAAATTATGTATATATTATATGATGCTACAATAATTCTAAATTACTAAAGACCTCTAAAGAAATGTTAGAAAGTGTTATGTGTTAATTATGGCCAACAGATTAAGTAATCAAGATAAAAGAGAACTGGACAAATTTACAAAGTTTTTAGTGTTTAAAGCAGCTCAAATAATAGTTCAATCACGACTGGGTGAAAAGGTGTCCACTCAATGTAAACCCCAAACAACTGGAACTGATTGGGTAGGTCCTTAAAATATTTACTTATCCCTTTCTAAGAAATTCGTTTTGCAGTTTAATTTAGCAGTGCCTGATTTGTGCGATGTTCTAGAAGAAACAAAAAAAGCATTTAATGGAGAATTAGCATTGCCTGTTTGTGTGGAAATTTCTCTTCATACAGTGGATGGAGATAAGATGGTGTTAGAATGCTGGTACTTGGGTCTAATTCCAGAGCAGCGCGATCCAGCTATTAGGATTATGCCTACAATTTATAATCGCATGGGCATTTTATTGAAATCACTGGTTTCTGTTACAAGAGTGACCCCAGCATATAAGCTATCACGTAGACAAGGTTCAGACTCTTATGTTATATGTTATCGCATATATGTTGGTGAGCCGCAATTGCACAACCTTGGAGATGGAGTCAAGCATATTCCAGTGGGTCAAATATGTACACCGGTTGGAACATTGCAGTTGTCTTTGGCTTATCGTACTAAAATGACTATCTCTCCTACCCACACCGGTCGTGATAATGTTATAATGCTAAAAAGTGATCACTTTAATACTAATTTAAGTCCACGACATACAAGATACAGTAAAACGTAAGTACCTAAGACATTTTATTTTGATTCGAGTTTGTTTAATATTTAGCTAAATGTCAAATTAGAGTAGCCCTTTAAGGGCAGATAACAATATAGGTCATTATCTGCAACAGAATTTGCAATGTGAACAGATAACAGTTACCAAAAGCTTATCTATGTTCATTATGCACAAGATTGTTTGCATGTTTGTTTAATTGCTTGTGTCTTAGGAGGATTTTATAATGATTTAGAAGGATATTTCCAATATAATAAACATAATGACCAGTATGAGGTTGGCAATAGATTTCAGCAATCAATATCTTGGCGACGAATATGGGCTTAAAACAACATATGACACTGTATTCCGTTAAAATGCAAATTTCTAATGAGTATGAACTAGGGAACATACACAGCGAGTATAAATCTGCTCCTACAATTGTAACATTTTTTTTTATAAACAATTGAACTTGATATTCCACGCGAAATAGGGACACCGATCCAAAAAACATCTATTGCTATGGTGATGCTCACAAAAATTTTCAACTTTTTTTGCAAATTCCTAACGAGTATGAAGCAGGAAACATACACAGCGAGTATAAATCTCCTCCTACAATTGTAACATTTTTTTTTTTATAAACAATTGAACTTGATACTCGACGAGAAACGAGGACACCGATTTAAAAAAAGGCCATTGCTATGGTGATGGTGACAAAAATTTCCAGCTCTTTTTGCAAATTCCTAACAAGTATGAAGCAGGGAACATACAAGGCGAGTATAAATCTGTTCCCACTTTTGTAAGACTATGTAGTTTCAATTTTTCATGGAGAAAAATTGTATTTTTCAAGTTACAGATTGCTAAATAATCACAAAGACAATTGTGATATGTGGCTGGATAATTTTCTTATTGACCTTTCTCTAAAAATATTTTGTCATGAGACTGAATTTGAACCTGTAATGGCACATGAGTTTTTAAGTGATACCTGTTTAACACAAACAAAACAATTTGGGAAGTCGAAACCGTTGATTCCAATAATATGCACTGGATGCTGTTAATTGCAGATGTAATGAATGGAAGTGCATATTTTTTTGATCCTAATATGAGAATTAAAAATATTCAACGAGGAACAACATATTTAGAAACATTGAAGACATTGTTGTAGCAATAGCATAGCATATATTTATTTAAAAAAATGTCAACACGTGAGAAGGTAGGCATTTGTAATTTGATTAAAATTTCTTACCTTAATTTCTATTCTAAATTTACATTGTTATGTAATAAAATATATCCTCATTAAGGAATGACTGTTAAGAAGTTGCAAATATAATTTAAATTCAAAACTTTCGTTTTCTTTAACTTCGGTAAATATAAAAACACTATAAGGTAAAGTCAGGTAAGTGTGTAACCGGGGCAAGTGTGTAGTTTGTTTATATTTATTTTTAAAATTGAAATACGGACGCCCTCTTGTTATAATACTAATATACTAAACTTCATACTAGTTTTACAAACAAAAGTTCGCATCTCCTAACGTGTAATAATTTGAATATCTTGTGAATATATCATACCTTATTAAACAGGCATCAGTTTAGTATTACACTCTTGGCCGAACTAAAGGATAATGCTATTAATATATAAAATGCGGAACGATTACACACTTGCCCCATTTTGCTGGGTAAGTGTGTAGTATTGACAGTGTTTAATATTTCTTTTTTTTCTAGTAAACCGTTGATAATTATAAAAGGTGTATCTATTGAAGGCTTTCAACTGAGCATACATTACGTACTTCTATGTGTAAAATTTATCAAAATGTCTTATTATGTGAACAGTGTTAAATTTTTTTCCAACTATGCAATTTTTACTACACACTTACCTGACTTTACCTTACACCAATACTGACCTTTGGTTACTAGCATTAAAAAATGTCCCACATCTAAGAATTGTTGTTATATCTGATATTAGTTAACACAATTATAAATTTTAACACAAATTAGGGTAACAAATTGTAATTAATTAATTACATTGCTAATCTACAAGTAACTCCAAATAAGTGCACGCCTAACAATTATTTCATTTGTTACAGCTTTTTTTCTTTAGGAATTCAAGCGTATACACTAACCAAACGAGAAACAGTGATTGAAATTTATTTTGCATATTATTTACGAATTTTTCCTACGCTAAGAATTCATAACAAATCACAATGAAGCAATAAGCGAGTTTTCTCCCTTATTTTTGGTATAATTCTGTCTTCCAGATTCTTGCTCTTATGTCTATTGGATTCACAATACTTTTGCGTTGTATTAGTAATTTTAGTATGATTAACTAACAAGCGTACAAGTAGCTTTATAAAGCAATTTTTATTAAAATTTTGGATACTAACTAACTGAATACATTAAATTGCTCATTCATAAGCATCACGTTGAACTTTTTTTCTCCAAAGATTTCTCCTTGCATTCGCCACAATAAAATATACAAAATTTAAATACTTAACATATTTTTTTTGTGTTATATTATAAAATGGTGTTCTGTTTTAATCTTTTTCTCACAAACATCTATAAAATACCTGCTATAAAAAGTATTTAATTTTTATAAGGAGAACGAAAAAGAACTACCACATGGATGATACACATGGAATACATTATTTTAGTACCTTTTAGTCTATAACTTGCGTTACTGGATATTACAAATTCGTTTACCTTGCCGTTAAGGCTACATAAGATGGAAAAATATTGACAATTATGTAATCCAGTAACGAATATGGTGCGGGAAAGAATAAAAACATGCATTTCGCTTGTTGAGTGTCTCATTCTAGCTTGGGATAAAAATATTTATAGATATGCTAGATAATAAAACAAAAGTTGTACTGATAATGTAGGAGTTTTCTAAAAATAGATTTCTCACGTACGAAAATATATAATTTTCTAAATTACAACTGAAAAGGAAATATTTTCTGTATGCTCTAAAACCATGGAATACAGTCTAAAATCATATGTGCAGTTAAAAACTATCGTGGATGGATGGATGGATTTTAAATATTTTGATTTTTTTTTTATGTTATCTGAATTAAATAAAGTATATAGCTGGAGAAATTATTAAAATGGATGCTTGGATTGCATAAGCTAATTTTCTAATTTATCTTTAAGTACAATATCTAAATTTAAGAAACTTTTAACGCTGTAATATTTATTGTTTTCGAGTAAATTAACTGTTAAACCTATGTATGTTTTTAGTTGTTTGGGTTTGTAGTATGTCGTAGCAGTTCTCGATGGTGATTACGTGTGATTTTTATGACGGTTCTAAACATTTCCAAACTAAGTATATAATTTTTTTATTAAATATAATTATTACATACTTAAACAACATACGAATAACAAGTCGACGCAGGGAGTATAACACAAAAAAATGATTAACATCTTTATAATTACCAAAGTAAGTCACCACGCTGCATTAAAGTATGGAAACTATCAAATCAATGCATATGATTGTATCTGTAAACCTAGAAGCTATTTTGTACTGGAAAATTGTGAAAACAATTGGGATACAATAAAATGATTTGTATAAATCATTTTTTAGCTATGTTATTATATCCCTTGTGTCGACATGCAATTTGCATGTTTGGGTATGTATTAACTATATTTTTTGAAATTATGGCAGCCAAACGCAGCATATAAAACAAAACAAAAAACCTTTTTAAGATATCTATTTAACAACATAATTGAATTCAAGTTAGTTCAATTACGTAATCAATTACAAATTCAACATATTCAATTATTTTGTAACTAAACTACTTCTAATTACACCGTTCAATTACAGTGTAATTTAAAATGTCCAATTATTTCGTAATTCAATTACAACCTAATAAATTGGTATTACTGCAATTTATTTCTCCTTATAGATAGCAAATAATTTTCAAACATCTCAATCTTACTACTATTATTATTGTTATTACCTATTATAAGTATATACAGGTGGCGCATTAATATGTGGAAGCCCGATATATCTGACAATATAATTTTATTTTCGCTGTTTTGAGAATTTGTCAACAGAAATATTTCTTGTATACAAGATCAAAACTCGGATCCTTACTTTTCTCATTAAACTTAAATGGGACACCCTATATTTTTTATGATGTTTCGGTAGATATTTAACCACTCTTTCATTTTTGTTAACCACTCCCAATACCTAACTCTTTGGCTTTTGTAGATATTTCAAATAAAAAATTGAAAAATCGCGTTATTACTGCTTAAATCTGTGTTAAATTATTACATTGCTATATTTAAACTTTAATTTTATCAGGTAGAAGTAACATGTACAAGCCGACCAATATCTAGTAAATCAATATTGTATTTCCGCGCAGCTATTGGTACAATGTCAGCTTCAAATTCGTATAAATACATTCTGCAAATGCAATATTCAGTGGAGGAATTAACAGATATGATTTTTGTATTGGGAAAATGTTCGAAAAATTGCGTTCTCTTATTAATAATGATAGAAAATGAAACAAAGTATCCGTAGCAACACGAGGGGATATGATGGAAAGAATAAGAAAAGCTTCTTTTATCAATAACGCACAGCGTGTAACTTCTTAATTAATAAAATTTTAAAAAACAAAACCAATTTTTATCTTTCATTTGAAATAACTACTAAACCCAAAGAGTTAGGTATAGGGAATGGTTAACAAAAATGAAAGAACTGATAAATATCTATCGAAACATCATAAAAAATGCAGGGTATTCCATTAAAATTTAATGAGAAAATTAAGTATCCGAGTTTTGACTCACCTTGAATGCAAGAAATATTTCTTTCGTTAAATTCTCAAAGCAGTGAAAATGGAAACATTCCATTTAAAAAAGTACAAGTTAGGTCTGGCACCACGTTATAAAACACCCTGTGCCTAATTTTAAAATATGAAGCTTAAGAATTCCTATACCTTTTTTTAATATTTTTTTTGATTTGAT
The DNA here is from genome assembly GCA_004143645.1 of Protaetia brevitarsis. Classification (NCBI taxonomy): domain Eukaryota; kingdom Metazoa; phylum Arthropoda; class Insecta; order Coleoptera; family Scarabaeidae; genus Protaetia; species Protaetia brevitarsis. Next base: position 863,818 of record RXPK01000206.1, read on the forward strand.
TACTTTTATAATGTCAGATATATCGACCTTTCACACATAATACGCCACCGTGTATATCAGGGTTATATAAAAATATCTTTTTTTTAATATATTCCGAATCCAATATACATACATACTACAAACATACCTACGAGATAATACACAAAGTATTGTGGTTCACTTCCTCTCTAGATTTTGCCGGGCTGGAACAAAAGTATTTAAAATTAATGTTAGTTCAGAATCGGCACCCTAGTATTTCTTGCACTGGTTTTTTTTTTAAACAAAGTCGGTATCAAATATTAATATACTGTAAAATTAATAGAATATTACACACATAAAAGTACTTCATCATCATTTCCTTAATTATAGAGGCAATCGGCAAAAAGAGTTTTCAAAGCAAGCAACATTGTTCCAAGTGTCTATTTAAGTAACAAAGTAGGTATCGTCGTATTGTATGTAAAAATCGCGTTGTATATCGCAATGCAATAATAGGTTATTTACCTATTATTATTTCATTGTGATATAATTTTCAATAATTATTTACATGTGTAATTTTACTGAAAATATCAGTTTTGGATTAGGTGTCATTAGCAACTAAACATCGTTACATATGGTGAGTTCCAGACTTGGCAGTATCTTTCAATTAAGGACACGAGTCAAATATAATATTATTTAAGGGGGCGGTGCTCATTGTTATTTACTAGGAAAAATTGTATTCTTTATGTTCTTATTTCTCAGCTGTTAATTAACGTATTGTTATTTTTCTCTTTTGAATATGTGCTTAAGCACATCAAGTTTAACCAAGAGTGACAACTTTTCAAAATTTTATTCGGCAGGGCCAGAAAAAAAATCGAATTTGAAAAAGAAAAACCCTATTTTTGAAGTTTTGTAATTTCTCTTTGTTAAGTTTTTTTAAATCCTCAGCTATAAATTATTTTTCGATACCAAATAACAAGTACGGAAAATTTGTATCGATTTGATCCAACGGTTTCCTAAAAGGAACATAAAGAATAAAATTTTTCGTAATAAATAACAATGAGCATCAACCCCCTTAAGTAATATAAAATATTTTTATTTGCAACAATAGAAAAAAAAAATGTGGAAGTTATATTTGTAGATGTTTGCTTTTGATGCCGATATTATTTGCCATCTTTGTAATTATAATGCCGTCGCATTTTACAAATTTTGTCGCTTATCGCACTATCTTCGTTTTTTATTGTCCATCTCTATTCCAAATACGGTAAATTTTAGAACTCACAAAACGGGCCTGCTAACATATAAGTGGTTTCTTAAATCATATAGAAATTGAATGGCAACTTCAAATACAGTTTTTATATGGTAGATGTAATTTTAAATACAAATCCTCCGACCGCCGTTAAAACAAAGCTTCAAATCAAACAACTGCTCCAACAATGAACGGCAGACGCAAGCAAAATTTATTATTTAATATATGTACTTTCATATAAACATACAAATAATGTTGAGCATTAATTAATTGTAAGTTAATTGAATTGTCTAATGAATTACAAATTATATTATATTATAATTCAAGTACTTTGTAATTGAATCTATTCAATTATTTTGTAATTACAACCGTTGAATTACTTTGTAATCAGTTACATTAACCACGGATGTAATCAATTACTCTTTGTTCAATACTTCAATATACTGGGAACTAAAAAATATAATAAGGTTAATGAATTTTCTTCTTTTTAACAGTTATTTATTGTTTACCCAAAAACTATGAACATTACAAAGATGAAACCTATATTACCTATATCAGAAATCAACCAGATCTACAGTAAGAGCCTATTTAACTAGGTTTCCGGCTCCAAGCTTTCAGACTAACTCTGATATTCACAAATTTTAGCACTAGATTAAATAATTATATAAAGTGTGAACTGGAGAAATCAAGCAAATATTCATATGCGTAAATATTAGTGAAAATCTACAATGCTGCATCACATCAAGTTCAAGTGTCAAGTACTAAGTACTAAGTTAGCGATATTCAGCAAAAAGATAGTTAAAGGAGGGTAAATAGTTGAAAAACTGGTCCACTTTCTCGCAATATTCTTTAATAAAGGCGGTTTGGTCCGATTGTACGGACATCCTCAGGCAAGAATTACTGATCAGACAAGAATAGTCAAAAAGTTAGTATCTGAACTGTAATTCTTGCCTGAGGATGGCCGTATAATCGGACGAAACCGGTAGTCTTTATTAAAGAATATTCTGAGACCTGTCTTTCAATTATTTACCTTCCTAATTACTCACTCACGCAGAGTCAAAAATGAATTATAAGATAGTTAAAGATTTGGCAAGGTGAATCTTTTATTTTTTACGTCACGATATATTTGCTATAAACTAAATTACGTAAATTAATTAATTGTAGAATTAATAATAATAATATATTTGCTTGAAATTCATCCAATAACATCAGCAATTGTCAAGTAATACAATATCATTACAATGTATAAGTATAAGACATCCAACCACAAAGCGCACATCAGTGACAAAACATCACACAGCCTCAAACTTTTGTACCCATTAACTCCCTATGGGTAGGAATTCATCAACACTATAAAATGACTTTTGCCGGAGAAATTCTTTAACTTTCAATTCAAAAATTTTAATAGATTTTAATTTTTATATTTCATTTGGTAAAGCATTATACAATTTCACGTACTCAAAAGAACAGTATTCTTGAAAATTATATCAAAATTTGGACAAAATTACCTAAATATCTCGAAAACAGTTGAATTTAAAGAGAGAGAAAAAAGATTACACTATATTATTTATTGACAAAACTACAAGCCTGATAGTATGTACATTGTCAAAAAGACTGTATCACCGATAAGTGTTCTTCCTACAGCCACGTAGGTTAAATTTATCTTCACTCTTCGTGGTCAACGTAAGGTATTGGGGCTTGAGAGATTACTACTATTAAAATTTAGATTATAGCTGAAATTATGTGTTAATCACTGAGAATTTTGATGACACATTTGACGTGTGTCAAAATTTTATATTTTTTTTATTTTTTAAATCGGTTAATTATCTTCTAATAAGGTGTAGAATTTAGTAAAGTGAGAGAAACAGTACTACTTCAACACTTTCGGTGTAATGAAACATCTCCAAAAGAAGAATTTTAAAAATAAACAGTAAATCGCTAGAAAAGGCTAGTGGGCGAAAGGTTTGAAACACCGTGTATATATTTTCTCTTCATCATGTTTTAACCCTTCGTGTTTCCTATCAATGGATTAGGTTAGCGTTGAACATGGATTCAATTTACAACGCTTTCTAATCCTAGGTTTTTTGTTTTCAAGTTGGACTTATTTTAGTATATGACTTTCTGTATGTATACAGGCTGTTCAAAGTTGGATGGATAGTAACATAAATAAACAGAAAAGCAACTGAAAGACTCATTTTCGAGAAAAATTAAAAACAAAACCACATGTTTATAATATACTTCACGCTCATTGCTTTTTCATTCATTGGTGAGTAATAAGATAATTTTTGTGGTGAATGGGGAATCCTTTATAGCTTAACGTATAAGTATGAGAACGTGTGGAGTACTTAACCATTTGAAATATTTCTCCATCGCAGAGAGATACAGTGTTTATATATTCACGCAAATATGTGGTTATAATTATTTTTAATGGTAATAGTAGTTATATGTATTAAAAAGAAAAAAAAAACTATGGTGGATAAATATAATTATTTTATCAAATAGATGGTACACGTGCTGGTGTATGCCCTCCAATAATCGTTTTGAAATACATATGTCATTTCTTCTTAATCTATTGTGGTTTTACTTAGCACCTTTTGAAGTTTCCATATATTACTTTGGCAACAAACATATTTTGCATGCCCTAGGTTATGGCATTTTTATGTATTTATGTCTGGACTTTAAACTGGTAGAACTATGCGAACATGGCCACGTCATTCTTCCGTACGTATTGTCGACGATTACGCATTTGTTTGTGAGAAAATGTTTTGTCTTTGATAATTATGTTTATATTTACTCACTGTTCAATTGTTCATTCTGTTAAACTTGACTTATAAAAATTAACGCTGAAATGTAATTTCCTGCGAACATTGCATTGTATACCTATGCACGTTTTCACACTTGCTTTCTAGCAAAACCGGAGACTGTATACCCAGTATATAGCTATTACATTCTAAAAATACACACGACCTTGAATATGCATTTAAAATTCTTGAATTTTCTGCCTTGCCATCCGCTTACGTCTATCCTACCACTTTTTATGTAATTATCTGATCAAAAGTTAAACAAATTGCCATAGATATTACGTAATTATGGAAAATTCGTTTATTTACGTATGCAATACAGATATACGATTAACATAGTATTTGTTTTTGAGTATTTTTTCTTACCTAAGCAAAAATAGGTTATATTAATGGTATGGTATTATTTGCATAGCAAAAGGCTAAAATGATTTTTGATTTTCTGATGTTTACTTACTAAAGCTGATCTAGTTTTAATTTAGTTTTTTCATGTCTATTTTTACGATTTTTACTTGCTTGTATATTGTATATTATTCTTAATTAGGGGTTGTTTGTAGTTAATATTGACAAACATAATTAATGTGAAATTTGCCCTATATGAAATCGAAACGATTTTTTTCTTTTCATGGAATATAGGCCTTTATTGCATAGCTATACAGCTTTCATCACATAATTAAACGTTATGACTTAAATAAAAGTCTTCTTCAGTATTTTTTTCTTCTTAATATGCACGTAGATACACTGAAAAGACAAGAAACAATATAGAATTTTTTTATTCGATTCATTTTCGATACATGTTCGTTCATCGAATTTAAAAAAAAAAAATCTAAATTGTTTTTTTATTTTTTCAGTGTAAGTGTATATTACTTTAAAAAAAAATAATAGAAGACTTTCGACTTTCATATACATAGGTCGAAACGTTTAATTAAAAGCCTATATTCCATGCGAAAAGAAAAGTCGTTTTAAATTTTTGAGAAACAAGAGTGCAAAATTTTATATTTATACGGATGTCCCCGAATTGAGTTCACAATAGGTATAACGGACAAAAAAAAGTTTGGATAGGACTTTCATAGTTGGGAAATAAACCCTATTTGAAGTTATTTTTAGTTTAGTTTGCATTTTATAAAATCAAGCAGGCTTTACAATTAAGCAAAAACTGTTTTTGTTTCAGGTAAAGTACCTTTTCTATTAGCAGTATGCCAAAATATTACTAAGAAAAGTTTTTTGCAATAAAAAGTTATAGAGTTATGCAAAATTTCAGAACGTTCGGCTTACTTTGATTTTATCAATTTGCCTTAAATCCACCTGATACGGTGATTTTTTAATTTTGGGTGAAAAATCAGGGCTAGCCTTGTTCTCGCATAATGCCATAAGTTTTTGTACTGAATAATCTTTTTTTAGTAACATATTGGTGTATTGTGAACGGAAAAGTACTTTATCTGAGGAATAATTGACAAAAAAAAGTAGATCCATGGAAGTTTTGCATAACTTCGTAACTTTTCATTACGAACGATTCTTCTCATTTTGGCATACTGCTAAGAGAAAATGTACTTTACCTGAAACCAAAATAGGTTTTGTTCAATTGTAAAAGCCTGCTTGATTTAAGAAAATCAAACGTAAACTAAAAGTAAGTTTCAGATCAAGCAAAGCTTATTTCCCAAATATCAAATTCCTACCTATTTTTTTTTGTTTATTATACGTATTTTGAACTCAATTCGGGGACGTCTATGTATGTACTTCAACAATTTACATTTAATATTTAATTCTTTTAATTAGGTTCAACTAACAACTAATTAGTGCTGTTTGTAATTCTATTCGGTTTACACTAGTAATTTATTATTTGTTTAATAAATAAGTACTGCATAGTGCATATTAATAGTAAAACTACTACTAGTAAATTCAAATCTACATGGATAATTCTTGGACATTTGTTGTTTTTAGATCTTTTATATGATCATTGATTGTTATGCTGAATTTATGTAATAATGAACACATAATTCATTAAAACATGAACTGCTACAAATAGGTGTGCCTAGACGCTACACATGTTTATCTTCCCGGATTTCTAAAACACTGTTATCAAAACATTTTCCGCTAAATAGTACTGATAATTCTCAAATCTCATTAGCACTGTGCAATCCAGTTTTAGACCTGTAGCTTGTAACTTTAGTCATTTGCAGATCATATATAGATATTTTGTTTAGAGATACATCTCTAAGTTCGGCAACTTAATGCTAGGTGTCTATCTATCTAGTCTAGAGATCTCATCTCTAGAATAGATAATTTTGGCATATATCTCGGCCCGAGCCAACCGGCCATTTGCCAGTCGAGCGCGCCTGTTAGCTTACTGGTTCGCAATCCGTCAAATTCACTGGTTGTCCTTTCAAAACCTTTCCTTCTTTAGGAAACTTATTTTCAATTTAAAGAGTTAGAGTTTTTGTACGTGCAGCTGCAAATATGGATAATAGGAGCAGTAGCAACTAGAGCTGGCAAACGAGTTGATTTAATAATAAAGTGGAATCGATAATTTATACAATAATAATTCCAAATAGACATATGAAGTGCCTTTTATTATAAAACAATATACCTATTTTTTTATTATTAGGTGAAATTAAAATGTTTGTAACACTGGGTTGATATTAGATATATAGGTTTCGTCTTACCAAGGCTCACCAGTGCTACTGATTTATTGTACCTAATACATTATATGGAATATATTTAATAAATGGAAAATAATTTGACTACCTAATTTTTAATTTGACCTAATTATATTAATTAGCGATAGTTAATTAACGCATGTTTAGTGGCTTAATGTCGTCCTGCAATTATTATTATTCTTTATAGAGATCCCATACATGAGCTTGACGGGCCGAACGGGTTTGACAGGCCGTCCGCTTCATTATAAAAAAGCCCGGGTTCGGCCCTCCAATTTTTTTCGCCCAGTCTGTTTGCACCTCAAATCTATTCCGCACATAAAGGCAGCTCCGAAAGCAACCATGTCTCCACAATGTCTCTGCCATGTGGTACTCTACTATTTTTTGGTTAATTAAGTGTGGTATTATTTATTACATTCCTGTAGATTGACACAACATACAACTGTTTTTTTTTTGTTTTTGGTAGAAGGTGGCGAAAGTTTTCTTGCATTCCTTGAGATTGTCAATGTTGGGCATTAGCTTGCACAGAGCGAGCACGGTGCGTTTTCATTTGGTAACCATCTTCATCGCATGTCTTATAAACGTGAGTTGGCACTTACGCAATAACCCAACACACCCAACGTACTTTTTGGACAATTATGTTTCTTCTCACACGTTAAATTCCATTTTCTCCATATGCTATTACTAATATGACTTTCGTCTTTTCTGTTTGATTTATGGTCATGTGTGAATCCTCAGCGTGTGTCCACTTTCTCTATCAGTATATTCTTTGTTATAAGCGTAATGCAATCAACGAAACCATTTACAGTGGTGCTCTCTGGCAGTTCAATTCTTGTAGATTATGTTCAACAACAGCGGCCCTAAAACAAACGCTTGAAGTATCGCACTTTTAACTTCAACAGTTTTATTGGCATGTTCCACAACAGCGGGCCTAAAAGCGATGCTTGAGTGCTCCATTGTTTACTTCAACATTTTTAGTGTTTAGTGTTGCCATTCGCTTCCACCGTCACAGCTCTATGCTGGAGATACGATGTCAAAGTGTTTATCAAACTAGTAGTAATTCCTCTTCTTGCCAGGCCCAGTATGTCCTTCCGCGTTGCGATGTTAAGAGCTTTACGTACATCGGAAGTAATGACGACACCCAACTTGCGATGCTGTCATTCTGTACTTTATTGATACACGCTTTCATTACATTTACGGCAAATTGCCGTGTATATAGCCTTTCAAAGTCTCAAAACCTGTTACCATTCTGCAAGCTGGATTGTTTCGAGGGCTACATTTGTTTTTTTTTTCACCCTACGGAGTGCTACTTGCAATTTTTCCGTTCATTTTTATTGCTTTGGAGTGGTTTTCGTTTTAACAATTTGTGGTATTTAGCTGTTGTTTCATATATCTATGGTTCCTGTAATATATATTTGTTTAAAAAGGGAACGAACTCAGGCATTTTTTAAATCTTAAATGATGAGGCATAGTTTCCAAGATTACATACTTATCAAGGTTATTCTTATGGGCAAGAAATTTGTGTCACTTGCTAAAGATTGAGAAAATGAATATCATGATGCCCACAATTCCTCACACCAGATATTATGTATTTCGTAATATAATAAATTTTGAAGGAATATTTTTACGAGTAAAGTTTTCTTGTAACAATTTTCGACACGATTTAATTAATCGCTAAAGATGATTTGTTTCATTTTTTCCAGATTGTATATATTTCGTATACAAAGTAATTTATCAATGTTTTTTTTTACCTACTTTGTAATTGACGTATTAAGTTGTTTTTGTATTGGAAATAATAACCTCTTACGTTAATAAAGTTCAGCTATTTTACATAAAGGCGTTACACAACTGATTTTTCCTCGACATTGTTATAATGGAAATGAAACGATTTATTACCGAAAAGAGGTGATATTGATGATAAAATTTGACCCTAGTAATTTATATCTATTAGGATTTATTCACATGTTTGCGGTATTTTCAATCGTTTGACCTTTCAAAAAATCATTTTACTAGTTTTGCGGGTTGTTTCACTTTTAAACGCTTTAAACCGGATCTATTACATCTTTCTTTTTGTAAGGTCCAAGTTGTAGAACTGCACATATATTATGTACTTACGCATACACGTACACACGCGCACACACGATGCTAGTCTGGTTCAAATATGTTGTATGGGTGTACCGTCATGTTGCGGATATCTGAGAACGATACAAGTTTGAAAGAAAATCAACTACATAATATATGTACTTAGTATATTGATCTTTCTGTTTATATAATACAAAACGTTTTTTTTTTTTGGTTAATTTATACAAACCATTTCATCACTTGTGTATGTGTAAACATAGCTATCCACTTGTTTTTTTTTTTATGTCAGATTAAAACTGTTTTGGCACTAGGTACATACAAAATAATTAAAATATTAAATAATTAAATGCATACTACTTGGTTATTTTAAATATTAGTATGAGTTGCTATGAAGCAATCTGCTATTTTGTAGTAGCTAACAACGGTTAACAGTTGGTAGCAGCTATTTAATATCAAAAGAAGCTGCTACTTTTTGTAGCAGTTTCCTGATATAGTAGACAAGTGCGAATGTTGTGAAACATACATGTATATTCATAGCAGTATATATAGCAGTAAGGTAGTATATAAAATATTTCCAAATATGTTGTGTAAAGGGAGTATCCTGCGTTGGTTTGGATCGGAGTCGCGCACTCTCGAGGGTGCAAATTTTGTCGTATAGGAGTATTTACATCGTCTTGACGACTTTGAGAGGCGCTGGCGCAGAAGGCGCAGAACACCGGTGACGAATGGAGATAATAATAATTTAAATAAGTAAATTGATTTTTAATTTTTTGATAGTTTATTAATTTGTTGCATTTTGTAGCTGTGTGGGCTTATGTAATAAAAAAAAAACATTATTTTCATGTGATTATTAAATTATTAGGGGAGGTTTACATATATAATATCGGAAAAGTCCAAAAACTTTGAGCTTTTTTTTCAGACAAAGGAAAAAATATACGAAATACGGCTTTTTCTTAATAAATATATTAAAACTTGAACATTAAAAAAATATATTTTTTTTAATGACAAGACCACTATAACGTTCGCTATTTGTGTCTAGGTAGCAATGTGCACAGAAAACACGGTCAAACTGCGTAAGCTCTAGCATACGCAAAAGTGATCCGCAATTGAAAATAAAAAGAAAAGTTAGAAATATATTAAATTTGTTGGAGGTTATACCTAAATTTAACCAAATAAGTCGAAAGCAAACAATGTGGCAGATACCTGGACTTTGATTTGATTATTTTCTATTTCTTTTTTGTGTGTATGTGGATATAAAAATGTCGAATATTGCAATTTTTAGTTATTATAGGTATAACTCCAATAAAAACTGTTTACATTAAGAAAACAAAAGAATTAAGTTGATATATTGAACACTTGAAGAACTAGAACTTACGCAGATTTGAAAAATCATGTTTCGAGAAAACGCGTTCGAAGTTTCTCAGCAAAAATTTTACAAATAGTTCAACACATACACTAGTCAGCTATTCAGCACCATACATTAATCTTCTCTTCTTCATACTTCTGCATTTGCAAAATTTTGCTTTCCTTTAGACACGCACAGCAAGTTTGCAGCGCTGGACATACTCTGCTCTGCTCGTTGTATGCGCTGACGATCAGAATTGATGACGAAATTTTGGCATCAAGTCTACTGCAATTCCCAACGCATTCATTATTTGTAATACAGAAAAGTAACCTTCATTGAATAATTTGCGCAATGTAGGTAGCAAGTTGAATTGTTTATGGTCGCAGTGTAAATCTTTTGGAGCTAGTTTCTACACACATGAACTAAACGAGTCGTTTCAGTTTTGACAATTTTTTCCAATGCATCTTTGCAAGAAATTACTCTAGAAAAAACTTCATAAATCGGCCTAATAGAATCTTGATTTTTTTTTTTTGCAAAAGAGGGTCATGTATGAATGAAGCAAGCTCAACCTTGCTTCTGCAACGCGTCACTTACACAGCTGTCTACACCTTTTGGACAATAAATGTGTCGTGGATCGCGTCGGTTGAACATTATATAATGAAATGTAGCCCAAATAGCTGCTTCATTTTTATGCAGATTGGATGTTGTCTAATTGCCAGTCCATAGTACACTATTTATTTTATTTAAGTTATCAATAACTTTGTCAGTCAGTTTACCAGCGCCCTTTCTTCAAAGTCCACTCATTCCTTTTTGTACATCTCCAACGCATTCTCTTTTTTTTCTGAACAGTAACATCTTCGTACGGCTAAAAATCAAAATTGCTTAAAAAGTTGTCTTGTCTCAGTCGCCTATCCGAAATTCTTTTAAGCCATCGCATCGACTTCATTTTTCCTGTGCTACTCTGATGATCCGTAGTGCGTTACCTTTGCCATCATATTCTAGCCAGCTTTTCTAAGAAATTTAGTGTAAATAAGTGCATCTGCAATAAATTGATACATTTTATGGTAAGTAGTTTTCTAAAGCGTGGGAAGTGTGTTTGAGTAAAAGAATATTGTTAGATCAGTTTCTTCAAATGTGCGTTTTATTTCGGATCTAATTGCTTCATATTATTGTAATATAAATAGCCACTCTGTCGTTTATTTGTGATCCCGACTGCAGTGGCATTTCTAATCATTAAAGACAACTATACATACACTAACAAACAATAAGTGATATTTCGACCCGAGCAGCCCGAGTCGAAGTAGTATACATCAAATTTGCTCCGTTGTGTTCGGTACACCCGCTCTTTTAATAAGCCGTAGCGGCTAAACAATGCGAATATTACAAAACCGCTTTAACTATGTATGTTATATATTTAGAGCTTTCAAAAAATGCAAAAAACCCAAAATCGACTTTTCCAGTCAAATACATGTAAACCTCCCCTTAATAATATAAATATATAATATAATTTATATAAATCACATTGATTATTATTATAATAATTGGTTCTAAACTATTGCAATATATGTTGGTTGTATTTTATTCTAGTAGTAAACTTTGGTGGTAACTTGTAACTGAAAGACAACAGCAATAATTTGTGTATGGTGTTGTTATTTACATAAATGAATTTGGGTGGTAATAATAATACAAAGAAGAAAAGAAATACATAAAGGCTATATTTATTTGATATTATAAATTCAATAAGAAACAGTTGATGCATTGAGCAAATCGGTATAAAATTTAATTCTACATCCAAAAATACATATAGGGTGTTCTGTTTGAAAAAATTAAGTTTTGCATCTTGAAAAATTCTTTGATATGCCACCAATTTTTAAACACTCTGTATAATTCCAATGATTTTTCTTTTATTACATTTTGGTGAAACAATGTTAGTACTTGTTAATTTCAAAGTGGCAGACCTCTGACACTTAAACCAAGTGAGAATCAATCAATTACATATAACGATGTAAATGTCAAAATTTTAACACAAATCGTAATATCTCAAAAACAGTTGAAGACAGGTTTAGGAAACCCTAATAGTAATCATCATAGAATTTTGTGGTAAATTCAAAGTATAATAATATATAGGGTGTTCTATTTAAAATAACAAAGTTCATGGCGACTTCCGGTTAACCGGAAGTGCAAAAAAGTTGGAAAAATTTTAGAAAAAAAAGTAAGTACCAAGTTGTTGCAAATCCTAATTTTTTAAAACTGAGAAATTCCGTTAAGCCGGAAAACTTCTAACTAGCCACTTCCATGGAAAGCCCTGTATTATTCAGTTATAAATATATCACAGAATTTGCAATTTATCCTTACAATTAGATATTTTTTTCATTTTAATGTCTAAATCAACTTGTATCCTATGTTTGCAGATCAACTTATTAAATTAACCGGAATATTGATAAAAAATAAATACAATGCAAAAAGATTTAAGAAATATGAGATTATGGTAAAGGTAATATTATTGATTGAGATTTTATCTAATGATAAAAGTATATGAAATCCCATACTCTGTTTTGAAGTATTAATTTTTTTTTCATTTGCAATACCATCTATCTAAAATTACGAATAAGTTAGTTATTTAAAACGATATCGAAATGTTTTATATATATATGCTTATGCACGTTAACTGGTACTTTAGTTTATTATTAAGAACTTGCTTAGAAATATAGATATTTACTAGATCCAGCATAATTATCGCAATCACTGTTTAAAATCTCTACTTGCGCAATAATTTTGTGTAACCGGTAAATTGGTAAGTAGTTCTTTATATTCTGATATGTCCACGACCTAGATGTCCGTCAAAGCAAATTACTGTAACACATGGTGTTTAAGTACATTGGTATAGTTCTGATACTTTGATGTGGAATGCGGAAGTACTTACAACATCGCCATTGCAGTTGTTTTGTTACGCTCTATTGTTAGTTGGCGTGCTGGTGGGATATGAAGAAACTTGGGAATTAACTAAATACCTATAGTCGAATTTTATGTTATATTAATCGCTTTATGAATGTATATATGTATTTCAAGGTTAGGTATAGAATAATCAGAATGGTTAACTTTTGGGGTTTTCCGAAATATCTCCTGTAAATATATGTAGGTATTTTGTACGATGTTAATTCCATAGACAAGGATAAATCATTAGATCGAGTTCAACGCGATGGGCAAGATAGAAGTGAGCTAATGAGCTTGTCTTGTCTATCGAATTTTCAAGAGCCGACAAAACACGAGTATGTCTTATCGTTGTAAAAAAAGTATTAACTTCATCTGTCTTGTCCATCGTTAGTATTAATATACTATCCAATATCGTTATATATATGTATATTTTGAAAACTTTCATATTTTTAATTTTATTATTAACAATAGTAACAATAACAATTTAGATATGCACAATCTTTCTTAATCAATAAAAAGCAATTAATTTTATATAATTCTTTTCAAAGTTTTATCTCGTAATCAAAAATTTGAAATAACGGAAAATCTTCACACATATGTGTTTATCACATTTGAAACACGGGGTCGAATAAACTATGGAACACATGGTCTGGCAACTTTGAGAAACTACAAACGGATTGGTTGGCACAAAATGGCGATCCAAACGTTCTTGAATGCGAACGCGTTTGCTTGACCTAAGTTACACTACTTGTCTATGGTTAATACATAGTATACAACCAGTAAGGACGAGCTCGCAAAATCTTTTGTTCTTTTGTGGTCCGTTTTCAATGACCTTCAAGCCTAGCTGCCATATTGTAAAGCTGTTGCCGGAATTTTCCAACGTGTGGAGTAATTGATATTTTAAAGGAAGTAGGAAAATAGATTAGAAGAGTCAACAAATTTATGTGTTTTTTATTCAGCTTATAGTAATAAAAAACACGATTCTAGTAAAAAAAATGTTTGATTAACTCATTCATATATCTGCAAGTGTTTTAGTATAACTGAGGCCACATTCTTTCGTTTTTGTGGAACTAAATCTTTATTTATACAGTCTGTCTGATTTTGGCTGTCACACCAGATATCTTGGATGTTGTTAGAGATACGACAAAATCTTAATAAAGAAAAGTTATTCTACATCTAATTCCCAATTATATGCCTTACAATAAAAACAATTCAGCATCAAATGTGTTAGATATAGCAAATACATATAAAATTTTACATGGAATGTACTCAATTTTATTACGTAATTTAAAATTCTCTTTACAACGATATATCTTATGTCATAGTTACCTAATTGTTTAAAAAACATAAACTGAAAAGTTGTTACAAATGCGCACTTTTGTAGATTAAAGCTTTAATCGAAAAAATAGGCAAATTAATTTTTTTTGTCAGCTTCCAGTTGGACAATTAATACTGTCTTGACAGCATATTGCTATTGCTATTCCACGTAAGTATGTATAACATAACAACAATAAATTAATCTGTGAACTAAGTTTAAAATTTCAGTTCATAAAGCTATAGTTTCTGATCAACATGACCTCCGTTGTTTGCAATGCTTTTTGCAGCATGTATTGTGTTATTCACAGGCTCTTCGAATTCGATTTTTAAGATCGTTTAGATCTTGTGGATAACTAATATAAACTTTCTGATTCAGAAAACCCCACAAAAATCTAAAATAGAGGGATCTGGCGATCTCGCTGGTCAGTTATTGCTACCCTTTACTGCCATTACTTTTAAGTATATTTTTTTTTACTCTAAAACATATAATAGGGAATTAGATGTAGAACAACCTATCTACTTTAACATTTTATCGTATTTCTAACAACAACCGAGATATCTGGTGTGACAGCTTAGTCAAACAGACTGTGTATTTTAGAGTGTGAAATATTCTTCTAGGAATATATATGTTGTGGTTATTTCTCAAATAAATTAATAAAAATACAACGATTTCGCTAGAAGGGTGTTTTTGTACACGAACACACACTAACTTGTAATTAGGGTTAAAGAGTTATGACTATTTCATTCTGTTTAATACAAAGACTGTTCCTTTTTATTCCATTAATTCATTTCTAACATCCGGCCCTGCAGTGGTTAGTTAACAGTGATGTCCGAAGGTGCACAAGTGGATAGAGTTTCAGACTAAATAATATCGAGTTGTCTATAATGTGAATAAATGTGAAATGTGAGGATTAAAATTTATACTAGAATAATGTGGACCAAAATCATTTATTTTAAAAAGTGAATATAAGATGAATTAAGTTAGTTATTGTGATAAATAGCGATACAGTTAATATGAGTATCTAACAAATAAATTGATTTAATGTGATCTAGGAATCTCTGCACAACGACAATAGTTCTTCTTATCCATGTACTTTCTTAATTCTTGTCCTGTTGTATATAATAGATTCATTCGGAAACAAAAAAACTGCGACAGAATTTATCTTGCAAGAGTGAATGGCACAATAGCATTATGCCCATTGGCGTCTTCTTTCACGGTTATTTCACTTAAATCTAACAATATAATATACTGTAATCCTCTCTAATTTAATTATAGTATAGGAAAGCAGAGAGTAGGAAAGAGTGCGCCGCTTTAAAATAGAAACACACATATAGCCGTGCCCCCCACCACATGCCTAACGCCCAATATCGTTTCAACATTGACATCGGGGCGTATTGCAAGGTCATTTTATGCGTAGTATAAGATCCCTATACTAAAATTAAAATTTGTCGACTACGGTATAATAAAGTATGTAAATGTTATGGCCACTAACTTTGCCTTTTACATAATGCATCTTATCAAGGTTCATTAATTATTTTTAAAACTGCAGTGGCAATTTAAAACTAATAAAATACGTAAAAGAAATAAATAAAACAAGTAAATCATGTAGATTAAACGGATGAGTAAACTAATTTATGTAGGTACTAATGTAAACAATAACAAACTGCCATATTGGGAGGCTATTGTTTGAAGTGAAGTTAGGCTTAGAAATTCAGATCCCGATGAGTCATCCACTGTGCTTACTGTTTATATTTACCATGGTTAATACTCATAAGCTGTGTTCGTTTTACACCTTTGGTTAGTTCACTTTGGGTAGAGTGAGCAAACAAGAACAGAACAACTTGAAGTGACCGAACCAGCAACATTAAAATTCACACAGTGTAGGTTAGTTTTTTGCTTGGTTCATTTGAATTGATTAACTGATTGAAAGGACCTAAGTGACCAAACAACTAAAACGAATATAAGGTAAAGTCAGGTAAGTGTGTAACCGGGGCAAGTGTGTAGTTTGTTTATATTTATTTTTAAAATTGAAATCGGACGTCCTCTTGTTATAATACTAATGCACTAAACTTCATACTAGTTTTACAAACAAAAGTTCGCATCTCCTAACGTGTAATAACTTGAATATCTTGTAAATATATCATACCTTATTAAACAGGCATCAGTTTAGTACTACACTCTTGGCCGAGCTAAAGGATAATGCTATTAATATATAATAAAATGCGGAACGATTACACACTTGCCCCATTTTGCTAGGTAAGTGTGTAGTATTGACAGTGTTTAAAATTTTTTTTTTTCTAGTAAACCGTTGATAATTATAAAAGGTGTACCTATTGAAGGCTTTCAACTGAGCATACATTATGTACTTCTAGGTGTAAAATTTATCATAATGTCTTATTATGTGAACAGTGTTACATTTTCTTCGCACTATGCAATTTTTACTACACACTTACCTGACTTTACCTTACCTATTGTTATTGAAATTATATGTTTGCAGTAGGTACCAATTTTGATATTGCTGTCATCTTTTGACAGTTGACGTTATGTTTAGTGTTTTCATTTATTTATCTACACTGAAAAAAACTAGATCGATTTGAAATAAAACTAGAAAATAGGTTGAGAAAGAATTGTTCATTTAATTCGTTTAATTTTTGGGTTATACCTTTTTGGGGACAATTTAGCTCCCAGCCCTTGAAAAGCAACTTCACAAGAATATTCTACTTCATTCGGTCTTTTATCCACTCACTGAAAAGTATTCAATATCTGCCTTTTAGTTTTTTGCTAAACTAATGGTTAAGTTGTAATTTTTCTGATAATTTCTCTTTAGGCTTGCAACTTTTTCATGTAGCCTTGAGGCAGCGTTGTTTTTTTCTTAAAACATCTATGAACTTTTTCAATTATAAACTAATTATGAAAGGTACTGCATTGATAGTAAATGTGGAGAAAAGATTTCCTAACGATGCGAGTCTACGCGAGCAGGAGCGAAGATATCGCTTCCTTGCATTACTAGGCAACCGATATCATTTCTGTTCATCGTAAGTATTTGTGCAATTGATTCTAGCGAGCCACAATTTATTTACCATTTCGAGATTAATGTTAACATTTTTGTATTGTAGGGAATAGTTCGCTATACGGAATGTTCACTATATCGACGTAGTTGACCACGAATTTATGTGATTTGTGTGCTGTACCGTGTTCACACACGCAAAAGAAAAAAAGAAAACTAGAAAAGGGTGTCTATTATCTACACAATCACGCACAAAATGATTGTATACTAAGACCTTTCTACAGTTTTCTTTTCTTCTTTTTATTAAGTGTCAATTTATTAAATTATAGAATTCAACCACTAAATTTATCATTAGCTCACACATTCATTATTTGAAATTATATGCGACCAGTTTCGTGCATCAAAAGCACAGTTTAGGCCAGCGAAAAAGCGAAAACAAAACATAGAACGAGATGGCCTGAAGATGTATGTTTGATGGACGAAACCGGGAGCATTTAATTTTAAATAAGAAATTTGCGAATGAATAAACTGTTTTCTAGAGTTTTTGAAGAATTATTACATTGATTTTATATTAACAAATAAGACAAATAATAACTTCTTCAAATGTTTGTTTTATAATTCTGCGAAAAAGTAACGGAACATGTAATAACAAGCAGGTGTTCTGAAGATGCAGAAAACGGCTGTAATTTTAGCTTTTATTCAAATAAAATAACAAAAAAAATCATACTATAAAAAGCACAAAGTAAATCACAATCAATATTAAAATAAGTAAAGACCTTGCGTTGTTGTTTTAAGCCAATAATATCTTATTTTTTGATACTACATAGAAATATACTCTCAATGCAACTTTCTTTAATATTTTGATATATTCAACTTTTTTTTATGTATAAAAAATGTCTTTTAGTTTATGAAGTTCGATTTACATAAGGTTTATATTAAAAAGCAGCCAGAAGCTACTTTGTTACATTCTGCTAAGCACAGAAAACGAAATAGCTTGATATTTTTAATTTTTTGGTGTCATGTTGATAGTTAGGACTACTATTAGATAAATGCAAATTTTTGCTAACCAAGTAAATGAAAATTAGAAGGTCATGTTTTCAAATTCAAAAAATTACGTTAAATCCGAGTATGTAAAAATTCAGTTGGTGTTGCATTTAAAATGTTAAAATTAAACATATTTCCAGTAAAACTGAAAGTTATAATACAGGTATGTACATAGGTTAAATAATTGCTGAGCTGGGATACCAATATGTTACACCATTATTTAAGATCTTAAAAGAGTCCTATTTGGGGCCTTTTAAACAGTTGGCGCCTGTTGCTAGCTTAGGAAGAAGAATATCCATATATTCTTCTAAGTTCCCATGATACCTACCTATGGCACCGTCACTTGATATTATACCGATATATGTAGTAAGGATAGCTTTTTATGGGATTTCATTGTATATCATAACGAACGTAAACATTGGTTTTGTTATAATTATTCCTCCATTATGCTACATTAGTTACCCTGAGGTGATGTCAATTAAATTATTTAGGTCTAAATTTTGTGGGTTTATGGACTGTTACCTGATTTTAGCATTGCGTCAAATTCTTCTAATATTGCCTAGTGTAAACATCGATTTATTAGTCAATTTTTGAGTGAAAGATCAAGTGTCAAGACACTATTTACTAACCAATAAAATTTATTCCAATATAGTCCTTCAGCTGTCTTTCCAAACGCGTAACCATTTCACACCACAACTTCAATAATTTTGTGACAGAAAATTTTGTTGTCGTTTTAGGTTTATAGCAATGACAAATGTGATAAACGTTACGTTGACATAAACGGCTCAAATTACAGCAAAACACTCTTGAAAAGATTTGTTGCACTAGATTTATGTGAGAATAACTGTACATTACGGGTATGGCTAGTTTACAACTCCTTGTTTTGATATTTTTAATGAATTCGATTTTCCAAAGTTTCTATATATTAAAATCATTCAACTTTATGTTTCCTGCAAAGAATTTAATCCATTGAATAAACAATTAAACATTTGGCAATGCAATAAAAATAGCTAGCACTTGAAAGCGTACGTACTAAAAAACACTCTAAACACTTAATTAAAACTGAAGTAATTTTATTCTTATACTGGTGTCATGAAGGATAGTTATTTTCGTCACGTTAAAGTTACTGACCTTGTTAACTGTAAACACATTCGTGATGATCTGCACGTCCGCTTTCGTACTCCTAGTTCTGGCACAGAATTTTTAGATATAGAATAATAATAAAGTTCGTGGGAATGTAGTAAAGTATTTGTGTTTATGTCGTTTACGAAATTTGTTGGCGATGATTAGTGCTATGCGCTTGCGAAACGGTAGTCGCTACTGGTTCTTGGAGATGTTGTCATCTGTTAATGGGGCATGGCGATTGGCGATATTAGGATATACAGTACCAGATGTTTACCCACCTGCGTATTTTCTATAAACCATAGTTTACTCACATGAAAATGTGTACATATGACAAATGAGATAAAATTCCTCTTTATGTGAGAAATACAGAGTGATCAGGCCAAAAGTAGCTAAGGTTGGCAATACAAATGTACGTTGGCGCCACTATATTATCTCATATTTATTAATTTACGTTATATTAATGTATACTGCCTATGGCGCTAAAAATACTAAAAAAGCAATTGGAATATTGTTTATTAAAATCACAGTACAATATATTCAATGCAGTCCCATTATTTAATTCATATTAAAAAAAAAACACATTTTCACAATACATGCTCAAAATATGCACCATCATTTTCAAAGATACAGGTTTATCCATCTCCGGATATTTTCGAATACATTTTGTAGCATTTTAAGTGATATAATAAATAACAATAATATAATATCTAATAATAACATATGAATTTGATATTAATCCCATTCAGAGCCAGCTACAAAGATTTAAAGATAGGGCTAGTTAGTCTGTTTAACAAAAAGTCGCTCATATCTCAAAGTCTATTGAAGATACACTGAGAAAAGAGATTGTATTAAATGAAAAGTTTTATAACGTTTTGTTTTATCATGTTAAACGAAAAGGATACCTTTTCGCAGAAAAGTATTTATTTTTTGAAAGTAGCGTGCTGTTTTGCCGGAAAGCTATTTTCTTCTTAAGTACATGGTTTTGGACGACAAGTAACCGTAATTTAATTAAATAGAATACACTTTATTTTTAATTAATATTTTATAATATCTGTATAACTTCTGCTTAAGTTAAAACAATGGACATTCACATATTATAGTGCTAGTATTATATTAACTTTACTTTAAATTAAAAAAAAACCGGCATTTTAGTTTATTTGCGCGGACACGCATGAATACATTGACACTTTAAAACTTTTGGCTTTTAGCGGAATATACAAGCATCTGCTGTTACGATTTTTCCTTTCTAACCTGGTATATTTATCAGATCAACATTTGATAGGAGTCGATCACCATTGGAAGGACAATTTCTTCAATGGTACACTATGGTACTGGAATGGTCGCTGCGATCAACTTCCCAATACCCAGGGGCAAAGCCTTCACGGTTTTACAACATCCCCTAACCGCGTGTCCTCCATATATGATAAATATGGAGTGCATGGATTTTTGGATAGTTCATTTTTATTTCAATGATCAACACATTTTGTTTTATTTACGCTTTTCAATAAAACTGCAAAAAAGTAGTCTAAATTGAATAAATGTTACAAGAAAAGGAAAAAACCTCTTGATTCAAAATGCTTTGCCAATGTGTAGTTTTCAAGTTCAAAATAAAGAGGATTTGAATCAACTATCAATATCTTTCACTTGAAAAATGAACTGCTTCAACGAAAAATATTTTCCGAAGAAATGCGTGGGTTCAAAATTATATTCCTTTTCAAGGAAACACTAAATCATGTTGGCCATATAGAAAACGCAAAAACTTTTGGTTTAATGCAATTCTTTTTAAATAAAAAAGCATACTTCTATCAGTGTAAGTATAGGGAATGCTGATATAAAATGATAGGGGATGATATTTACTTCCTGATTTCGAATTAAAATACAGGGTGTTCTATTTAAAAAAAAAAATGAGTTTTCTGCATTTGAAGATATCACTTTGTTCATCAGCTTTGAACACCCTGCATGTAAGAATGTGAAGTGTGCGTACCGTTTCTTAAAGTTATATCTACATTCATAACATAGCAAATTTGGAGTCTCTACTTGCAGTATTAACCGAGATATTGCAGAAATTGCTGGCTCCAATCCATGTAGAGTCTGTTACGAAATATTTTATTTTTTAAATACTCAAAAAGAAAAAATCTAACTACATATATAAAATCGCATGAATTTGCTCGTCATCGATTTACACTAATTAATCTGTCATCCTAAAATAGTATTGGCGAAGCACCGTCACCACCAGTTTCAGTATCACGGAAGCTATTTAGAAATGATGATAGAATTTGTTTCTTATAACATATTTATAGTATCGTGCAAAAAATTGCTCTAAGACCCGTCTTCCTGACATCGCAACCCAAACATCAACCTTCATAGGATGAAGGTCTCTTCCAATAAATGTATGAGGAGTTTCTGTTGACCATGTACGTTAATTTTGATCATTAATGTAAACGAACCCTCGCCAGAATAGAAAGCTAGCTCTAAGTCCCCATCATGTAAAATATATTAAACCATTGACAGTAACTGCTTCTTGCCTCAAAATTTTGGATACTCAGGTGTTGACAAATTGAAGCTTTATGGGGATGCATACGCAATATCTTTTTTAGTGCTGTATAAGCAATCCCATAGGATAACATCCATAATTTGACTCTGTGTGAGTAGTATATATAGGGAAAAAGCAAGAAAACAGGTCTTGATCCTCACAAAATTCTTTAATATATCACACGACCGGTTTCGCTCTAGCCGAGTATCCTTAGGTTAGAATTCAAAATCAGTTTAAAATTAGTCAAGATTTAAAAAACATAAGTAACACTTTCCAGTTTTGCTTATCATTTTTTATTAATTATTATTATTATTAACAACTCTTTCAAAATCCAGACCTCAACTCGATTTATTTCATGGGTGGATATTGATCAATAGGTTCGAAAATCTGCCCCAACCTTGACAATAATACTTATTACGCACGTCTACAAGAAGCATGAACAAAATAGAGCCACTAACATTGGAAAGCTCTTAGGAAGAATGCCCGGACTCTGCGCGGCTGTAATAAAAACAAAAGGGGAAGGGGAGGGAGGCACATCGATGAACTTCAAATTCAGGTAAAATTATATTTTGTACAGAAAACTAGCAAAATGCTTTTTTCCCAATATTAAAGTTCTTGTTAAATAAAATTAAAGAATAACGTTTTTTATGTAATTAGTATTTCATTTGTTTATTTTTCTATTTTTTTTTTTTAGATAGGTTAATACTTTCGGTCGGTAGTGTAGATACAACTGTAGAGGAATGCGATAATATTAATTTCGGTTGCGCTGATAGTATTTTTAAGTGTTACTAAATGTTTATTCATGGTATGGTATGTGTTTGTAAATATGTATTTGTTGATATACAAACTGGCAAACGTGCGAGCGGCACGGTACCCTGAAGTTTTATATACACTACAGGAGTGACATGCAATGCAACATAGATGGTGTAATAAACAGTTCTCTTATGGTGTTCGTCGAGCATAGATATACGGCTAGAATCATTCTATCATTTGGCTGTAGCGACTGGGTATAGATCAATGGTAAAACGATTAGATGATCAAAGAGTTAAGTTAGTTGAAAAACCGAATTATTTATTGATGTGAAATCATAGGAATCAATATAACAATTCTTTGTCCGTGTGGAAATTTGGAGCAGATAACAGGGAACCATAACGAGCCGACTTCGCAAAGAATGAAAAATGCATTTGGATCTATTAAATACTTAATTTTTCATAAAACCTCAATATGACTTCACAACTGTTTTAACCAATAAAAAGCTAGCGATTTATGCGTTTGCCGCCTACATAGTCCTCGTCGTATATTTACTTGTAAAATTCCGATACAGCAGCCTCCTTCTGCAATGCATAGCGATTACCGCTATCGCTAAACGTCATATCGAATATTTTTGATTGAAGTAATTTGTACATTTTATATACTTTACATTTACCATTTAAGAACTGACACGATTTTAAACAAGAAAAGTGACAATAGACAAGTGGCTAAAACTAATTTACAACAGGTAAAACTCTTTGATTAGGCGAAATATTTACATAATCACATAATGCTTAAAAACAATCTCATACCATACATTAGAGAAATGGGACAGCCTACGAGAATAGCCTAAGTAAAATAAACAAACATTAGTAAATGCATTAAAAATATTATATACTAAATATTTCTTAAATAACTGTATGTCCCCTCATAGACTTAGAGTAAACTCATATATATACGTAAGTATATGCGTTAAGCAATATTCTTAAAATATTGCACTCTTCCTATTTCTTACTAGTAAGCAAATAATTTGGCCAACAGTTGCACATAGTTGCATATGATGGATTCCCAATATCAAATCGTAGACATCAGAATTACTACTTGCAAATTCGTATAGAATTTTAATTCTTTATAGAAAGTGAACTTATTATTTATTTAGTATACTTACCCCAAATATTTACGCTTTTTGATATAGTATGTTCGTGATTCAAACTACAGCTATAGTATTTTAATTTTTTAATTTTTAGGTTTTTATTATTACTTCATTTTCGACGATTATTAATTATATTGTTGTTTTCGACCAATTAACAGTTCAAATTCGATTCCAACCAACGTGCGATATACCATGACATGCTTCCGACCTTTTTTAATTTCCTTAAAAAATGAAATTTGATTATGCACAATGCACTGTTGCAAAATGCATTGCGCATTTGTGTAAAGTGCTTTGCATACATTTCAAAGTGTGCGCGACCCTTCATTTAATTTCATGTATAGTAAAAATTACCGATTACACCATTTCGAGTCGATTTACTACGCCTTCTTCTTAAGTTTTGGATTTCTTGTGATCTGTTTTTTGCGTTTTCTTATAAGATTTTTATTCTTCAATGTGCCTTTTTTTCGGAAAACCGGTTAATAACATTTTTGCTGTTTTGGTATTAGTTTCTTGGACGAACCTTCGAAAAGGCTCGTTTTTCTTTTTTTTTAAAACCACAATGTTGGTTGGTACATCGCTGTTAATCACATGTACTCTTGTAAGTGGTTGAAATTTAGATTTTTGAGAAATAGTGTCATTTGAAGAGCTTACTCCGGTAACTTTATGTAGACATGAATGCCGAAGAAAATGCTCTTTCTACCTGCCGCACCACATCATAGATAGAAGCAAACTTACGTATATTCCACGGAATCATCATTTATTCATTCATAGCTGTGTTGATTGTATGTAGATGAAATGATAGGAGTACTATGCCATTATTATCCGCCGTTTGAATTGCAGAAGATATGATTTTTATGGTAACCCTTTAAAGAAATCGATGTAGGTTGTCTTTCCTAGACCTACTAGAAAAATTAGACTACATAAAACGTTGCAAAATATCAAAGAAAGAGCTTGGTTGGACCACCGAGACGTGTTTGCTCCACCTGTCGTCTCGAGTGAGGTACCTTTTAACTTAAAATGTTTCAAGTTCACTCGGGGAAGGATGAGCATTGGTAATACAGGTTCATCCCCAGCGTATAGCAGTAATCATTGATATTTATGCCTCATTCAATAGGGGTAGACGATACCTATGATGTCTTGGTATCGATCCTTGCCGATGTATCGGTGTCACACTTCCAGTCGATACCCAGCATGGGTTTTAAGTACTAGTACTACTCTAGTACTAGGGTATCGACTACGAGCTAGCGGTACTATTGCGTTATGATTCTGAGGTATCAGTACTGGAGTATTGAAATTTCAATTTTAAAAATGTTACGTTTCATCCTAATGTAAAAGTTAACAATTTCCATTTGACAATTTTGTATGAATATTTGAGAAAGACAGGAAAGCAGTAAAAAAACGTCGCTGAAAAAATTGGATATTATAAAACAAATTATTGCTTAAATTTGCGGTTTCTTTTTTTTTGTAAACATTTTCAATCAGGAACAAGAGGCTAGTTTTTTTTTTAAGAAAATTCCAAGTTATTTGTTATTGGTAATTGATATTGATCTTTTCTTAATTTTAGGTAATTTAAATACTCTTTGTTAAATCAGTTGTCGAGAATATGTAAACATTTATTGTGTCTATTACATACAAAAATACAAAAAAACGTATAAGAATAATAATATACCATAAAAATAAAATACATATGGAATGAATATGGAATCGAATACTTGTCAATGTATCGATTTGCCCAGCCCTATCATTCAGCACTCGTTATTGACCCTACTTGTTTTTTTTTTTTGTTTTTTTTTTTATCACTTCTCTACTTTCATTATAATTCCAAATATTGAAACGGGATTTTTTCACCACGGTTGCTCGAGTCTCTTGTTATGCTAGTAGTCTCTAATTGTTACTCGTACCATCGATAGTTCCATAAGTACAAAATTGTACTCTCACTTTGTTGTCTAATACATTCTAGTTTAAGTATTACTCCTGTATAATTTCTAATTATAAGTTTGCAAAAAAGATTGTTATTGATTTGGTAACTAATAACTACATGAAATTGCAAAATAAATTGATGTAACTGATTGATATATATATAACAAGATTTGAATACAATTATCAGTCAATAATAAAATTATAATCTAGTGTACTGTAGAAGATGATAATTCGCTAGAAAAAGAAAAATGGGTGATAGTATAGAAAAGAGATAACAAAATCTAAAATTAATCGCTGAATTATTATTCATAACTGGTATTTAATCTGCCATTCCTAACAAGCAAAAACATTTGGTGCACGAGTACACATACATTTTTCCTAACGAACACGATTATATTGCTTCATACATGTTATTGATAGTGCTGTTTTTTATAACAACATTAATTATTATAGTCTTTACTAATTATTTATAGCCATAAACAATTTATTTCCAAATTTTCAAGTTTTTATGAATTAATAATATTTTTACCGCGCTTTTTAAATCTAAAATTAAAATAATCAGAATATAATAATAATTATGAACTTTATAATTATGTTTGATTACAAAAAATAAAACTTACAGCAATCGTACTTCTTTATAGATACAAAAATTCAAAAAAAAAAAATTCCTTTTAAAGTATTTAATTTATGTTCATTCTTATACATATATGACTATTAATCTCTATGCGTACGGTACTATTTATCTTAAATTTATAGTAGGTGTTTGTAATAGATGCTAAAGTAGCTACCATTACATTAACTTTGCCTAAAAAAAAAACCAAAATTTCTTTGCAGTAGTTATGTTAAACATACAGTTTTTTTTATACATTATGCGATATTTCGATTGTAACTTCATGATTCGGGTGTTTTAATTGTTCAGTGGTATGATCATTTATGAATAAGTGAGCATTGTTCATTGAAGCATTTTATCATGACAATACATATAAGCACATAATAGGCATATTTTGAGATCATTGCACCTGTGTTACATTAATATCAGAACATATCAACGAAAACGGATAAGCAGTAACAGCATTTTTGGGTTCGCGGACTGAAAACGTATGACCTTACGCTTTTCTTTGAATTTTGTGATGCAAATTGACGTGCAAATAATGTGCTAATTTCTGAAATCTTGCTCCGCGGCATCCTTGATCCTCATTTTGTGTACATTTTCGTTCTAAGTTTTGGTGGTTTCCAGTGTGCAAATTCGATATTTTGCGAGTTCTATGTCTTTGTCATTTTAAATATAAATATAGAAATTTCAAAATTTTTTAATATTGTGTTTGTGGATAGAAGAAAGGATAGATAGCGCAAACAGCAATGAAATTATGCTCACGGGCATTTCTCACTATACTTACCCGGCTACGGCCTTTCTTAAAGTCACTTTGGTGTCACCCGAAAAATATTCTATAATGGGTCAACAGAAATGTCTACAAAAGTTGATACTATGTATGATACTAGTGACTGGTATTTAAACCTACATATTAAAGGACATTGTGATATCATTTACAATAGATTTAGCCAAATTTGCCATATACAAATGTCAATAATTTTCGAGATATTGTTTTTTTTTTTGTATTTAACCCAAAATCTACCATATTTACTTGTGTTCATACTTCAAATTAAAGAACACAATAAATCTTTGTTTCAATTTTTTAGTTTTTTCTAACTAAAAGATACATTAACACGCGTTATGTATCAAAAATTATGTAAAACACTTCAAAGCAAAAAAATAGAAAAAGTAAAACTTCCACTTGTAAAGAAAAATTTGAAATAATCTGTACGAACCCGAACATTCTAAGGTTAGGAGGTCTAAGTGCCACATTACTTTAATCCACTTTTACGCAGTTTCATATCAACGTTTCATCTCATTCGGGCTTTCAAAACTTTATGGATATTATCAGAGCGCGAGAAAATAATCTGATACTACAATTAATCAGAGCTGTTTTAAATTGCTAGTTTGTCCTAGACAAATATATAAGTCAAGAAAACATACAGTAAAGGACTTAAATCTACATAGGTTATATAAGGTTTTATATATTTGAATGATACAAATAAAAAATAAGTGATTCAGTTCAATTACCTAATACATATATTGATTTAAAGAAAATTAAAACAAAATCTATGTAACGAAATATTTTCCCAAAACTATAAATTATTTACATGACAAACATCGACATACATTTTCTAAGAAAAAAAAAAATTATTAATAAAATAAAATTATCGTCACTTGGTAAACTTTCAGTATTTCGATCGCGAATCCCAAAACTCCACACATGGCTTCAAATTTTCTTCTAAAATATTTTTAAATAGAATCGATCTATAATTTGGTTAATAAATACCATTTTTCTAATGCTAGATGCAAGCATAGCCACAGTGCCGTACAGTTGAAACCAGATTATTTGAATCCAGTGCCGCATTTTCCTTTCTCCAGATTTTGGCCCGAAAACATTATACTTTGATTCGTCAGTTGAAAATATGCTTATTTGCAAATTTTAGGCGAAGACGATGGTATTTTTGCTGAAATTAGCGGCTTTTTTACGGAGTTCTGCAAAAAAATCTATTATATTGCAAACATCTTTGCACAGTTCTTGGATGAACGGACTTCCCATATTTACTCGCATTCGGTTAACACCGGAGGACTTACTTTAGGATTTTTATTAACTTCTTTCAATATTGAGCTGACATCTTCTCGAAAGTTTTTTTGGTCGATTTTTTCGCACTTTACCTATAGTTTTTTTTTGTCTACAACAGTTTGTGCTGTCGCGCGATCTAAATTCATAATTATTGAAATTTCACCACATGATTTGTTTTCATTTCTATGTTTAACTATTAACTTCCTGATATCAATTTTCTTTCTAGATGGCATTTTTTAGTTTAATTGTTTAAGAAGGCGGAATAACATAAACTAAATGGAATAACTTAAATTAAAGGGATCACATTCAATACGAAGTGAGAAAAAAAGCTGTGCTTAACCGCTATTCTTTGGTGTGCCAACTTTCATAAAGATGCCAATATAACACTGACTGTAGACTTTTATCCTGATTATTTTTCATTTTATCTGCATTTTTTTAAATATGAAACTACGATACGACCGAAAAATGTGTTTCTTAAGCAAAAATTATAGTGAAAATCAAAATTATACCAATTGGTTTCCGTTAGAAATTTAGTTTTTGTATCTAGACTTAAGTCCTTCACTCTATATAGAAAATAGGCGCATGAAAAGAATTCGGATGGTATTATATAATTAGAAAAAGTATTCTTTTCCACAAAGAAATAGAAGAAAATTATTTCACACAAAGAATTTTTATTTGACTTAAATATAATAACTTAATTCAATTTAAAATATCAAAAGTAAAATACAAAACTAAAACAGACAGAGACAATTTGCTACGAAAATTAGATAATGATTTATTAGACGTTGTTATTAGTTTTATGAAATTAATAAATTAACATGGTCATTAACGCCAATTTCTGCAATTTTTCTATTTTTTAATTAAATGCATAACAAATAACAAACTCTGTATATATATTTCAAATACCTACTTTAAATTCAAAATACAATTTCTAGGATTTTTTCTGTACCTATAGTACCTATTTGTTGTTTACTATTATTGAAGTAGTATTATTTGCGCCAATGCTCCAGGTATTTTAATTCAATACAAGATAATGGTTCCAAATCAACCATTCTAAGAAACAAATATAATCACAAAATACTTAATAGTTATTAAACGACCATATTATTCCATCAATTTAAAATTCAATATGTATGTAAGTACATGTTCGCACAAATCTTCAATACAAATCATTTCCAAATACCGTGTTTGTAAAAGTTCTTTTTTGTTTGTCGATCAAACGCGTAGATAAAAATGCCGGCAGTCTAAATAAAATAATAAATTTCAGTCGGGCGGAACAAACAACTTCGGGCTCAAGGTTTTGAGCCAATAGGCTTTCTGAATCCTATAGAGCCTGTGGGTAGTTTGCTATAAGTGTCCAAAAGTGGTGCGAAAAATAATACATAGAATGGTTCATCAATTTGTCAATGGTATGCTACAAATCGACGCTTGGCTGAGACTGGCACCTTGAAAAATTTGTAAATGTTGTATTATTAATTACTATAGTTGGAATAATTAAATAAATAAAATATATAATGAATATAATTTACTGTTTCCTTTAATTTGCAATAACAGTAAGTGGTGGATTTTGAAGAAAATACAAAGAAATCAATCAATATGTCGAAAACTATTGACTTTTGTATAACGCAAATTTGGCTAAATCTACTGTAAATGAGCTCTACTACCATGTGTCTTTAGTATCTAGGTTTAAGTACCAGTCACCCTGTATTCAGCTATTCTGAAGTTTATTATTAAGTTATAGGTGGGGAAAATCAAAAAAATAAAACTTGCTAAGCGTAATAATAGTAGGAAAAATAAAAGTAAAGTAATTGAGCGTAAAAAAAAATCTAGTGAAATTATGTGTAAAATCCTTGGTAATATAGTTTTTCTTATCAATAATTATATGGTATTTGTTTACATTACGTTACCAATGTAACCTCCATAAATTAAATAAGTGTACCAATAATATTTTGAATTAGAGTAAAAAAAGATTATAAAAAAAATAATAATCGAAATGTTAATAAAAGAATTAATTGCAACCCGACACATTCAAAAAGAAAAGAAGAAAAGATGGGTACTAATTTTACCGAAAATATAATTCTTAGATAATTGAATTATAGAAAATAATTATAGTAAACTATAACAACAATATTTTCTTTGTCGGTAAAATTAGTGGTTACACTGTAGCGTTTATTACGAAGATTTATAAAAAATTTCAAAACAAAATGTTTTTAAAGACAAATGCGACACTTATTCCGACACTAAATAATAGGAAGGAAAATAAGAAATATGTAAAATTAACATTCCATTTCTTAATAGTTTCAATGTTTTAATTTATTTAAGAAACTTGTATTATTATACGAAGTCCTAACACTTAGAATATAGAATTAAGGCGATTTTTCTTTGCTCATTGCCAATGTTTATTAGATAATGAGCTTTTAATATTCTTTTGGGGCAAATCTGACTTCTGAAATGATGCTGATAATCTTTATAAGACGCTTTCAATGACAATTTAGTGAAAAAATAATAATTAGTTCCCTTCACTTAAGACCATTGTCGAGATTCGCAATAAAATAAATAACTTTCAAATGAACAAGTAGTAGAACGTAAAATTTTTACAGACACTTCAAGCTATCTTGATAATTTTTGCAAAGTTGATATTATGTCGACAAATAACGGGAGAAATAATAGTAGATTTTGTTTTTTGGGTAGATACTAGTGATTGTAATGTTTTTTTTCGAAATGCGCTCTTGCTATACAGAAACATAATATACCTTTAGGTGGTAGTTACGAGTAGAGTCGGGCAAATTTTCCGGCGCGGCAGGTACGTATTCAGAACGTGCGCTCCAATGCATGTACTCCAATAAAGCAGATGAACCGTAGAGTTGCAAGTCTGTAACTACAGTGCTTTTTTTTGCTTATAAAATGTAAAAAAAAATATTTTATCTAAATATGTAGTGATATAAAATGCGAATGCATCGCAGGGTGGCCCGTTTGTTCGCCCGCTTTCTCCGATTTTGTCTCCAAGGAAAATTTGCACAACTCTATTAATATAACTTCTGTTATAATACGATTGATCTGCTTTATTTATATTACATTATTTGAGACCCGCGTGGCAATACGTATCTGCTCCGCCGGACAAATGCCCAACTCAAGTTATGAGATCTGTTTGCCTTGACAATTTTAAATATCTATATAAATCTATCATAAAAATATTTGTGTTGGTAATGTTTTAATTAATATGCAATTCATTTCTAACTTATCATAGTTCATATTTCTTTAGTAGCTATCAAATAGGTTAAGCACGATGTTTTCGTTTAGCATGTGGTGACTGATAAGTAGTACTTAGGAATTGTTGTTATACGGTTGATTCAGCTATAATAATCTTCTGATGATGACGTGTTGTTTTCAAGTAATCGTAATTGTAGGTATTTTCAAAAAAAGTTTTGAAAACAACTGTCAATGCTGAATTTCGTATCAGTAGTAAACATTGTTTAGCGATAACCTCAACTTGTGTGTTCTTCTTGTAAATATTACATAACCTGTTTACTGGATGCTACCATCAGTTAATGATGTATAAGCTATTTTTCTTAATTAGCGATCTACAACTTCACACCGTTTAAATAAACTTATTTTTAGATTTGATCTAGAAACAAATCCAACGGAATATTTCAAGTAACAGACGCCTTGGATATATTTTTTTCACGATAAAGAAGCGAATATGTGAATATTAAATAAAGGAAGTATTGATACTTCTTTTATTTAACTTAACTTTTTTGTGATTGGCAGTAATTGTGTACAAAAACAGTCTATATGGAAAGGAGAAAGTCTATTATTACGAAGTTCCTTGAACTTACCGTTTGATTTCGGTACATCTGTTAAATCTTATTTAATGTAACATGTCATGTGATTTATGCAAATCGCATGAACCATTTTGGAACCAGTTTGATGACAGTTCTATTAAGATCATTATTAGTTTAGTAGTTTAGATATAACGGTGTTATATGTATTTGAAATTTAGTACCTACATGTATACTTCTGACCGTAATAGCAATAAAACAAAGCAGGTGTTCCACTTTGCCTAAATTACCTTGGACGTTTGTATCGGATTAAGAAAATAAGATTTCATAATCGCTTTATATTTAGCAATCAAAATTTTCTTATGTCTGCTATTTATAGAATTCAGTATCCGCGCTCTATTACTTTCTCCGTTGCTTAAGGCAGTGATATGTATGTGAGTACATTTGCACTGACCGTCGTAACTTGCTCTGGAACTAATATGATCATAAATTTTTTAAATAGAACAATATGGCCTTGAAATTATGATGCTTCTGGAAATCTTTCTTTTTTTTATTACAATACGAAATAAAAGTAGTCCACAATAGTAATCCTATAAATAGCCTGGTAAATATGTTTTATCGGTCAATACCTATTTAGTATAAGATACGTAGGTGTATAGTATACATATGAGTAGGCTTTGAAGTATTACTCACGACGTGTTACCATGCGGAAAGTACATTCTATCGACATTAGTGGGAGTCACAAGAACTATCGTCTTATATGGCGTTACGTATGGATAGGCACCATAAACATTTTATGTTTGAATGGTTCACTACCACATTCCACGAAATACTTAAAGATTATAGTTTTGTGTACCTTGTCCTTTCCGAATTTAAAAGGAATATAAAGTCTTTTTCTGAGGCACCTGTTTATGATTTACCTATAATTCTATATTATTTCTTTTATAAAATGTGTGTCTTCCACAATTGGTACCGCTCAGGCTTCGGAGAAAGGCTTTGTACAGTGCGTTCGGAATTGACTTCGAGCTACTCTCTGACGTCAATTTGACGCATACGACAACTTGTGATTGGGCAGGTACTGCCTATTCACGTCAAATTGACGTCAGAGAGTAGCTCGGAGAACAATTCCGAACGCACTAGTAGCAGAGACAATACGAGACGTGCAGGTAGGTCTACAAAAAGGTTCGGAATATACGGATAAATATTCTATTTGCCATCGTTGTTTAGTACATACATTTTCATATATTGCTAACTCTGCTTTCAAGACGCTAAGGCACAGTCAGAGGCCGCCACAATCGATTAGGGTTTTTTGTTTGTAATAGTTGCAGTCAGTAGATTGGTGCTAGATGTCAGTTGTCAGATGAAAACACATGAAAGTATGCATGGTATGCATCAAGTATAGTCACAATCGGATAAACTTCTGATGATAAGGCCCCGTTCCTATGTAAGACTCCTCCCTCAAACTGATTTGGTTGTATTTGGCTTGCCGTGATAGATGTTTCTTTGCATATTTATTATCAAATATTTCATTTGCGAACGCAGGAACATAGTAATGACATTTAATTGTTTTGTTTCAAAAGTATCGAAGAGACTATGGGCTTGGGACTTGAAATTAGCTGGAAGTTATTATCCTGGTTTAGTGTACACTATGTCAAAAAATAAATGCGAATGGAGGTGGCGTTTTAGGTAGGCAACCGATTTAACAAAGTCATATAGTTATGATTAGTAATGCACAATGGTTGGATGCCTAATATTTCGATTTTTATTTCATTATGCATTTAAATTAAAATTTAATAAATTTAATAATAAAATTTTGCCCGCGAATATCCTTAAACCATATTTATAGATATTTAAAACTGTATACATTTTATTGTCGAAATTAAGACATTATAGGCATTAGTGTTCGAATAATTTGCTCCGTGTTTGAAACCGCGGTGGGACGGGTTTTAAAGATGTATTTGGAGGTAGTGGGAATAACAGTCAAAACTTGACGTATCGTGAAATGGAAGTGACATTAGTATCTCTATAATAAAATTATATTTGCAGTTTATTGTGCGATACAACAAATAAATACGAATAAGATTCACATGGATACATTCAAATAACAATGACTATATAATTACAAATGTTTTATATACTGACAATCAATAATTATTATCCAATAATTTCTATACTATTTAACTTGTGATTAAACGGTAAACGTGAAATCCGTCAGATGTTAGTTTTTCAATATTTAAAATTTCTATTAATAACTATATCAAAATGAGTTAGTTTCAAAAATATTATAGTCTTGAAAAAGAAAACTTCAAAATAGGAATTATTTTTGCTGCACAATTTTTTATTTTTTTTTCAAATTAAACAAAACAATAACATCTAATTCAAATTTTAGTTTTTAGTATTTGTTAGAAAGTCGCAATTAGTTTAACTTCGTCTTTCTTTTTATGTAGGTCTTAATGTTGATCACCACAAGCAAAATAAAAAATTAAACACAATGCATTTGCGACAATATCAACAACAGATGTGAAATAGCGTAAGGAATAAACTTTGAACTTCTGCATGTCATCTTCCGTTTGGTAAACATTTTATCAATCTAGCATTATATTCACTTAGCAATGTTCCGCAAAAAAACAGGATTGATATATTGATTAATTACATCTTCTTAGTGGTAGATATTTATAAATGGTCAAAATTCTAAACGAGATCCATTGGAGAAAGATCTGATGACTTTGGAGGCCAGAAATTTTTTGAAAGATGTCGAGGATGAAAAGAAAGAATCATTTGGTAGTTTTGAGGCAAAAAACATTAGAAATGTGGTCTATGTTGTAATTACTGTTATCTCAAAACAAAACAAGTTGTGCAGCAAAAATAATTCCTATTTTGAAGTTTTCTTTTCAAGGCTATAAAGATTTCTAAACTAACTAATTTGACACAGCATGTCAAATTAGGGTATGCATGATTTTATCTCACAAATTATACACAGAATAGGATATGATTGCAGTATGACCTCAATCGCTTTTGTATATATAGAGTGGTTCCGAAGAAATCTCATCTCACTTTTTGTTAAATTAAGTGAAACTTTATATTTGGATATAGCGTTGAATTAAATTCATTTATATAACACTAATTAATAAATAATATTCTAAACCCCTAAATATTAAATTAATCACAATAGCAGTTTAATGTGCAAGTCAACAGTGTGAAACTGTTCAGAGAATATGTCAGAATTCGGTTTTTGAATAGTATTCACATTTGTGAGATTTTTATATGGTTGATATAGCTATTGAACATGTTTGAATCGTACACTAAAAGACAATTGTTAAATTAACCAAGAAGTATGTATGTCCAATCAGAAATAATTACCTTCATTTAATTTTGTCAGGTCAGTGGTATCTTAACAATTGGTTAATATTTAGTCCGGCCGTTTTAAATTAAATCATCTATTGCAAAAATAGAAACGTAAATGTTCTCCTTAACCAGGAACAGGGATTTCCTCTTTGTTGCGTAGTTCAGATATCATTTGCACACCTACGTCATATAATGATGAAGCAATTGGTATAAACTTACACAAAGCTTCAACTTGGAAAGAATTATATTTGCGAGAAGCGTGTTAGCTTCCAAATCTAAGGACATAACGTAATATTTGCTTAATATACATGGAAAATAACAGCTCCACCTTTTTTTTCAATACCATAGTCTAATGTAATGTAAATAACCATACTTGTACATGTAAATTTCTGTAAACATGTAGGTATTTTGTGTTTAAATATCCAGACATTAACAAAAAGTATAACTGCTCATTTTTACCGCGCGTGCTGCATCCATGTGTTTTTTTTAGATCATTTAATATTAATTTCATTATATGAAACATTAATAGGCAAAAGCAATTAAATGTAAGATTTATTAATGTTGAAACAAAAATATTAATGTAAAAGCTAAGTTTGTTTCCATCTTTCAAATAACATTTAACATTATTCAATTTTCCTTCATTCACTACAGTTGTTAAAGCAACATGCTTGAGAATGCATTTTGAAAACCAACCCCTCAAGCATTTGTTGGCAGAATGCCTTATTTGCTGGTTTAACATTTATAAATAATAGTATTTCAAATACTGTTGACTGAACAACTTCCTTTCTCTCAGAAAATGCGTTTTCTGTTACTAATTTTAGTAATCAATTTTATGTACAGCCCATTCAATTAGTTATACTAATTTTAGGTAAAGTTCCTACATTAATGAGTCTGGAGAGTGATAAAGTTTAAGGCAGCTTTATGTTATAATAGCATCTCAAAATGATTTGTTACTTTCCGTCTTCTATGTCATATAATACAGATACTGAAACTGATGTAGTGCAATAATATTTTTATAGTTGGTGCTTGTTATTCTAATTCCACATGTGTGTAAAGTGACACCGAGAATGATGTAATTTTATCACGATCTTGGCACCCATCAAACATACGATTTTGTGCCAGCACTCTCAATCACTAAAGGCACTCATTATATAGATCGTCGAAATTGAAGTGCAGGCAGTGCAGCCGTACCATACCTTTCGTAAGCTTTGTACTCTAGCTTGCATATGACTTTTTTTTAAATGCATTTGCATCTTACTCTAGAACTTAGAAATTATAGTTACGTCACTATCATTTCGGGTATGTTCCAAATGTGCCGGCGAAATTTACTTTTCTCAATGACTGTAGCAATTCTCAACTGTAGTTAGTATGTAGTTATTTGCAGCTCCAAGATAGACTATTGTTTGTTTTCAAACTTTAGTATTACTTATTATTATTTTGAAATTCCATCCCTTTTTAAAGAAATTCTATTTCTTCAAAAAAATTGAATTATAAATATCTATGACGCTTGTTACTTTACCATATTTAACTAGTCTAAAGAAATACATTTATTATCCTACAATACCTACTATCACCAGATATTTAATAAAACCTAAACCGCTTAACAAGTGGAATATCAGTGCAGTCTTTTGCTGATGATGATAGCTGAGCTATTGAAACGTACGTCCACTTTAGTGCAGTTTGTGGTGAGGTGTCTATAAGAAGTTTGCAATTGGAATACATATAAAAAAGCGCAACATTTTCACGCACAAGATAACATTTTTTTTTAAAACATCCATCTGAGGTCATTGCCCTTTTATTGTTCGATTTCCAAACAAAATCCTTAATTAATTTTTTGAATTGTCTAATCCAGATCGCAATATTTTAAGCCATTTTCAAGAGGGTTTAATAATACAACTGTAATCCGTATAGTTAGCAGATAATAATAGATAAGACAAGATATGCGTGTACTTATTGTTTAACCACAAATGAATCTAAAAATATATCGACAACGATACTGCATCAAGTTTTTGAAATTTGAAAATTAATGACATTACCAGGCAATTAAAGTTGAATTGAAGAACCCTCTAAAACTATTCTGTTGGTATATATTCAAAATAAGCCGACAATTTATGATACTATAACACCTCTGTCGACATGTCTACAATTACTAAGTTGTAGACATGTCGACAATCAAATAATGCATTATAAATACGCTCTCAGTATAAATATACCGTATCGAACTGACGGATACAACATTTCAAACAAAAACCTTTAAAACACCAAGTGTTCAAGTGTTGCTTTACTTATTGTTAGAGTGGTTTGTTTGACTGGCGAATATCAATTAGATGAAAGTTTATATTGTATATTTTGTACTAAGAATAATGAATATTCTAATAATTATTCTAGATATTTGAATACTTTATGGTTTACGATTATAAATAATTTTCCATTATCTGTTTATGTAGTTACTTTTTATTAAACATGGATCTGGAAATAAATGTTTATATAATTATAAAAGCAAGTCGTATAATGACAATTTTACATTCCAAAATACATAAATGACAAAGGAATAATTTTATGATTAGACTAAACTTAATTATCAAATTAAAAAAGAAAAGATGATCTGAAAAAGATAACATAGTCGCACTAATAAATTTAATACAATATTAATTAATCATATTAAAATATATAAAATATAATTATTTTACATTCACTGTTTAATGTTACATTTTTTCCAATTTTATTTTAGATATTACTATAGAAATTAGATTTAAAAGTTTGAGTTTATGAGTTTACATAGTTATTGTTAACTTTTAAAGTTATTTCAAGATTTTTCGTAGTTGAACTACTAAATGGTCAAATGAAAAATGAATGCAGAAAAGATTTTAAATGTAAATTCAATATTAAAGCGCATTGCTCGTATTTAAAAAGATACATATATCAAATTAACTAGGTAATTAATTACTTAAATGGTTAATTGAACATTTTTTTCTTTCAGTGTAATGTGCTATATAGAAAAGAGTATGTTCATTAAATACATCGGCCATGTGCACTTTGCGAATTTTAAAATTTCTATCATATGCTTGACATATTCAAAAGAACCATTTGGATGAAGCACCTTGTATGTACAACTATAATATGATAATATTTATGTTAGTTAAATACTATTTTTCAAGGAAAGATTTAAATATTTTTTTCTGTTTGTAGTTGATAAGGCTGGAATCTAACATACAAGTTTCCGAGTTTATTTTTTTAGAAACTCATTGCAGGCTTTATTTAACATATTATTACAGTTTTTTTTTTTTTATTATTGGTATCATTGACATAAAAAATATATTATTATCTCCAGTTTTGCATGAAAGGTCATTTACGAGAAGTAAAATAAGATTGGCCCCAAAATTGATTGTGACTTTTTTTGAGTCGGAGAAATCAAAATTGCAATAACATATAGTACGTTCAATTTGAAAAAATGGAATTGCATAACGTACCGACAATACCGAACACCCTGTATATGTTAAAATAATTTTAAGCTATGGAGCATTTCACCTCAAGTAACTTTTACTCGAAACATTTTTCGATTAAGTGATTGAGTAAGGCACGATCCACCGATGCCAGATAAATGGCACACCCTGTATATTTTATATAACATATTAATATAAATCAATCAAATCTCCGTTGGATATTTATTGTTCTAGTAACAACATAATTCTAACCACGTTTGTTATTGCAACAAGCTATGTATTTATAGTTGTTATAATTTTCTTAATGTTGAACAGAACCGCTGTTCGTATTTTACTTTGTTTTTACTGCCAAATAGATATATACATTTGTCATATTTCTTTAATCAATGCCCTGAGACGTGTACAATGCATTTTAATATGACAATTATTTGATTGTGAGAGTTTGGAAACTCTTTTTAATGTAATTTCCTTATGTAAGATAATCAGTAGTACTGCAGCAAGTAACTGTAAAATATGTCCTCACATAAGTGTATTAATCGCGGTGGTTTTCTAATAAAAATATCTGGAAGAATAAAACTTAAATAAATAAATAAACCATGAAGATGATAGAAATACATATTTGGAGCTATTCATTCTTCCCAGAAAAATCAAAGATATTTCTCAGTTTATATGACATCACTTGTAAAGCATTTATTTAGAAAAAAAAAAGTGGTAAAGAAGTAGGTCTGTAGTATACCCAAATGCAGGCATTCCTATACAACAAAAAATCAAGTTGGAACCTTAAACTCAAAAAACCACCCGCAAGAGGGAACATTGAACTTCGTGTACGGAACTAAATACT
The DNA here is from genome assembly GCA_004143645.1 of Protaetia brevitarsis. Taxonomy (NCBI): domain Eukaryota; kingdom Metazoa; phylum Arthropoda; class Insecta; order Coleoptera; family Scarabaeidae; genus Protaetia; species Protaetia brevitarsis. The sequence goes on from RXPK01000206.1 coordinate 903,768, forward strand.
ATTTTATATTTATTATAAATACATATATGTTAATAATAAATATAACAATAGATAATACATTATACAATCATATATTACTTATAATTATTTATTCTTACAAAATTATTTTTTATACCTCGGTGCTTTCAGAACTGCTGAAATATACATACAAATAATCCTGAAACAGTATGTTCTACCACTCAGAAAAAAAAAACTTGAAAAAAATGTAGTAAACTAAAGCTATACAATCTAATATAATAAAAAGCCAAGTTGGCATCTTAAACCAAACTCAAAAAACCATGCACCTCTCAAAAGGGGAAAATAATGATAACTTTGAACCGGGGTGGCATCGATTGAGCTAATTTTCGGTATTTACAGTATGTGTGACAGTAGTACTTATTTGCTTTAATTTCAGCCCGATAGCTTGTCGGAGTAGAGCCTTTCAGCACACTGCTGAGGATGATAGCTTTTCTATTGAAACGTGCGCCTTGTGTGGTGAAATTTGTGGTATTTTAAATTCGGTTGCATCAATAATGAAGTTATTTTTTTTTGTAACTTTTAAGAAACACGCACAGCTTTTAATAAATAATTACAGCCTCAAATTTTCAATGTTGTATAATTTGGAGAAAACTTTGATTATTGAATTTTTAAGTAATTTTTTTTACATTCTTACACACATGTAGTTTATTGCAAGATTAATTGTTATTTTTAAAATGTCTGTATTAATATTATCACTTTTCCGAGCATTTTCTTTAAACTGCGAATGTAGTAGGGTATACCGTAACCCTAAAGCGAAAGCTGAATAGTTATTAGTATATTTTTAAGTCATCTCCTTTCACTATTTGCGCTCTCAGATCGTTGACATTGCTACTTCGGTTGTTTCTGTAAAATGTAAATACATATATCCACAGCATTTCGTAATTCCTGAATTGACACATTCTTCAACAACGATGGTAGTGAGCGAGCGGCTTTGGGGCGTGGAGATCTACGAATATTAGAAATTCCTAACTGTTAATTTAATTCACTGAAAATAACCGCCCGGCGTTTCATAATACGTATACAAATTTTGTTTACAGCATCGACTCGATTGTCTAATGTGGACATTTAACGCTTATCTAGCTGTCGTCCCACAGATCCATTTAAACTTGATACGAACGATATAAAGGTCGCCATGTTTCTGCGATTTCTGTCGGTTAGTTTGACTCTACTTACATATATGCGCTACTAGGCTTGGCGCGCTGAGGTGTTATTCTGTTATTGGCTCTCCGGCGATGTGCATATAATAATTGTGATTCTCTCACGGTTTTAAGTTATTACTGTTTATTTAGTTAAAATGATTTTGTTTTAGTAAGTAGACACATTTTTTTATCTAATTTCATTCGTTAACACAATTTTCTGTATATACAAACTTAACATACTTTCGGGAATTACCTCATTTGTTAATAACAAACAATAATTTAACTCATGTTATATACGTAGGAATTCTCTATAGTTTCAAGTGATATTTGAATGCTGTTACCATTGGCAACTTGTATATGCCTACAAATGGAATAACGTTAGAATTTCTAAATTATTTTGAACATAACATTAGAATTCATTCGAAGCATTCTAGATCTATTTTTTTATATGAACGCGATGACACGAGTTCTTGGCGCCACTAAATTATTTGCTGTCTACGCTATTCACTTAATAAATATCAAGTGCGGTATCCGTAATTAACTTTTTTTTTATTGTTGTTGTAGAAATGACTGTATTACGTCAATGCAAATTAAATGATAATGCATTTTTCATTTGTTAAGTATATAAAGCTGTTTTCGTTACATATCTATGGGAATGAGAGATGTAGATAAGTATCAATAAAAGGTGGTTCCAGTAAGGAACCTAGTTTTCGAAAATTTGGGATTGCCATAATGATATATTTAATCACTTAAGTATTGTTAATTCCAACTGCATAAAATTTTATATAGGTATAGCTTCCATAACTCTTACTTTCACTGTTTCAAAAAGAGGCAAATCAAATGCTAGTGATCTAGATATAACAAATAAAATAAAAAAGAACTATCAACACGTACGAAATCTGGGAACTAATCCACTTTATTATCAAAATGATTAGGTATATACTAAAATAAATTTATAAATTATAATATTAGTGAGAGCTTTTGAAAGAGATTACTAATTAAGATATTAACTAACAAACGACGTTTTTGCATTAACATGAAGTCATAAATATTCAATAAAAAATTGTTTGTTTAAAAAACCCAGCGTTTTAAATTTATGCTTTGTTTATGTTATAAGTGTTAATCCTTATGAAGTTAGTAAAAGGAAATCATAGTATTCTGCAAATAACTATACGAAATTTAATTAGCTAAATAGTACTAAATGCCTTGGTAAATACTAAACACATTTAAAATTACATAATCCACTATGAATGACGATTATCTTAACAAATAATTACTGGTGGTTTGATTTCTGATTTCTGTTTGGGTATAAAAAAGCAATACAAATGCTTAGTGGATATTTTTTATTGCCTTTACGTAATAATTTGTTTGAATAACCATCTAACTGGCAAATACTGTGTATGAAATGCCATATTAATGTTATTGATAATCCTAACATTGGATTTTCTGAATAAAATTAGTTAAATACACTGAGAGAAATAATGTTCTGAGAAGGTTGTCTCAGTATTTTTTACAGTGTTGGATATATTATTGTTGAATTAAAATGGTCGAAATGAATTAATAACAGTTTTAAAAAGTAATTTAATAAATGCCTGGAATAAATTGTTGAAATTTAGGAAAGATTTCGGTAAGAATTCCATAAGAGCACCGCATATTTGGTGATTTATATGCATATTAACGGAAAGAGCATGTGTTCCTGAGTGTAAAATAGCTATTTAGTTTTTGAGTAACTAGAAAGAAAGTACTAAAAACAGTGTTCGAAAAGTGCTATTTCGAGGTTATGTACGAGGCCTTTTTTGACGGATTTAACATGTGGTAGTAATGATGTGGAAGGAAAAGTTACTAAAAGTGACCAAATTTTAGATAAAATAGACGCCAAATACAAACTTATTTGTTAATTTAATGTGAATCAATTGCAAATTGAAGTAATAATTAGGCAGCGGCTCGGTGCAATATCCTGAAATTTGTTTGTTTTAAAGTGTTTGTTTATTTTCAACAGTACAATTGTATGAATTATTGTAAGTTTTCACATTTCTCATTATTGGTTTCTCATAATTGGTTGGTATATCGGATATAAATTTATATCTCATATAGGTGATTCGTAGGAAATTTACGTATAAACAGTAATTAAAATTGTCTAGTTTTTAAATTATAATTATAACAGAATTATTTTATATAAAAGCAATTTATTTGATTACATTGTAGGTAAAGCATTAATAAAAAGATGACTTTTTTGAATAAATGAATTTGTCAATGTAATGAGGTGTGGAGTTCTTTCTTCTTTCTTAGTGCCCTTAAGGCAATAATATATGCAAATGACTAAGTATCCCGTATTTTAATTTAATATGTAGACTAATTTTGCTTCGTTTAACATTTAAAACCGAATTATAAAAAGGCGATATGGAAACAGTAACTGCTTTATTCAATTTTATTAAATAAAATCTTTAAATGTCAATAATGTAATGAATTTGTCTGATTTTAAACATTTAATTTGAATTACACTATACATATCGTAAAAGGTCTGTTATCGGTCACATTACCTATATTTATTTTTATGTATTTTAAGATCCCATGATATAACTGGCGTTATATCGGCCTAAAGTACTAAGAATCATTTTCTATGATCCTAAGTATCCAGTGATTTTTGTCGTGACTCTGATGATCACAGTTTCGCTTTCTTCTGAAAAACCTCCACTTGAATATTGCTTTTCTGGGACCGTAAATTTGTCTGACCTGTTTCTGCCATTGCCATAACAATTACCATACAACTTCCATGCCAATTCAGTTTTCCTGTAAGAGGAGGGTTCCCATGTTTTACTCGAGGGTGTCTCTCCTTGCAAGAATATGTGTACATCGAAACGTCAGTAGACACTGAAATGGGATCATTAAATTGAATATGGACTATCTTTTGTGTACACTTACTCAAGCAGTGTCATCGATGCATTACATTTACTCTTCTCCATCAACATATCCTGGACGGATGCTGTAATAGTCAGAATTAGGTCTTCACGTTAAAAGAAATCAGAAACCTATTTCGTTTATTTTATTTTGGCGGCACTAACAGGCAAAACATCTCTACAAATAGGCCTACGCACCATAAAGAAGATGAGGATTTAGAGAAAAATTAATTGCGATGGCTAAACTGACAATTCAGTCACAATTCAATCTAGTTTCGTTTGAATTTTGCGCCTGTTTTGTCTAAATTTTAGTAACTTTTCCTTTCACATCATGTTAAATCCGTCAAAAACGCCTCGCACATAATCTCGAAATAGCACTTTTCGAACACTGTTTTTAGTACTTTCTTTCCATTTGCTCAAAAACTGAATAGCTATTTTACACACAGGAACACATGCTCTTTCCGCTAATAGGCATTTAAATCGCCAAATCAGTGGTCCTCTTACGGAACTATAGCCAAGATCTATTTTTTTTTGCACTACACGTTGTAATATAGCATACCAAAATATTAACCTATACAAAGTCCAAAAAAGAATGAACCCATAGAAGTAGAAAGTAAATACAACTTTTACTAGATTAAGAATATTATCGTTGCTATTCAGTTTGTGATATAAAAAACTACAATGTACAAAATTGGCCAAATACTCGAATAAAATACACAAAATCGGCTCTCCTATTTTATTTTCACATTTCGGAACCTTTTTCTTAAAAACTGTTAGGACACAAACACCGTTCCTTTTCGTATAGTATAGAGCAATAATAGAAAATGATAGTCAACAATATCGCTGCATGAAAATATCTGCCAGATTCAGAGAAAGACAAAACGAAATTTGATAAAAGACAGAAATCTGACCACTAATTTTTGGAAAATGATACAAAATTGAGGGGCAAAGATATGTGTATTAAAAAATTACGGGCTGCAATATCAAACAAGTTTAGAGAAATAGAACAAGAAAAGAATCAGTGAAATCTGCCGACTAGATTCAACAAAGACGGTAAGATAACGTTATGACGAAGTTAGTAGCACTATTATAGAGCCCGCCAAAATTTGCTATTTCACTAGAAACAAATGTTAGCAGTAAATACGTATGTATATGGAAAATACTTGCGTATAAGACAACAACAAAAATAAAAACTATTTAATACAACCGGAGAAATTGAAGTTAAAAGAAAATGTTCAGTTTATGGCCGCAAAATATTAGGGACCGCATTAGCTATAAAAACGCATTACTTATTTTAAAAAAGAAATATGCATTTATTGTTAGTGAAGTGATAAATGGTTTACTGAACTATATTTTTTTTCTCAGCATTGTGTCCTTTATAATTAGTATACTGCTCCTAATACATTTAGACAAAATATAAGAATTGGAACAAATGCTTTTTAGAAGTAACACATGTATACTTTGGACATAATGTAACTAATCGGATTTGTTTATTTCTGCTTAAGTACATACGTTAATAGGATTAACACCCTTTGTGGTCAGGTATAAATTAGCATTTATTGTAAACATCTGGTTGTTTTAACATTGTTTATATACTTTACTACGAATTTGAAAAAAATTGCGTAAATTGAGTAGTCTGTTTCCCAACATATTAGGGCGTCTCAACATGCTTTCCGGAATGTTTGTGTTTGACTTACTAAGAACCTATTTATAACTATGAAGTCTTACGGAAATAAGATGAATGTTTGGGTTTACCAGTTTATGCCATATTACTTAACACTAACCTTGTTGTCGATTAAGAAACGTTTAAAAGTGTTGAAACAAAAAAAAAATTTGTAAAAACACATTCTTTTCCACTGAACTGGCTAGTTAGATGTTTTCCGAGTTTTTTTTTTAATTCTTGTGAAGTTTTTTATGTTTCCGGTTAACCGGAAGTCTATATGAGTATTGTTATTCTAAGTGGAACAGCCTACATATTATTGCATTTTTGAATTTAGCATAAAATTCGATGTTGATTCCCAGACAACCAAATTCAAATTTCCCACAATATTTTTAGTAACTTCAACGTTGAATCATGAAATTACCTACAATTTTGTATTACACTAATAGTTATTTTAATACCTTTATGAAGTAACTAAAAATAATTGTGGAAAATTTAAATTTATTTGTCTGGGTTACAACTAAGGTTTCCTACATCTATCTTGAACTGTTTCTAAGATATATTGCGACTTTTGTGAAAAACTTGTCATTTGCGGCGTAATGTGTGATTTGTACTTAAACTATAAAACTTAATTGCTGCAAATGACGCATCACCTTGTATATTTTTATGTTGGCTATAGAATTGCCTACACCGATTTTCAATAGCTTCCTTTTCAATCACTCGTTTTATTTAATTAATGTTATCAGTAAATGTTGTTGTTATATTCATTATTTTTTACATATTTAGCGTTCAGGGAGGCACATATTGTGCAATTTATAAACCAAATAATGGAAAATATCTGTTCTAATTGGATATCGTTTTGTTATAAATATAAAATGCGGGAAAAACTTATCGACAATTTAATAAAAATTATCCCGATTTACTGCCAATAAATATAAAGAAATCGAAAAATTGTAAGCACTTGTATTAAAAGCAAAAACAGCAAAATGTTCTAGTATAATTATACCTGGGGCTCCCAATATCTTGAATTTCAATTAATTTCGCGCGTATGTTTTCCGAGACTAATAATGATATTTCTCCTGTTTGTTATGCCTCTCGATACACTATTTTAGACAAAAAAAAATGTTGATGTTTCACAAAAATTATCTCGGAATTCGCTTCTTTTGATTTAATCTCCGTGCCGAAAAGTTTGCATTAGAATTACTGAAAATAGATATTGTTCTTGAACAAGCATATGTTATGAAATGCTCTAAAATATTAATCCCATTTTTCTCATTGTCAGAAAGACAGTGTTTTCTTGACAACACTATCACTTGTTACATCAGAAAATGTTTCAAAGTTTTCTAAATTCTTTTGCATCTAATGGCGATAAATAAAGGTATCTTTCGTTGAATTCTTGACAGGGTCTTTCCTCAAATTTTTGGCATTCTCCATTAATGTAGAAAGAATTTGAGATACCCGGATTGGAATAAACTGTTTTAACATTTTTACTATTTGATATGTAAATTTCACGGTAATATCTACTTCTCTGAACACTAAACATGTAAAAAACAATTATTATAATATTAATAACCTATTGTAATGTCAATTTCATACTAATCAGGTAGAAATTATTCGACGATTTAAAAGCATTAAAAAATTTGAAGGAGTAATTTGAAAGAAAACTATTGAAGATCGGTATGGAGAAATGTTTAGGAAGTCGGTGAAGAATTTAATACTACACCTAACAATACAAAAATATAGAATATACAACGTGCTCAAAAATTAAGGTCTTTGGTATTACATCACTACTTTTTGGACACCTAGTGAAAATTAATCAATTATGTATAACAGTGTAAATGTCAAAATGTTTACAAAAATCGCAACATCTCGGAAACAGTAACAAAATTTATCGCGCATTAGAGTTAAGCGGATGTGTAAGAAACTTGACAATTTTTTAGCAACAGCTAATATACACTTTCCTGGTAATAAATATTGTACAGCAAACGAAATATTTTTATTTGGGGTCCTAGAGAAGATAGATACAAGAGAAACGTAATGCTAAAATGTCACATCTGTACCGCACGTGCAGTCACCGACATTTATATTTAGCACCATCAAAGCGTCGAGCCATTCGTTCGAGTGCTAAAGAATAATGTCGGCGATTGTACAACTGTAAGGCTAGGGCGGACCGCTAGCGTGCCGTGATATGACAACTACACCTATTACGATTACTCACGAATCCCAATTAAAATATCTCATTTGCTGTATATTAACACTGCTTGACTTCCGGGTTTAAACAGCGTCCTTGAACTGCTTCTGCTCCTACTATGAGAAGTAATTCCTGGACGCAGTTTCAAGCCGAAGTGTATAGTATGGACAGAAACCGTGGAGGTCTACGTATATTAACATTTTTAGCTTGATATCCTTATCACCACATCAGCTTTTGCGGATGTTTTTCTTAAATTCACCTATATCTTTCTTCTTCCCCAGCGAAGAAAATATTTCCTTGAGTGATACCATGAAGATTGGCGCATTCGCCGATACGAAAAAGAGTGTGATCGAGCCCGAGTTAATCATACCCAACATCCAGTTCAGCAAACTGTTCTCTGAAAAACTTTCGCCACCGAGTCCGGGCGTCGCAGACAAGGAAGTCAAAGTCCAACCGAAATCCGACAGCAGCGACCACCAGAATGGAAATTCCGACGGTGATAAGAGGACGCAGACCATTACAATGATGTCAACAAATGACGACTTCATTATGGTAGAATTGGTAAATTATTCTTAACGCTATGCCGCATGTTATTAACTCCATTAATTTGTGCCATTTGGAAGAACATAGTAGATAATGCCTGCATGTATTTGTAAAACATCAAATATTTTCAGTTGTCCTTGTCTAAAAAGTAGGAATCTTAATGGGTTTGTAATAACTATGAAGTTGCATCCTTATTAATAATATTTGACAATATTAGAGAAACTTCACTTAACAGGAGCTGCTTTCATAATTTTCGGCAACTATTAAGCCGAAAAAATAAAAACAATCCTTCCGGGAACTTTTCTAATAAAACTTAGTTTATATAGTCACTGGTCTCTGAATAAGCAGTACTTAATTATTTTTACCTTTCACAGACATAAATGCGATTATAAACAGGAACATTTTAAGCGTACAGATTTCCGGATAGTCGTTCTTTTCTTTAGCAAAGGACACATTGTTTACTATATTGGAAGTTCCATGGTTTTATTAAATAAAATATCGAGGTCATGGGAACTCTATTAATTATATTGAAAATATCGATTGGTTGTTGATACAGTCATATTATTTTGAATTGTCTAGCAAGAATATCCTATATTGTTTATCCTTGACATAAAATTGTCTAGAAAATAATAAAAGATGATATGTATACATGATGTTAAATATTCTAAGAACTGTTCATTTCCTTTTGCTTGTGTTTGTTTTTTACATAAGGGTATGCATATAACCGAGCTTTGTTGATTGATGATAGGAAGCGTCAATTAATAAGAGTGAATAAACTAATGCACGTGAGCATAAAGGAGCCGGGAAGAATGAATCACATAGCTGCATATTCATAATAGAACTTGTTATTCTTCGACAAGTTGTTTTGCAATATCCAGATTAAAGTCACTGTTGTTCTTTTTTTTTATGATAACTTGTATGGTTTCCTACATTAAATGAACAAATATGTAGATATTGATGCGCAACACTCTTTATATTAGTGATGTAACGAATATTTGCATTCGCAATAAATATGCGAATATTGTGAGTAAAAAAGTTACCTGTTAAGATAATTTATAGAAAAAAAACTAATATTTAAATTCATTGATATCCTGAAACAACCTTTTGAGCACAAATTTGCAGTTTATATTAGAATAACCATCAATAATCTCGAAACTAAACTTAAATTGACAAAAGACGTAAAAAGTCGAAACGATTCGGTTGTACTTGGCTAGTTTCGCTGCGGTGATGGAGAAATTTAATTCTCTACGTGTGCGCATAAACGCCTAATGCAAGTGGTCGTATAGTTGTAAATTGAGAGCCAATAGATGGCGCTAGTAAAGTTAAAGGGTTAATATTCGTATTCGCATTCGGGAATGTCTTGTGCACATATTCGCATTCGCGAATGTTTAAATTCACGTATTCCTTACATCACTAATTTATATAGATGTGTTGATGAGACCTATTGCCCGCGGAATATAAATGATTTTTAATCGATTAAAAGGGACCTAAATTTACACGTTGGATTTCCTCGTTTTGATTTGCTTCAAACTGATTGCAATAATTATACCTATAAATCCAACTTTCAGCAATGGTTTCCTCTGGGATGGTGTAGTATATATGTTTCTGGAAAGCGATTCGTCGCCATAACTTCTAAAGTACTCGTAATAGAAAAAGCGAAATTTGTAAATTATGTATGGGATATATATAGGTACACATTTTTTGACATAAGCAAGAAAGTTTTGCTATACCCAGATTAACCGGAGATGACTTAGTTTACGGATTCTTAAACGGCGCCACTAGCACATTTTTTTATTTAATGTTTTGGTGACACACATTTTTTAATTTAAATTGCTTTGAAGTGTTTAAATTCTTCGGTGGTTACTATAAAAATTAAACTTTTCGTTTTCTTTTTGTATATATACTTACAGCGCGCTTTATATTAAAATAAAAGTGCGTTGAGTTACTAATTATTAATATGCACTTTTGCAGTATTTTGCGTTTTGATAAAATACACTTAGAAAACATTCCATGGCCATAATTAAGAATCTAAAAATTAATAAGTCATTTCCGATTAAACCGCAGATGACAAAAATTTATTGGACCATGTAAAAATTATGAACTTAATTTGCAAATTTCCTTTTTTACCGCAAATACTTCAGAAGTCAACATTTTTTTTTTTTGAGTAATAGCAATTTCTGTTTATTAAATTATGGATGAAGCTATTTAAGCACAGCCTACTTCAAAATTTCCATAACCTTGCACTAGACTATGTAGGTTTTTCTGCGAGCTGTGTCACAAACTTCGATAGAAAATAACTGATAGGCCAGTAAAATATTAAAAACTGTATACATTAACTGGGAGTGGCCCAGATATTTTGATATGTTATATGGGTCGGTTCTAATTAATACTCTTCTTAAATTCAATTTCTTTTTTTTTTCTCCAAATACCTAGCGAAACATGCTCAAATGAAGCTGTTCTTATATATTTTTTTAAGTAAACTTTTCTGCTTCCAATAGTTTTAGAGATCCATTTGATGATTGATTTTTGATTTCTTTTTTCCTTTTTTCCCGAAATATGCTAAACTGTGCGTCTGACAAGAAAAAATCTAGTTTCTTTCAAAGTAATTTAATTTGCGGAAATTTAGGCCCAGAACTGTGTGTTATTAATGTGAGCCGTGTGTTATATTAAAAAAATATTTGCTATGAGACTAACACATGCTAAACAAACAAAAACATAATAAAACTTCAACAATAATGTGTTATTTTTACATTTTGAAACTCCCAGAATACTTGGTTTTACGCTGCCGTTTTGTGAATAGAAATGAGTTCAAATTACAACAAATTCGTTTTGAAAAATAACTTTGAAAAGACGCTCGTTCGATATTTGGGAGAATAAAAGAAAATTTTACAGCTTTTTTTTTTTGTTTTTGTTAAACCTACATTTGCAAAATTTTAAATCTATCCTCAAATAATGCACCAATTAAACTACTTTCGAAATAATTTAACCAAAATATGAAACAATTTTAAGAAAATTTATTATACTACATACGTCTTAAAGCTTTATCTAATACAAGAATCGTATTTTCTAAGATCGAATACCATAATTATTTCAATACAATAAGTCTTTTGAACGTCAGAAGGCCATCAGGTGCCTGTCAATTCTCAAAATTGAATTCATCTTCTGCATTGGACACGTGATCAACGTTAATAAGAAAATAGGTCTGTACTAGGGTTGCCTAGTAAACCTTTTAAATGTGTTCAGCGAGAACAAAGTAGGAGGAGAGGATATTAGACTAAAATGTGGACATAATCGAATAGAATAATCATTCATCCAGTATGGGATTTTCTTGTCAAAAGACGACAACAGGACTCAGTACTAAAGCGGGTGGTAACTCTAGTCATGGCACTGTTTACTAAACTAATAGGTTATTTGCTTATTTCAACCGTTTGTACCGTCACTACAAACAGCGTGCATTCTTTAGCCTACTAAATTGAATAACAGTGGTGGAAACCTATTTTAGATATTGTATTTATTTTTACGATTTGGTGTACTGGCGGCACCACATTCTCTGGTAGAAATTCTTGTAAATAGTAGAGCATCTTACTGCTTCATCCATATCGAATTGACCCTTTCACATCTTTGAATATGGATGCAATATTAATATTTCCGCTTGTGTGGAACGACTGCATATGTAGCAGTGGAGCGTAGGCCTTAATAGTAACTACGGTGAGTTTTTACACATAAGCTTACGTCTCTATTTAAAGGTGTTCCGGTTCCAATCCAGCATACATTTTTTTTAAACATTAGGAGAGAAGAATGACTTTTCCTCACTGTACGCAAGAATTACTGTGATCTAGCGCAATATGAGTAAACAATGAGTCATCCATGCCTCGGCTTGGTAATTGAGAATGTTAATATATACCTTAGTATGTTTTATAAATCTTACAGTTTTGAAGTAAACATAGTAGCTAAAGAGCCTAACTGTTATATTTATCAGTCGCACTTGTAATAAATTTGGATGCGATACACTAACTTCGAAAGAAAAAGCAACAATGGTCTACTGCTTTTAAAATAGAAATACTGCAATGTGTACGTATCTAAACTGTCCGTTCCAGATGTGTATGCGCACATCTATTTTTACTGCCCTTACTTCTCCAATGCACAAACAATGTAATGTGGGTATAATACGTTTATTTGTTGCCTTGATTGTTATCCAGGAAAATTCCGATTACATAATGACAATTCAACGTTACTTCGAATTGTTTGACAAAAGACGATAATATATCCACAGCGCGACCCTGCCCAAGGTCAAAACATTTATAAACAAGATGGTAAAGCGATTTAAAGAGGACCACATTGAAGTATTTAAGAAAATGTTTGATGTTATATAAATATCTGTGAGCAAACGTTGTGTGTGGGGAATCATTGTTACATTTTATATATTTGTTGGCTTATGCATGCGCTCTTTTTACAATAAGTACATACATGTGTGGGTTTAATTTAACTTGGTTTGTCATTAAAGGTTTTAACTTTAATTCTATCATTTCACTACGGATTCTACTTCAAACAGTAAGCCCCTTTCCATTTTTTTATCCAATTTCCTTTATCAGATTTGAAACATAATAGGAATGCGTTATTTTTTAAAAGCATCGATTAATTGATTAAATGATTACATGATGTGTTGAATAAAACAGTATCCTGGAATAGTTTTATCGCAAAAGAGGCTCAGATAATGCAGTTGCGATTTTTATTCGATATCACATGATTGAGTGACTCACATTATCTATAACAAACTATTACAGGTGAACTTTAGCATCGACTCAAGTCGCATTCTGTTACGTTCACTTTAGCTTAGATAGCTAGAAGTTCAGTAAATAATCCACTTCATTAAGTAATAAATATGTGTATTTCAATCAATGCTATCTATAAGAGTTTGCGCATAAAGATAATTTATGGACTTTTATTTTAACGACCTATTGAGATATGGAGTTCCGTAGCGATTAATCCTTTTTTTTTTAGCAAAATAATGAAGCTATTATAATGACAAGTAGTAATTTGAAGAGTATTAAATACAATTTTTCACGATGTATTATTTCATTTCATTACAAATGTATTGTGGGTTGTACAGTAAATTTTAACCATTTGATTTGATATTTCTTTCAATACTAAAAAAGAATTGTTAATCTTTTTATTCGTCATTCTAATCTTTTTTTCTTTCCAGTATGTGTTCTTTTCCCATGTCTCTTTTCCTTACTATAATAAATCTTTAGTATATTTTCGCCGGAAATCATTGCCAATTTTGTGCGTCAAACAACAATATGCATAAGAAGTTGTTAGATGGATGGTCGTTCCAGTTAGGGGCAACGTAGGGGAAGTGATTTTCATCGTGTACATTAAAAAAAATGTATGTTCAGCATCATCAGAATCACTGTTTTGATATAAACAGGAAGCACTATCGGCTTATATAAGTAATTTTGAAAATAGGTGTGTTCAGTCAAAATTTGTGTCAGATAATAACACTGCGTGACACGATTTTCGTACCTGAAAAACTGATTACTACTATGGTTTTCAATTAGTTACAATATGTAAGTAGTGGATGTCTTTTGTTTCTATCACGTCTTGTTTTTGAAGTATACACTGATGGCATTAGATAGGCTATGCCGATTCTGGCACAAAATCTTGGGATTTTCAATGGGGGTAGAGTTCACATTTTATCCCCTCATAGATATAATATGCATATTTACATGTTACTTCGTGCTTGTAGCGACAGATTGAAATATTCTACCTGATATACATACCGGGTGTCCAGCCTAAGATCCAATGGTCCGTAGCAGATTTATTATTGCTTTTTTGGAAAAATGTTTCAAATAAATGTTGGCTCGAATCATATTCTATACATTTTAAAATTAGTTTCAGTAATGGCGGACTTTCGGTTGTACCGGAAGTAGATACTTTATTATTTTAAATGGAACACCCTGTATATTACTGTATTTTTGGATTCCTTGTTAAATTTAAATAACAATACGTTAGGCATACATTGGGGTTAAGTTGTACCGTTTCCGAATTACATGACGGTTTTTCAAAAAAAAATGACATTTGCAATGCCTGCGGTCTTTGCTGCAAATATCTCCGGAAATACGAAAGTTAGAAAGATGCGGTTTTCAGTTTTCGCTTAATTATGAAACAGCACACGTCTTTTATTTGAAAATTGTTGCGTTTACATTACAGAATTGTTAAATAGGGCTCTGTAATTTTCGAACTCTAAAATCATGGATAACTTGATTTTTTTTAAATTGAATGGTTATGTGTAAAATTTGATTTTCTTTCGATTTTATACGAGTGTCATTGCGTCTATCTCCAAAGGTTTTGGAGATATTCGCGATTTTTTAGTTTTTCATGATAGATACGTATTGCGAAGCGCCGGCCACCTTCCCCTCGCATTTCATCAGGCTTGGGACTAATTAACAAAACAAAATAAGTTTTGTCGTTAGTTTTAATTTTTTGTCGTTAATTTAATCTAATTATTGATAATTAAATAAAGCAATATGTATATTTTTTAAGTATTTTACTAATAATTATTAGTTACCGTACCCAAAAAACAGTACGTGATAGAAAAAAAGTACATAGGTGTTCTTATTAAGCGTTTTGTATAAATAAATAAACAGCAAAATTTTAAGTGGGTACTTAATTTTTTTTTTAATTTGTAACGTAGTGTAATTGGTCCCTCTTTTAATCCAAGCTGATAAATCTTTAATGAGCCTGGCTGTCCATCTATCTCTAATGTGCGCGAGGGAATGCTTCTTGGCTTCTTCGCTCAATTTTCAAAAAATCTATGTTTTATAGGAACTTAATAATCGAATGGTTTTGATATTAATGTTGATATAGGTAAAATTCGTGAAATTTCTTTGAACGCTAAAAACTCCTGTATACCCCACTAAACCAAGAGAACGCAAGCAAGTTAGCAACGTTTAATTTTTGTTGGGATTTTGGAGAGATAGCATCCGCATGGTTCGGTTATTTCTCTTGAATGAAATCGTTTACATGTACTCTAAGGAAAGGTCAATCTTCCCAAAGATCACAGACCTATTTCTCGTGGCAGCAGAAGAGTGGCAGAAACTGTGCTCAATTGTCTCCTAGTCCCCCCATTCCTCCACATCTGAGAATCTGATTCTGTGCGGGCGCTTTCGGAACTAATTTGCCATCTTTGTGGTAAAGCTCAAGTAGTAGTGGGTTCTGATATAATTGGGTGAAATGCACTTCTTCGCATGTACCAAAACAGGACAATTGTTGTATTGGAGAGCACTGTTTGTTTTGTCCAGAAACTGATTTGCTATTTAATCAGCATCGGTAATGGTATACTAATAGCTAAATCTCACATGAATATCTGCGTCTTGATTTTCAGATTATGGATATATTATTAGCTGCTCCCAATATATTTAGAGTGTTTATACAGCTCCAGCTCAGCTTTGAGTTTCATTTTGGGTCTGTAGTGTTTTCAACACCGCCTGACTGTCAGCGGCAATGTTTATTGATTTGTTTTTATTCAATATCTTTAGTAAATACACAACTCAGTGGCATTTAACATTTCAGCTTAAAAGACCGTTATGTGAAGTTGTACTATTTTCTGACTCTTGGTCTGGGATAAAATATTTCTGCACCTGTTTTCAAAGCGTCCGTAAACCAGTCGGTATCTGGCTGCGTTAATGTTTTTGGATTGATAGATCCGGTACACATCATATACGATGACATTCCCAGCAAATGAAAGAACGGTCACATGATTTCCGTTTGTTGGAACACACAAAGACAACCAAAAACATATACAATATATACTTCTAGTGTGTCAGTGCTGACGAATTTGTTGTATTTTTAGCTTACACATGGATATATAGGAAATTTGCTTCCAATACATTAGAGATCGCGTTCTTGATCGAAGACAAAAATCTATAAAGCGCATGTGCTGTAGTAATAATATTACATCGACATGCGCATTTCGATTGAATTCACATTGTCTAGTCTACTCCTTGACAGATTTCTTAATAAACTACGTTCTGAATGGGTGATCGTAACAGTCAATTTAAAAATGGATTATTAATTATGCACCGGAGCAGAAATTGTTTATGATAAAGTAATTTATTTTTAGTTAACTATCCCGAGAGCCCACGTACTATGCGTTACAGTATTCAAGAAGCCCTTTAAAAATAAAATTATTTCGGATGATTTAGAAATTCAGTGCTTTCATAGTATTAAATCCTATTAGATCATCTTGAATTGCTCGGGATTTGGCATCGATACAACAACAGTTCAAAATATGTAACCCATTAATAAATGCTGATGCGTCTGTTAAATTTTCGTGTTGCTGTTTATTCCTATCTATGATTATTTCCAAACATATTACTTCCTCTATTCTTTCTCCGATTCGCTATGTCATCATGCTTTTCATACCAAGCGCCCCATTTGTCCAACTTGTAAAATCTAGCTATTGAAACATATTCTGATTGTTACTTTCTTTGTTTACAGAAAACACCATTTGCCAGTGTGAATACGAACAGCGAATTGAGCATGTTCTACAAGGAGTGGCAAACAGCGCCGCCTCTAAAAGCATTTAGTGATGTTCCTACACTTGCCGAACAGGATCTTGCTAGGCAACTCGAAACTTTCGAATCCGACATGCAAACATACGAGGACGTGCTGCAATCTCTTTGCTGTCAATCGCCGAATAACAATTAATACCCCAAATGTTACCGTTCGCGAATTAAATTATTGAATTTATCGTTGAAACCTATGAAATTATAGTGAATGTTACTTTCTACATGTTCATATCGTTGACGATATATAGAGAATAAATACAGATTGCTTCACTATTTTCTCCGAAACAGTAAGGGGGCAGGAAAAGGATGATGAGAAATAGAAAAACGCTTGCGCAGTCCGAATGCTGGGGTATTTTGTACCGGTGATGAGAAGATTACTATTACCAAAGACTGATATTGAGATAAGAAAAGAAACCTGTGAGTTGTAAATTTTGTACATACTGTTAATATAATATAAAGCCAAGACTTCGCTATTTGCTAATGAAAGTGAAAATTGTTTTTGAGATGCAGATCTATGAATAAACACGCAATATAGTATACTTATATACGTTTATATATTTGAAATTCTAAGATGTTGTCATTGCTGAAAATATTTATGATTACACATATGATATCAGGACCCCGCAAGGAGATAGCTAATTAGAATCCATTTTGATGTGTGTGGTACGCGCGTTACATACCATATGCGTGCTGTCTTAAAGTGCTATTACGTTATTGTTAATAATATGTTGTTTATATCATACGTCCTTAGTTTAAATCGAATCATTTTGTTGATATGAGTAATGCCCTCGCTACTTGATTTATATTTGATTTATTTACTACTCCTATAATAGCATTCTAAGACAAGCTACCTAATAATCAGATGCATTCTTTGTTGTTCTTCTTTATTACATGTACTTTGCGATCCGTATAGGTTTCAATATGGCTATATAGTAGGGGAGGGGATGTGTTTTCAATTCAATTTTAACTACATCTGATAATTTCTTGACAATTTTCTCAAATTTTAAGGATTTTTCTGTTGTATAAAACGGTTTAATTAAATATATTAAAATATATTCTTCTCAAACTAATTTATGCATACATTGTTTTTCTTTTGCTAAGGCTAGTGATGAATGTGTATTATATAGTATTTATTTAATGTAATTACTAAATTTAAAGTACAAACAAATTATTTATATATTCTTATTAGTAGTGGGTAGAACACACCACTGTATTTCAACACAGAGCAATTGAAATATTGCTATAAAATTTCTGATGGATATTTTTACTTCTGCTTGTTTTTTTTTCTTGAATTTTCATGTGTAACCGCATTTGAGGGTGCGATCAAATATACTGGCTTTAAATTACAATTTTCAGCTTACATAGAATATGCCGCTTTTTGATGTTAGGGATGGTGGAGTAGTAGGACAATTATCGCTTCTAGGTGAATTTATGAATGAAAAATACAGTCTAATCGAGATATAATTGAATATACTATTAAAAGAAATACAAGATTTCGCCAGTTTATTTTAGTGTTTTTCCCAACTAAAATTTAAACGATAAATGTTATTAATTCAAAATAGGGATTCTGATGGATGAATCATCAGAATGTGCAGTAGATGGACTAAGTCCACAATTTTCCCCTCATCCAACTGGATGCAATCAATTATAGATAAATAATTAATATTATAATTATGGGGGTCAAGTAGTAGTACATATATTCCTCTATTTTCAAGTTTCAGTTCCACCTCAATTTCTGCTCCATCATTAAGTTTTACAGTAACTTGTTCGGTCCACATCTTGAGTAAATTTGTTCTTTTTTGCCGGATTTTCATTTTGTCAAAGAAAAATTCTTAACAAAAAATTTTATTTTTATGTATATCAGTTAACAAAAAGAAAATACACCACCGCTCAAGTACCAATATATACATATATATTAAATACACAAAATATAGGAATAACTTCCCTCTCCTTTCTTTCTTGGCATCGATCATGTTCTCAAGAACTCCGGGCATCTATTACTAGATCAGTAGATAACATATGTAAACAGAAGCATGACTGTCAACACTACGAAGTCCAAACATATATTGATCGAAATATACATATCTGTCGGTCAATAAACTAGTGTAATTCTACGTTTTTACAATTAGAAATTTCGCTAATCAACTTTAGCAATAACAAAATTAAATTTCTTTTCACATAGTAGTGTTATAAATAGTTTATCGATCTGTAGTAATTGTAGCTACTGCAAATAAGGCAAGGCTATTACTAGACTACATGTACATACACATCTGTTGATTATGAGTATACTTCCTCTATATAATGATAATCTTCTTAAATGTCACTTTATTATTTGCTTCATATATTCATGTTTTGTACAGCATCTTGCGTCCGGTATTTACGGAACTTCAAAATTAATAATTAGGCAAAGTACTCGTGCTTCATTTATTATTATTTAAATGTGAGAAAAACATATTTTCATGACTGAAACGTATAACATTGATATTTAATTTACCAGTAAATTATTTTGGAACTTTTGATCAATTTAACAGTTTACGTTTCAGTTTAACTAATATTTTCACAATTTATCACTTCTTGCTCCCTCTTGTTTTTTTTTTTGTAATATCGAGAGTACTGTAAAAGAACTGATTTCAAATTGTAGCTACAAGTAAGAGTATTTCTTATTGCCATGGAAATAATGCAAAGCCACTTTGTGTTTGGTGTCCATTGCTGACGCCAATGTTGATCATTGCTGCATTCCACAGTCTTAGGATGGCATTCTTAGCATTGTAACTTATCTGTCCATTAAAGTAGTAATACCATTGCAAACCGCAGTAAATGTTCGCTTCACACTTCGAGCTCACTTAACAAATTTAGGGAATATTAAAACGTGGAACTGGTGAAGCTGCAATCTAGAGGAATATAAATATCATTTACCTACAACTCACAATTCAATTGGACTTTAATATAGATAATATTATTCATTGAAATGTATTTTCATCTAATAAAATTCAGTTTAACTAAATATTAACATTTTAATTTAAAATCAAATTATTTTATTGTTATAGAATATCAAGATAGTTGCTGAATCCTGACCTCAACTATAATTCATAAAATTTATAAATCAAAACAAAAAAGCGGTTTAAGATCAGATAAGATAACGAATTCAATTGTTGATGAGAGGTAGAAATGCATAGAAAAAAAACTTATGTGTACAGTTTTAAATTAGACTTTTATTGAACCAAACGATAATGGAAATATAATACGCCGAATTGCTTTTATTATTACATTATATGCTCGCAAATTAGATGTTGTCCCTATAAATCGCTTAGCAGGATAATTTGCATGCACCGATGACTATGTATGGCACTGAATAAATGAATTTATGTCTATGTACGAATTGAAAACACAACTCTTAAACTAGATGGATGAAAATATAGATATTCGAAGTATCCTAGATTAGTAAATTATTTCTGGATAGAAAAGATAGTTGTTGATTTCTCAAGAAATGTGCTTTATGTACAATCATATCACAAGTATGGTTTTAATCGAAGATACTTAGAATATTCACAAGTACACAGATTACGTTTTTGGTAATCAAAATTATGTTATGATAGTATCTCTATAGTATTAAAACAAATGAAAATGTTTTCATTTAATTCACTTTCAGTTATATCTCTTTGTATCATATATAGTTATGATATTTGCTCAATAATTTTATTTATACTATAAGTTTTTAATTTATAATACAATCATCTGTCTTTTTGGTCCATATCTCCATATCTTTTTTTTTTTAATATATAAAAAGGTACCAATTGAAATTTTATTACTTTTAATATTTAAGATTGTGTAATTCATAATTATATATCATATAACAGTGGTTCATGTTGTACAAATTATTCTGAAACAATATTATTTATATGCATTGTTTGAAATAAATACGTGATTGTCATAAAAAATTGTGGTATTTTTTATATAACACAACTACCTATTCCTAACAACTGAATATCAGTTGAATCCGTACTTGTCAACTATTATAGTGAATAAAAGCTGTGGCACTATCAAGGATGATATCGTTACTTATGAGTACGTTGCACATCATGAAACTATAAATATTGCTATTTTTACATTTTTTTATGAGATATCTATGTACATCAAGATAACATTAAATAAATGCATTCACTTAACATTACAAAAAGACAAGACCCCTTGACCGATTTTAAATTAAATTATAACGTACGCAAAAAAAAAATTAAACAGGTTTATAGTTTTGATAATCGTTGAATGTTACAAAATTATTAACGTACGTCTATTGATATACCAATAAACAGATATTTTCGTCATTGGTTTTTGAAAACATTTAAAACTTCCTGTAACAATATTTATGAGCAGGATTTCTTTTTTTTCAAGATTTTATGATAGACACAAGCTCTATAATAGTATGTTACATAATCGTAGAAAAATGCTGCAAAAAAATTCATTAAGAATTATTTAAATCCATAATACAGTTTTTAGCAGTTTATTTTTCATTTTTTATAATTCAGAGACAGATCCTATGCATATTTGTAGCACCTGCTACGTGTCTAATGTATATCTGCAAATTTACAGGTAACCCACCATTCACAAAAATATTTGAATAAAAGCCGATAAATCAACGAACAAAAACACTGCTGTTTTACTGTTGCATTTTAGAAAATACTTTTTTTAAAGCTTTTATATTCTACCAAACTCAAATATAGTAGAAGCTGTTCAATGTGATTACCATAGGGCAGACCAGCGCCAGGCTCTCTTGTTGATAACCCATCTTAATATGACTTTGTTGCCGCGGCAATGAAATATAGTGATTTTAAATAGTTCCGCGCCCACACTTGACAAAAAAAGGATTACACTCAAGTGTGTGCCCATAACTATTACATGCTACATTCCGGTGACCATAAAATCACACTACTATATATAGTGGTGGGCATCTAGCATAACACTCCAATATAATTACACAATTTGCACTCGAGCAAAGAACTGTCACACAACCATTTTACGTCTCTTTATGTGTTTTCTGTGTTGTTTTAATTTAATTTGCTATATCTACAAAATAGGCTAAATTACATCAACAGTCATTTCAAGATGTTGGCAAATAAGAAAGCATAAAATATTTCAAAGTACAAAGTTTAAAACTAGCAATTCTAAACAATACGTTACATAAACTTAACTATATTTATAAATATATTCATTAGTAAAGGAATTCACTTCCCTAATAGCCAAATTTAAATTTCCCGCCACTATTTTCAGTAAATTCAACGTAAAGGCATTAAAGTAACTATTAATGTAGTACAAAATAGTATAATAGTAAAAAGTTACTAAGAATAATTGCGGGCAATTTAAATTTGGCTATTTGGGGTTCATTTCAGATTTCTAACAAATTTTAATAATTGATTTAGTTAAATTTTGTCTAAAAAGACAACATTATCTGGAGAGTTAAGTACCACATTATTTTGTTTCAGTTCTACCAACCAAAATGTCAATTTTGAAAGTTTATAGTATACCCGAAATATAGTTATTGTGACGGCTATACCTATCTCTGTTACACTATGCCACTATGGTATACGCATACTATATACGATACGCTAACTAAATAGGAATTATCCCTAGTAAAGGCTGCCGTCGGTTTGCCCTAAGCTGATTATATACGAATTATATTATCAATCCGATAACATTATTTTGCGAAGTCTAGAACGCTTGTATATTAACTAATAGAAAAGAATTTTGTTATCAAAATCAAGTAAAAAAAAACCTGAATCTTACTTTAAAAAATCCGGTGAAGTGGTATAATGGTTCCTCTTCAAACAGGTTTTTTGACGAAAAAGTTTACATTAGCTTTCTTCCTTTGTCTAGGTGCAACGCATGCACAACTGCAGTAATTTAAAGTAGTAAATTAAGTCCTAATTATTTTGATATTGTAAATTATTTACTAAATTCTTTTCAAAAATTTTAGTTTTTCTGATTGACTATTGCATTAATTACATTCTAATTGGATACCTAAGGAAGGCATATCAGGCCTAAACCGGTAGTGGACTAACTGTTTAAATGAAGGCAGTAAATACCAAAAGAATTAGGAAGTACTTAATTTACCACTTCAAACTATTTAATATACCTAATTATGAACCTAAGATCATATTTAACTGCAGTAATGTTTTTCGGTTCAATTTAATCGAAAATCGAACAGAAAAACACTATGGCATCTGGTCAAGCGTTTTGATACAGTTTTTCAAAAATTAACATGGAAAGATGTTTCAGTAATGTGAATACGGGTGTGATACTATTATGCGGCTTCTACCGTATATGCAGTTATTACTCGAAAATATCATTTCTTCCTTAATATATTATTATTACTCATGCAAATTGTTTATCGCCATCATGCACTTAAAATAGTTAGAATTTATGTTTAAAAGCATCGAGCGCAAAAAATATTTTTCAGAATAACTGCAAAAATGCGGTAGTCTGCATATTTTGTAATTGCTTGCCAATTTTTTAAACATAAACACGAAAACGATTTGGCGCCAAAAATATTTTTACCCTTGTTTTCCTTTCATGATATGCCATTAAAAATACCTTGAATTATTGCTATTATTCTGCCAAACAATTTACTTAATATTTTTTTTACTCACTCACTAGATGGGCAGGTATATCACATATAACTGGCATGCCGTTGCTTGATAGGCTACTAGAAGGAATTTGTTTATAGCATTTGAAGTGAATTACGCTAGCATATTGTGAATTCATGTGTAAAATAGAAAATTCCTATGTTGCTGCTTTTGAATAAGAAGTTACTTTAAGAAGCAGCTCAGTAATTTTAATACAATAAATATTTTTTTAAATAATTTTTATATAGAAATTATTAAATTTTACATACATAAAACTAAGATTGGTGTAAAATTATTTTTCTATAAAACACAGAATATTGTTGTAACAGTGTGCAGACAGCCCTTTTTACTTTCATGATTTGACACAGACACAGAAGTTTAAAACGAAAAAAGAAACGAATGATGGTTGTACATTTTGTCAATTTTTATTGATTCAAATATATTTTATCTATATATATATATACATATACAGTGAGGTCGTAAATGGTCCCCCCCCCCCCCTCTGATAACTTTTGAATGGTATAGATAGAGCAATGAAACAAAACCAAGTGAAACTAGAGATAATTTGTGATTTTTTGCCTATAGAGACACGCATTGCTTTCTGATGTAAAATGAGGGCGTAGCTATCTTTAAAATTTTAAATAAGAAGTAATTTCATTTAGAAGCTCATTTGGACAGATATTTCTATTACTTTATGGCAATGCCAAACAGTTTTTACGATTTTCGAAATTTTACCAACTTATCCAAGATTAATAATTGGAGTACTTACGTTACTTTTTCGATAGCCCTCGTATTCGCTTTTTGGATATAGTGTAAGAACCTGTAATTACATAATCTGTAAATAGACACCCCACACAATGACACATACACTGACAGATAGACACTTTTGCTAAATTTTGCAAAAACGTCATATTGTAAAATATGTCATATTTTACAGCAATCGCTTCCTAAGTCACATAAAACCACAATATTTATACGAGGGCTATAGAAAAAGTAACCTAAGTACTCCAATTATTAATCTTGGATAAGTTGGTAAAAATTTCGAAAATCGTAAAACTGTTTGCATTGCCATAAAAGTAATAGAAATACCTTCCAAATGAGCTTCTAAATGAAATTACTTCCTATTTAAAATTTTAAAGATACCTACGCCCTCTATTTTACATCAGAAGCCATGTGCGTATCTCTATAGGCAAAAAATCACTAATTATCTCTAATTTCACTTGGTTTTTGTTTCATTGCTCTATCTCATACCATTCAAAAGTTATCAGGGTGGGGGGGACCATTTACGACCTCACTGTATAACTGATTCCCATTATAATTTTGGCATTGTGAAGTTTTCTTATAGAGCCAAGGCAGTAAATCGCTATGAAGTACCTTAGTAGTTTGATAAATAATCAAAACAACAATATTCACTACCTTAGCCATTACATATAATAATTTGCAAAGAAATTTTGTTCCCGTCTTTAAAATAATATTGGCCGCGTTATTATTAAATGTTTTAGTAGTAGTGTAGTTATTGATTATTAGCATTCATATTAGTGTTATTACAAATAAATACTCTTCATTTAATACACTGCCTTTTCAGGTAATATTAGTAATATTACTAATATTACCTGAAAATAAATAGTAAATGTTATTTGTAAATACAAATAAGTAGTATTTAAGTGAATTTGGTTTATTAAATGTTTTAGTAGTAGTGTAGTTATTGATTATTAGCATTCATATTAGTGTTATTACAAATAAATACTCTTCATTTAATACACTGCCTATGTGAATTATTTAGATTCCAAAAACATTACAGTTAAAGAGTTTAGATGTGACACTTGCTTAACTACCAAAACTAAATTTTATAATAACATACAATAAAGCCTTACGTTGGAGTTCTTTTTCTCTTAACTAAAATTAATATATTAATATTTCTGTGGCTTTTTAGTTTTAATAATAATAATGACAATTCAAGAACTATGTATGAAATGCTTTGGTTTTTGATAAACTTCTCAGGCATTTACATACAATAGTAAAAATATATTGACACGACTTGAAATATATGATAAGAAATTTTTTATTTGGATGTTAATAAAATCAGTACCATTCTAAATCGATTTTTGTTTGTTTTATATACAGATTACTTACTTTTTTTAATTATGAAACAAGTTTTTAGTAAAAATATTTCAAAAAATATACTATTTCATTTAGTTTACGTGATTATAAAGCTCAATTAAACATTGTAATTATTTCATTTCTTTATCCTGGTTTTTAGGTCCTCAGAAGAACACATGGAAAGGTACAACGACGTCGCTTTTATTGCAAAAGCTTTTTCAAGTTATGAAAATAACAATAAAACAATAACAAAACAAATATAAATTGTAAAAGGTAGTAAAAATTATTTATAAATAATTGTTTACTATAGATTTTTAATATATCGTGTTATTATATTTAAAGACTGCGTTTCAATATAGTATGTTTTGATTATTTATTATTAGTTAAAAATGAAAACATTATTAAACTTTGTAATTAAATAGATTTCTAGGAAATATTATTGTATTTAGTTAAGTTATAGTATAGTTTTGCGAAGTATTGTATTTTACCACTAACTGCGTTCTTTTGTTTATAAAATTGAATCATTTCAAGTTTATTGCATGTTTCTAAACTTTGTTCTTTGTTTAAAATTATTATATTACCAAAATCAAACGTATGATTTTGAGTTATTTGATGTTTTTTTTAAGGCTGTAAGATTTTTGTTATATTTATGTAATTTTGTTCTATTTCCTAAATATTGCATGGTTTTACCAATATATACACTTTATAATTTTATAAACTATGTGTGATGTGTTCCTTTTTTTAATTTTTTGATTTTAATTTTGTGTAGATTTAGTTTTGTAGTTTGTTGTTGTTTTGATAGCCAATTTTGTAGTTAGAGGGTTTGAAAATTTGATTTACTTTTTCGGATAAATGTTTAACATAAGGAATTTTTATATATTTTGTAATTGTTTGACTATTATTTATACTTTTTGTCGATTTGTTATAAAAAAAGGGAAAAAATGATTGAATATTTTATTTATAAGAGAATTTGGATAATTATCTTGTTTTAGAATATCTTTTGCTTTATTAATAGCATCAAATCGAAAAACTGAACTTGTTAATGTTATTGCTCTGTGGGCTAAACCAATAATGACACTAACTGTTTGTGAAAAAGTTGTGAAAACTTAAAATTTAGATAACGTCCAGACCATGTTGGTTTAGTATACCATTTAGTTAGAATTTTGTTATCATTTTTAATGAGTTTGAGGTCTAAAAAGGTAATGATATTATTTTCTTCAATTTCAATTGTAATTTTCAATCTCGGATGTTCCTTATCATATCCTTAAATTTTTCAAGTAAAACTGGTATATTTCTTTCTTCTAATACAATTATGCAATTATTTACATGTCATTAATAAAAAAAAAAACTTCGAAATTTATTTTATTTTTAAAATTTCTTCTATACAGGGTGTATCAGATATAGAGGTAAATATAATAATATGTAGCAGCTGTAATCATATACAATCAAAAAGTCTTAATGCACAGGGGGTCTATCTGTAAGCATTAACGAGAAAAAAATTATTTATAAATGCCGTGGGCTAGAGCCGCACCTGTGCCCAACCTAAATGCTGTCCTCGAGTATACCCCACATACGACTATCATTCAGCCATTACCGCTGTTAGTTTTGTGTGGATCGCCGCTTGGAGCGCAAGCCACTTCGACATTTTATTTAAATTCTTCCCGTCTCGAAAAAACGATCCTCTTCAGGACCATTATGATTTCATATAAAGAAAATCGAAGCTTGATGCATCGGCAAAAAACGCGGGAATGTATAGATAGATAGTAAAAAGGCGTGTTTGCAAATTTTCTGTATCTACATTTATTTCTGTGTAAGTCGATTCAATACATTTTGCGTTATATGATTAAATAAATCCAAAAGAAATAACTCAGATTCGTGTGGTACCGTTTATTACTAACTCTCGATTCGACAAAGCAAAAGAAAAATATTTACGTTTTTTGTAACTACTGAAGTCGCATATTCGGTGAAACTCGAACGTCTTATCAGGATATTAAAAATAATACTTTGTAGACTTACGTAGAATCCTCTTAACAAAAAAGGAATGTTTATTTTATAAAAAGAAGAAATTTAAAATGCCTCAGTTTTGCTATTTTTACAAAGGCACACTGGCCGATTGGCCTTTATTTTGTTCAGAATGACGTTAAATGAACTTACGGCATACCATTAAGAATAATATTAAATGAGTGCAATGTATTTATACATAATATCACGTTTAGCGGGTGCTTAACATGACGTTTCCTTGCATCAGGCCCGGACTAAAGAATTTTTGGCTCTAAATTTTACTTTTTTTATATTTTAATGATGAAATCCGGTTTCGGTGGGTTTGTGCTTTATATGTCGTGTAGTTAACACCCAAGCAACATTTACTTTTTTTATTTGATACACCCTGTATATTCTAAAACAATTTGTGCAATGATTACCCCTTTAAAATTTATATTTTTATAACTTGAAAAAGATTTTGCAATAAAAGCGAAATGTCGTACATTTCCATGTCTTTCTGAGGACCTAACAACCAAGACAAAGAAAAGAAATTAATATATATATACTGATCAAGAAAAGAGAGAAATTTTAAAATTAAATATTAATTGTGTGTCTATTTTATCATTGACTATTTTTTTTTATGTTTATGAATGAATTATTTCAAGCATACTGCTTTTTTAAATTTTATTGTTCATCTGAAACACTGATATATTATTAACCAAATGCATAATTTTTTAATACTTCGTGTTTCTTTAAAGCTATAAAATTTTGCTGCACTTGCTATACTTTTATTCTGTTTTCTAGGTATTGCATGGTTTAATCGATACGTATATATGTATATGCTGCTACAATGTTGGTAGTTTATTTTATATAAAACTAAAGCGCCGTAGTTAATTGTCGTTTTATTCTTTTTTTTTCATTTTCATTTTGATTAGTTGATTCTAATTTTGAATAGATAAGATTTTGTACTTTGTTATTACTTATATTTATTATAAAAAATGATCTAACTAATTACAAATACATAATGCAGAAGCTCCAAAATTATGCGGTTCACTTAAATTATATAAGTAAGGATAAGACCAGCAGTTTCTTATGTACAAAGCCCTTCTTACAAAAACCTTAACAGCATATATAAAAAATAACTACTATATCAAAGAATCATGAGAATTTATAAACAATGTGAAATTATAACCAAATTTCTTATAAATGTACAACACATGTATACAAATATTCAGTTTTTGTAATAAATTAACTATCAAGAACAGCATACCCAACAATATAAAATTTTACATTACCTTCGATTGTGTTATAAAAATTTCCATATGAAAAGAAAAAAAGAGTTTTGTTAGTTTAAAGTTGTACATAAGTGAGTTTTTGAACAGCCTATATGGCATTTTCTGATTGGTGTTATAAAATTAAACCTGCTTTCTACTTGCACCATCTTTTTCAAATTAAGTGCGAATCTAAATTTCACAAATCTTCGATTCTGTATGCAACCCAAACTACAGTACACTGAAAAAAAATAAAAAATAATAATTTCGCCAACAAGTTTGGATTATCATTCCATTCAAAATTAGAAATTTGTTATCAACACACTGCGCACAGAAAATGCTGCAGAGTTGAAAATATTTTTCTTAGAAAGATTATAATTGAGCATGACTACAGTGTAAATCTCGAAATTGATTTAGAATTTGAATTTTTACTAGATATTCGAAAAAAAAATTAATAAATTAGTTCGCTGGGATGCCCATGTCCATATATTATTTCTTTATTTTTAAATTTGAAATTAGCGTTTCTCTTGGATTACTTTTTGTTCATTATTCGTATCAGGTAAGTTAATATATCAGCCGCATTTCATAAGCTCATTGAAAATAAAACTACGATGAGAAAATTTCAATAGGGCATTATAACTGGTGTGAACATTAATATCTTCTTCCCATCAAAGGGTGATGTTTACATAATTCATATTAACATAGATGAGTCAGATATTCTACTATATATTTGCTCCAAATGAGTTTGGAAACTTTTCATGTTAACTATTTAAAATTACTACTACAGGGAAACTATATCGTTCTAAATTTTTTATTAAACAGTTTCCTTAATGGCGTTTTATAAATAAATAGCGATTTCATAAGGCAATATTAAAAAATTAGTGATTTATGATGATGAATACATGCTGCTCTCTACTGACTGAATTGAAAAAGCAAAAAATGAATTAATAAAAATGAAAAATTAAATTAGCTAGCTCAACGGATAAAAAAATTTAAAGGCTGCAAAAGGACACTTAAACTCAAAGTTACCCCCGCAAATTAAAACTTGAATCTAATCATGAAAAATAAAATGTGAGTGAAAGAAAACTGACTTTCTTAAATACCCCAAAAATTGAAAAGGTTTAATTAAAAATAAAAGAAGAGAATTTTGAATGACGTTAATAAACAACCAAGAATTTTATTAAAAAAAAAAAAAATTAATTACAAATTTTTGCAGAAAAAAAAAACCGTGAACAGAGGGTTCTGGTCTAAATCAAAAACTACAACTGATTCCAAATTACCATAGGACAATGCTAAATCCTATATCAAGCAAAAGATTAAGTTGTCCAAGAAGATAATCCAATATCTTTCAAATCGAACCATGTGGTATTAAATTAAAATAAAATAAATTCGTGGAACACCAAATTTACAAAAATGAAAACTAAAAGCAAGAACAATGCTACTATTCACCCAACCCGAGGTGATTAATAAAATAAAAATGAAACAGCAAACTAGAAAACCAAAAATGGACTCTTTAAAATTATAATGAGGGAGTTAAAACTAAAATCTATCTTCCTGCACGAAATAATAAATAATCTCACATCTAAAATGTGTACACAACAATATAATAACAATTATTATTAAGCGAGTTCCTTGATGAACAGAATAAAACAAATTATGCGAATCAAAATACGATATCAAAAGTATTAACAAAATGGCAGCAAACAACTAACTCTGACAATCTCGACCGCTGCGTACAATGAAGCCGCACAATTCAATATGCCAACGGACAAAATCTCAAAACATAAAAACATAAACTAAACAAGCGAACGCTAGACATATAAATGAATGAAATTAATTTAAAACAACTGAATACTTAACTAAATAAATCATACAATCAATTCATTAACTAAATCTTATATAAAAATAAAATCTATATCTGTGAAAATTCTCTCGAAACATTGACAAAGGCTGAACGGAGTAAACACGATAAAATCTATGCAACTTAAAAAAAAAAACTCTCGCGAAAACAAGGTGTCCGTCCACAGCAATACGTATAAATATATAAATGGTTAGCTTATATAGTATTTATAAAACTTTTCATTTTATTTTGTGCAAAGTACTCATATGACAATTACTTACTTACTTAATTATTTATATTATATTTTAGAAACATTTGAACGGAAATTGTATATACACAAGCCAGAGAGCCAATACGATCTCTGTGGAAGCACAGTACACTACGTTTTTGCGCTTATGAATTTATAGTTTGAGTCTAATATTACGTCATTACCACAGACAGGAGAAACACGTCATGTTCAATTAATGAAATGTACACTATAGGACAGTTCTCTGCGCCGTAAAAGCAAAGATCAGTCAGAGCAAGAATATTCACTGAGAAAAGAGTGGATTTCCTTAAAGGTGGGTCTCGATGTGTCGTCCCTTCTCCAGCACTGGCAGAGCAAATCGTAAATTTCGGCGGAACAGATTGTTGGCTTGTTTAGGAATACCTGAAATGCAAAAAAAAAATTAGTGCTCGCAAACATAGTAGATACACACTCGGCGCATTTGTTTAATATTCAACCTGCAATTCGCCACCATAGTACATGTGCTCTGCATTCTGAATAACCTTCTCGTTCGTTAAATTATGAAAGGGTCTCTCGCAAGCGAAACTGAATATCTCCCAAATTGTCACCGCAAACGCCCATACGCTACTCGAGCATGTATAACGATCCTGAAACAAACGTTCGCATGAAAACTCGAATCTGTTTATTGCAAATAAAGGGCACGAAAACTCAATAAAACATAATGAATATTATTTTTATTAGAATTAAATTTGTATATTGTATTATATATATGTATTATATCTTGCTCTGTTTTTCAGAACAAAATGCCCGGGATTTCATTTTTTTTTAAATTCAGGTTTTCAATTTATTTATACATTGTTTGTCTATATACTTTTTTTTCTTTGTTTTAATAAAAATAAAATATAGTAATTTTTCCCCACCCAGCGACCTCTCTGATAAGTGAAATAATACGACTTTCTACCTGCTAGGTGGCACGGAACACTTCTAAGAGCACCAAATCGCCTGTCAAAATAGTAATCCAGGCGCTTGCTAACGAATTTTCTTACCTAACGGGCGCGCCCCCAAAGCTTCTTCTCGGATTATTAAAATTTGAAATGCAGAATTATCAAATGTCGTTGTAAAAACACAAAAGTACAAATAAAAGAATTTTTTAAAAGGAAACAAGCTTAACTCTTTATTTCTTTGCCAAAATGCTATGTTTTACCACTTTTGAGACTCTTAAATCACAGGTACACTTCTCACAGGAAAAAACGGGACACCAGCAATTCAGAATTTTTAAATTCCTTGATTGTAAATGCAACTTTCGGAGGATGTGTTGACTTATCATAGCCATAAATCACTTAATTATGTATATTACTGCGATCAAAGGTAACGACTAGAAATTTAAACAGAAAAATAAATATATAGAGAGAAAAAGGTTTGTGTATAGAATAAACAAATCGGAGTTTCGGTGGCGCCGTTTCCTTTAGAAATACCAATGAAAAAAAAAAATACATAACAACAAAAAGAACTCTTAGAATAGACGGCTTTATTTAGAAATATATATGTATTTAACTTGTTTGATGTTATGTAGAGATAATTCTTTTATAAGAAATCATGTGGTGATGGGATTTTATTATTTAAAATTATGCTACTCGTTAGTGCTGCTTTGATATTAGTTACTTACTTCGATTTATGCTCGCGAGTATTAGTTTAGCAATAGATAATATGTCAGTCAGCTCCTCAGTTTTGGGGTAATGTGATTTTCACAGATTTATTGACTACTATTGACACTATTATTGATGTATTAATTACTATTGTTGTTTAATATTCTTAAATATTGTATTACTACAAAGTTTTCTTCTATCTATAAAAAAAATTACCAGAACCAGGTTTAAGATTATTTATAAAATTCTTAAATAACGCAATTAAGTTCGCAAAGAAATTATTATTTTATGAACCCTCCGTTTATTGTATTTTTAGGAAATATATCTTAGTTATCGCCTGTGTAATCTGGCGTCGTTGATCTATTTTCTTGAAATATGGCCAACACTGGGTCTCTTTACAAACTGTCTTTATGTAGCACAGGTTTATTAACAATTATTTAAATATTATTGGATTTATAATACATAACAAACATTGTAAGAAAGCATATTGACGAACAATATGCTTTCAACAACAATAATGAATACATCAATAATAGTATAATTAATCAATGTGAAAATCACATTGTTTAAAAACTCAGGAGGCTGATTGACATATTGTCTATTGCTAAAGTATTGCTTGCGGGCATAAATCAAACTAAGCAACTAATATCATAGTAATAGGTAATATAATTTTAAAATTCCATCGCCATATGTTTTCTTAAAAAAAGACCTATCTCTACATAACATCAAACAAGTTAAATACATACATGTGTATTTTTAAATGGTGCCGTCTACTCAAGAGTCCTTTTAGTTATGTATTTTTTTTGCATTAATATTTCCGTATTCGGTATTTCTAAGGAAACACCGCCACCGAAATTCCAATGTGTTTATTTAATGTATAAACCTTTTTCTCTAGATATATTTATATTTCTGTTTGAATTTTTAGTCTTTATCTCGCAATAATACGCACAAAAAAGTGATTTATGGCTTTAATAAGTGCATATATCCTCTGGAAGCTGCATTTACACCCAAGAAATTTTAAAATTCACGATTGCTGGTGTCCGATTTTTTCCTGTGAGAAGTGTACATACCACGCCGGCTCCCAGAAGAAGTTGGTGTTAGATTTTTTATATCTAACTCAACTCGTTTACGATATAATTAACTATTCTTCAAAATGTCAAATCAAAATTTAAGAGCCACGCCTATCATGCATATGACATGAGTTACGCATAAGGAACCTAACACTTGCCTTTATTTAGTCTGTACTATCAAAATATGTCATAATATACAGGGTGTTCTATTTAATTTTCACAACTTTGGTGTGTAACTTTTCTATGAGTCACCCTGTATACTTCAAAATAATTTTGAAATGTGCTTCTTCTGAACGGTATAATCCTTAAAAACAAAAAAATTAAAAATATGTTACCATTTTTCGTATATAAACCGACGTGATGTGGTGAGCCAGCCTGTATATATTTTTAAAAGAATCTTCTTTTATTTCATTCTTTTATAATAATCAAAATATAATTGATTGGCATACAATCATGTTAATTATCTGAGAAAACCTTTTCAAGGAACTATTTTTTTTTTATATTTTACGTAATAAAATAATAATAATAAAAGAAAATACACTGTACTTGGGCATTGCGAACCATGGGTGAAACTGATCACACTTAAAATAAAACTAGAGGCAGCAATTTACGTATTCAGATCGAAACGAAACCTTGTAAATTATTACAGGCATTCAGTCTAAGAACAGCCATGATATATTTGCATGCCTAGACTCGATTCTTAAAAGTACTCTTTATATTCGAATACCAATCGCTACATACTCAAGTTCTCGGTAACGAGTACTTAGTTTTGAGTACTCGACTTCAGACTTAAAAGACTCGAATATGTAGAATCGATTCCCGATTCGAAAGCGTACACTCGATTGCAGACTCGAATTCAAATATAAAATCTATTACGTATGCCGTATGCAAGTTATCCTCCCCATCAAAATTACACGTTGTGTTTTGCTTGATTACGAAAAATTTGCAAACAGAGTATGGGATAAGAAAATAAAATTGAAACCAAAAAAAAATCATTCATTACGGGCTCATTGAATAATAAACTGAGCATTAGTGCTAAATCTAGCTGGTATACCTAATTTCAGGATCACCCGGATTATGTTTGCTCTGATGGTGTATGTATTTTAATAAAGAATTCACATGCAGCGATGTTCTTCTAAAGAAGATCATGATTTAAAAAGAAAATATTCAAGCATTACATGGAGTTCTGAATATACGCAATATACAGAGTGTCTCACCGAAGACTGGGTGTTTGATTACAGCTCTATTTTTGGTTTTAGGAAAAAATCTTTTATACAAAAGTTTTACAAAATTTAATACTGCATAATCTAGAAATATTTTTGACTGTACAGGATGTTCCAAAAGTGGGAAAACACATACTTACTCTGTTATTTTAAATGGAACATCCTATA
Source organism: Protaetia brevitarsis (assembly GCA_004143645.1). Classification (NCBI taxonomy): domain Eukaryota; kingdom Metazoa; phylum Arthropoda; class Insecta; order Coleoptera; family Scarabaeidae; genus Protaetia; species Protaetia brevitarsis. The sequence continues at coordinate 938,927 of RXPK01000206.1, forward strand.
TATTATTCCATTTTTAAATTCTGCGAAGAAAAATAACATTATTTTATATAAGCAACTATATGTCTATCTGTAATAACAACGCTGTTATTTATGCTTTTGTAAAGAAGGCCTTTCTGAAAAGCTGAAAGCTTTTCGTTAAGGCGGCGTAATTTGTATATGCATTTGCTTTAGATATTCATATTTTAAATATTATACATACAGAGTTACAACGTGAAATTAAAATCGATATAATTGCATACAGGTGTCGACTATAGTCCTGAACATTAGTTAAACAAATATACAGTGTGAGTTTTTTATCTTGAGACAACGGAATATCTCTAAAACACTGCATCAAATCAAAAAAAAAGTTCTTAATAAGATTTGTTATAACATAGGGGGCTCACTGAATGGTGCCGAACTCGATGCCCCACCTCACCCCCAGAGTGGGAGGGGAGACAACTTTAAAATCTTAAATGGGAATCCCCATTTTGTATTGCTTCTACGCCATCAAATATGTAGTTTTTGTTTGAACCTTTTTTTTTGATTCGTAACAGATCGCACTGTAATCGCAAAAAAACATGATTGTGAACGTCTAGAAAAAATACACAAAAAAGAGAAGCAAGCAAACATGATTTTGTGTTTTTTTTTATTTTAACATAAACTAACATTTCCAAAAGCCATGTGTTCGAAACTGTGCCCCTTCACTTCGATACATCTATTTAGTCGCAATTGGAATGCGGTGTTGAATATTTGAACAGTAATGGAGGCTATAACACTGCAAGAGAGAATTGACATGATTTACATCTATGGCTTTTTGAAATGTTATTTCAAAGGGGGGTGAGGAGGGGGATCGAGTTCGGCACCATTCAGTGAGCCACCTACATTATAACAAATTTTTTGATTTGATGCAGTGTTTTAGAGATATTCCGTTGTCTCAAGATAAAAAAACTCACCCAGCATTGTAGGTTGCACATTATGCACTTCTTGCTTATTGGTTAAAAAAAAAATGACTTTTTGGTACACGTTGTCGTAAAGAGAATTGAAAAACCTATTGAATGAATGGTTACAAGACCAATCTTCGGTGTTCAAGTTTTAAGGATGGGGGCTGCAGCACAAGTGACAGGTTTCGAAATGTTATATAAATTACAGCAGGTAAATAATTATTTGAGGTGGCTCGTTTTAATTAAAATGCACTGTATATGTTGATTTGTACACATTAGTTAATTGAGAGCAAGGGGTGCTAATATTTAAAATACCATTATAGAACATTCTTTAATACAATTAGTATATATGATTTGCTAAACCCTAATTGCTTACTTTAGAATAATGAGACTTAAATTGTAAGCGGTGGATTATACTAAATGAATTATTTTATGCTGAAGAAAAGTCCAATTTCTCCTAATATGACCCATTACCTCATTTGCTAAATTAGTCTCAGCAGGTAGCAGATGAAAACATCATTAGTCAAATCTATGGACAGACTATACTTACAATTTCTTCAATATTTTATTTTCGATTGAGGAAATTGCTGAAGAGTATATCAAAAATGATTCATTTTATATTATACGCATGCTTATCATACTTGCTGTAAGATACTTTATTTTTTTTTCTAGAAAATCACCAACCACCAAAAATGACTTATCTGTTTATGTCTAGAGTCCAGGGATCATCTAATAATATTAATTTCTAGAATTGATTTAATGACCAGAATTATTTAGTAGATTCGCGTAGCAAATTTCAAAATTCAAATATTTATCGTACCGCTAGCTAATCTATTTGAGGTTCTCCCGTAAAGCGCTATGGTTTTGTCAACAGAGAAATGATGATGATAGCTTTGCTATTGAAACGTACGTCCAGTTTAGTGCAGTTTGTGGTGAGGGGTTTAGGAGAAGTTTGTATCATAACAATGTTTGGGTATCTATTTTACACCTTGTCAAGATATTTTATACAAGGTTATTCACGTTAAATGGCATGAAATGTTATGGCCAAACCACGTGACTTTTAAAAAGTTTTTAGGATACAGGGGTCTACTATGGTCACTTTATAAAATTATTTTCATATGTTCGGAGTGTTCTAAAAGTTCTAAAAGTATCAAAGTTGTGTTTTTGTAAATAATATTCCTGTACATTATTGCAATTTTGTTCTGTGATTCTTCAATCAAAATAAGTGCCTGTTTTAATAAGGTTTATAATACCTAATAACCTTGAGGTTTTTTAAGTGATTTGAATTTTGTGAAAATCTAATCTAATTTTCATGATCTAAGAAGTATTTATGTGATGTAAGCAAAAACTATAGTGAACTGTAACAATAGACCATATTTAGTTTGGAAGAGTAAACAAATAAATCAGAGTACTTCCTAATTTGTTTATGTAATAAAACTGGATTTACAATTTAATTTCGCTACCGATTTCGGTCTACTTGACCTTCTTCAGGCAACTAAAAAGTTATAGTCAATTGGTTGGATGAAACTTCATTTCTTTATATTCTTAATTCAAAGGTCTAATTGTAAATTAATTCAATTGTAGACACTTAAAGTTCTTATTTGATCAGTTTTAATATTTCCACACCCAGTTTATTATAATTGGGTTATAAAATATGATATATTGATCTACACTTCACTGTAAATTTTGCTTACCTAAGTTAAACACTTCTTAAGTAGAAAATTATAATTTCTTGAACTATAATATAAAGGAGTTTCATATAAATACTACTTTGTTTAGAATAGTTCAAATTCTCTACATAAGCTAGTGAAGCAGCTAAAAGGTATAGAAATACTGACGGTAACCACAAAATTCAAACTATTAAAAAAAAGCCTTAAGGTTAAGATATTATAAATCTTATTGAAACAGACACCTATTTTGATGGGAGAATCCAAAAATGCAATAATATATGGAGAATTCAATTTACACAACTTTGATATTTTTATGACTTTTGGAACACTCTGAGTAATATGAAAATAGTTTTAAATAGTAACCATAACAGAGCATAATATAATATGAAACAAAACCAACTAAAAAGAACAAAATGTAACAAATAATAGAAATTCACAAAACATACTGATATCTATCAAAATTTAATTTTTGATCGGCGAAGAATCGTTAAAAACCAATAAATGCTAAACTATTACTAACTACTACTTTTTCTTTACTACACTGTAAAAAATTACAGTAATTTTGCCATAGTAAATCAGGAATATATGTAATAACTTTGTGAATTTACCACAATAAATCATGTAAATTTTGTTTTACATGTTTTTTCTAGCATATTTAACATGGAAAAAGAAATTTCGGTAAAATTTATAGCTTTTTCAAGTAAGTTTAAGATGTAACAAAAATTCAAAAGGAAAATACAGGAAAAAACATGTACAATTTTGTATTTACTCTCAAAATTTACTTAAAAGTGTAAAATTGACATTTTTTGGGGTATTTAGTGCACTTTAAAAGTAATTTTACTAGTGAACTATTAATTTTGCTGTAAAAATATGAGGATCTTTCATATTTACTTGTTTTTACTTAAATTTTCGGGTAAAACTATAGATATCATGGAAAATACGAAATTCATACGCCGCAATGTGATTGGTTATTGGACTATTTATTTGTGCGCGTAAGTAATTCTATTCGTTTGTCGAACTTATTATTGGCTCAATGATATCACGTGATAATGTAATAGTGGTGAATCACAAACAATTGTAGGTTTCGCGTAAGGGTGTTCATTCTTGATCCCTGATTGAGCGATTCAGTATGACCTATTAGGTGCTATAAAAGAATTGGGTAAGTTGCTTGCTCTCTTTATGAAAATACATATGAAAATTACTTCAGTGTTTGGTAAATATAGAGTTCATATAAATATTACATACGAATTTTACAGTACAATCTTTGAAAAACACATCAGTATGTGAAATTTACTAGATGGTAGAAATTTTACCCTACGAAGCAAATTTACCTGTAAAATTGTAGGCAACTTTGTTACCAACGATTTTACATGTAATTTTACTGCAACTTTTTTTACAGTGTAGTTATGAATTCTCAGTAGAGGAGTTGATTAACTAAAATTCAACTCTTCAAACTTGGCTTATCGTTTCCTTGCACAATAATTTGCATTTCGATTTGTTCTCTATCGCCACATAATCAAAATAATCGTGAGCTATATTAGTTCTTCGTTTCATGTCGTTTGAAACTTAAAAGAATTATTTGCAATTAATTCGCGAAAGTTTCACAACTTTTACAAGCACAGTCTTGCACAGATAAGCACTGAGTTTTTAACCGTTTGGAGTTGTAGTTAGTATGCTACTTTACGTCAAGTAAACAGTAAAAAAAAGTTGTCTGTTCTATTTAGATACAATTTCAAGAAGGATGAATGTTTGTCTTTAAATGTAAGTTTTTGATTTGCAAGTAGGTTTTGCCGACTCATGTAATTACCCCCATTACCCATTCCCCTCCTGTATACGCGCATGTACAACACGCTGACAGCAGTTTATTTATGAGAAATTGAATATCGTGAATTCAGAAATAAGCTAAAAAACCGCAAAAATAACCGAAAAAAGGCGTTTTAATTTTTACTGGTCCCGATTCAATAATTATTTTAATATCGAATATGGGTTCATTTCTGATCTGGTCCACGAAAAAAAAAAAAAACAGTTACGGTCAGTATTTCTTTCCTTTTTAGGAGCTTCACTATGTTCTTTAGAGAATTAGTACATGTAAAAAATATTTTTGAATCCAAGATAGTATTATATGAAACTCCTTTTTATTGCAGCAAGAAATTTCAGGCTATTTTAATATAAATTAGATTTGAATTTATTTCTTACGGAATAGTAAGAATTTATGCAGATTCAAGAGCAAAAGTGGAAATAAATGTACAGCTACGATCATCTAAAACGAGGCCTCTGCGTTTTGGTACCTAACAATTTTATTAAAAACTAATGTATTTACATTAAATCGCATTAAAATAATGAAGTTTTGAATAGAATTAGTTTTATTAGTAGATATCTAGTAGGCAGTACGACGTATGTATATTCGAAAAAAGAATACTTAATAGATACTGAAGTTGTAGTATAATTTTCTTGTCTATACCTTCTACTATAAGTTGAATGGTGACACTTTAATATAACAATGTTCATATATTATGAAAAGGTTTTTTTTAGGTACGGAAATTATCAAAAAACACTTAGTGCTTGGTGTAAATTCCAAAGATTTTTATTAAATGAATTTTATGCTGAAGTAGCAAAATTGTAAAAGCTTTTGTTGTTAAATAAATCTGCGTTAAGGTGTACAGTGGCCTAGCAGCCAAATTATGATGTTCTTGTACGTTGACAGAATATTTCTGTTATTTTATATTATTTTCTCTTAAGTTTTTATGATTTATACGACACATCTGCCGTTTATTTTTTGATGAACTAAAAAAGTCTTGTACCTTATTTTCTTGAATGTACCTTCTTATTGTTTAATATTTAAGTTACTTTTAAATTGGCGCCTTCTATGCACCACTGCATTATGGAAACAAAATAATAAGAAATTAACAAAAATAAATAAACCTCAATTTGGAGTGTCTTGACGCTTTGTCTTTATAAGGATTTTAAAATGAATGTTATTTAAAAATTATGCAATAACATGGCAAATACTTTGAACTTTCTGCTGTCAATCATATTCATACATTAAGCAGTAGATATTGGAAGTTTGAGGAAACAACAAGGAACCACAATTAATGTTGGAATAAGTTTTACATCCTTTTCTTATTCTATTTTTTTGCAAAAGTAATTTTATACAGATTATCTATTCGTTTATTTCTTAAATTTTTTTTCTTGGAACGTAATTATAAATTTATCTGCATTATTTGTGTTACAAATTTTATGTCATACAATTTACAAAATACCAGGAATATTATGGCGGCATCCATACATATCTGTAAGATTATGTCCAAGTCTGTAAGCATGTATTTAAAAGCTTATATACTTGCAGATAACTTTACGCTACAGATATGCACACAATCCCAATTTTAATTCCTTTTTCTGGTAACCTTAAATACTATTCAATAACAAAAATTAATACAGTGTACTATTTACAGATACATAATTATTCCTATGCACCTCACCGCAGGCGTCTAAAGGGCTGTATTTGTTTACCAAGTTATAAATTTACAGTAGACTGATTTTGTGTGCCATACATATAAGTTTACGACGGCCCCCTTCCGTATTGCTGGGAAGGGCTATGAAGTTCTATAATGGTGTTGTTTTAGGTGATCGTACACTGTTGAAAATATTACGGTGTTGGCGTTAATTTTGCGCTAGTCAAATATTTTAGTGTTGATTTTTCCAAACTTTGCCAGACGAGTTGACTACGCGTATTGAATAGAACAGAAATGACTAGAATTTCGTGTGAATTCTTTGTTCAGATATAAGGATTGACTATTTTTCTAGACATTCAGAAGCGTCAACCAATCAGAATTTTTCCCTCGGATAAAAATATAGAAACCCCACCTATTCTAATACAGTATTGCATTATACGCACCACCTGCATTGCACGTGTATCTGTTTTCGTGTTTGATTCTCCGTATTAACATATCCAAACAAACCACCAAATGTGACTGACTTGCATAGTGTAACCTCGTGTTATTAAACGTTAATTCCAGTGGGCATAAAAAATTTCAATATCTTAAAGATGTATTGGGAACATCTATTTACGCAATTAGTTTAGGCTTGAATCAAATAGCATAAATATTCACTTGGTACGTTTAGTTGAAACCAAAACTTGTGAATGAGTGGTTTTGCATATTTATAATTGAGAAAACGTCTTAAAGAGAGAATATTATAGCACTAAAAAATAGGAGTTGCATATTAAAAAGACGTTGTGTTTAGAAAATGGTGTTAAAACACCCAATAGATCGCACTCATTTAGTTAAACAGCTAGTAAATTTGTCTAGTCTAGATCAAATAAAATATAACTAGAAGTATTTTATAATTCCACGTGTCAGTTGGACAAAATAACTCCTTAGCAATAGACAATACTTGACTATCTTTGCTCGTCAAATTTAAACTTCTATAGTTCTCGACAAAATAACACGAAAAGAGTGTGGACCTCTCCTGACTATTAAATTAGTCAAAAAAAGTGTTAAAATTTTCAACAGTGTAGCTGCACATATGTACTAATCTTGAACAAGTTGGTGAACCATGGGAATAAGTTAAAGGTTTTGTAGATTTCATGAAGCTAGTAGGTACATTTGTTTTAGTAAAATGTGTGATCAGTATTTATTCAGTGCCTTGCTTAAAATCTACACGCTCTTGTACGTTACGGAATATTTCAAGCTTACATGGACTAGCAAGTTCAGCATTGCAAACTCGATGTAGTATGAGGATTTAATTTACTGTATATCACGTATGCAAGCTGTAGATATATCCCAAACGTAAATTCATAAGAACAGCTTTTCAAGCTTCTTCATTAAAGAGCTCAGTTTCTAATTCCGCATCGCATAGCGAACATATAGCACATCGCAGGTCCTTCACGAAAAAAGGTTATGAGGAAGAAATTAGGCCGTGTATTGTGGAGTATAAATACGAAACGAATTGGATGTGATATGTGTAATCGCGTATTACGTTCTTATTCTGCTGCAGATAAACGTCAGTAATCTGCGAAGTAGAATGGGACACATTTTTTGTCCAAGAGAGGAGATGTAAGCATTGTTAGAGGCAACAAAACACGGCGACGGTCACTTTAATCTTTCCATTATCTGAATTACATTTATAAATACCTACTTCTTAATAATGCGCTCCACGATGTATATAATGCCGAAAGAACAATTGCGGGAACATGTTTGTATTATGAATTTATATTTTAGGTTGTTAAAACGTGGATGAAAGCTTTGGGGAAAAAACTCTATTCGTTGTCCCTTATTTCTAAATGATTGCCGCAAAAAGTAAATTAAATCTTGTCGACGTATTTTATGCGTGTATGTATGTGTACATACGTTTGTAAGGGGAATTAATGATGTATGTACCTGCATTTCATATTAAATTGTAAGGTCATCAGAATACCTTATTTTTGTCAGTGAATAGAAATTTTGCCTCACAAATTTTATTATAAACATTTTATTATTGAGATATTTACATGACACCATTATTACAATAAGCTGAAATCTGATTTACTTTAGTTTGTAAATCTAGCTGGTTCGCTTCAGAAAAGGAAACTTTGTATTAGTCAGAGACAACATGAGACGTGCAACTACGGGTTAATCTTTGGTTCGCAAAACTATACTGGTCGACTGTCTGGGAAAGTGTACTGAGGTGGCGCAAGCAACGATAATAGCGCCTAATTTAAACTGTGTATATGGCTATTATGGTTTTATTTAATTTTATTAATTCATGTAAAATCGAGAAAATGACACACAGATTTAGTTATTGTATTATGTATATATATATTTAAGCAAATAGATACAATTTTATATTTAAAAAGTAAATCTAAGTAAATATAAAAGAATTACATTACAAATAACAAATCACAAAATTTTCATAAAACGAACTATCGAAAAATGTCATTTATTCATTTGCATATCCTCTGACAATAACAATTTTTACAAGTTGATACAAAAAATATATCTCTGATTGAACTGCCAACAATATTATTAGGAGGCGAGATAAAAGTATACCCCAAGAAAGATAACACATTTAACAATAAAATCGGATTTACAATAAAACCTGTGCGAATTTGAAATAGGTGCAAAAGTCAAGTTATTAAAAGTAAATTGTGAAAAAATCTTAATTGCATTCGGCAACGTATAAGTGTAAAAAGCATCTCAAGAAATAAATTACGTGTATTCGCAAAGGGAATGTCTGGGCTATTATAAACACCGTGTAAACACCACTAAACACAAAATACAATAGCAATTAAGCTAGATAAGCACTCTTCACTATCGCTATTTTTCAAAACAAACACGTGTTGACAATTGTGGAACCACAACAACAAGCTGACAACAGAGTGAATACGGCAGTGACAAAGAGCGTTTCATCACGTTTTATAACCGGGGTCACAGTGATTTTCAGGAGCACCAACCCACGTAATGCCAACCATTACAAACGCAAAATCCTAACTTGACGGTGGCGCCCCGTCAGTACACTTTCCAGCTTGCTAAACAAAGTTCGCTATATGTGCGAATTTATAAAGCAAACAAAGATAAGCCAATGCAATAATTTTCCGAACCTTTTTTTGTATCTAGTGTGCACGTCTGCAATGTTGTCTGCTGTATTAGTGCTGGGATAACCGGCTGGACGGGTATGAACCAGTGGAACAGTTTTAAAATGTAACAAATAATGCTTACAAAGGATAAAACACTTCATGTCAACCATTTTTATGTGTATTATAGTAAAAACATTTTTTTTTTAGCTTTCAACAGTATTATTATACATTTATTTACTCGCAAGTGGGTAACTCTAAATGTTAATAATTAATTCGAAAGCGATATAGTTATTCATTTAGCAATCACCTATATATTTAAATCAACACTTCAAAAAGATTTGAATCAATCTTTAATTACGCACTAACAAGATAGAATATATGTTACAATTTCGTTACTTACCAGTAAAATACTTTCCCAAGGTAACCATCGAATGGGGGCAGGAGGTCGGCCACCGATTTCAGCGTAGTCTTTGCGGTAGAGGGGTTTACACATTGCGATATCGGCGATTTTAACAACATAACCCCGACCTACCAAACAGTTTCTGGAACGGAAGAAAGCTTTGCGTGATTTAAAGAAGCGAGACGTTTGAAATCAATTACCTTGCCGCCAGGTCTTTGTGTACTACGTTCTTCGATTCCAAATATTTCATCCCGGAGGCTATCTGGGTTGACATAAATACCAGGGTATCGATACTGGAAGTATAACAAAAATGTCTTGAGAAAACCTAATACAAACGAAACAATAAAACGCTGGTTCCTTTGAAGATATATGTATAAAGGCTTTAGTTTTCATTCTTAACAAGATCACAAAATAGAGAAACCTATACGTATTATTTGATTACACTGAGAAAAGAGATTGCATTAAATTAAAAGTTTTATAACGTTTGGTTTTTATCATGTTAAACGAAAAGGGTACCTTTTCGAAGAAAATGTTTATATTATTGAAAGTAGCCTGCTGTTTTTTTCGGAAAACTATTTTCTTCTTAAGTACATGCTTTTGGACGCAAAGTAATCGTAATTTAATTAAATGGAATGCACCTTAGTTTTGATTAATATTTTATGGTATCTGTATAACTTCTGTTTAAGTTAAAACAATACACATTCGCATATTATATTGCTATTATTATATTAACTTTACTTTAAACAAAAAAACCAGGCGTTTTAGTTTATTTGCGCGGACGCATGAATACATTGATTTAAAACTTTTGGCTTATAGCGGAAAATGCAAGCGTCTGCATTTAAGCTAAGTGTTTTTTTACGCAAAGGTATTTTAGTTTCATGCATGTTCTCACATGCATGAAGTTCAGATACACAAATTATAGTAAACAAAGGTAAATAATTTCGGGCAAGATTAAGGAATTTTAGGGACAATTAGAATCTTTTCAGTTAATGTTGCATTATTATAAGCCAGCGCAAAAGCATATAGTGTTTGAACGTTTTTTAAAACTGTTACCCGCGGAAAAAATACGTTTTTTGTTAACATGTACATAATAATAACAATATAATATGTAATGTATATTGCCTTACTTAAACAGAAGTTATACAGACATTATAAAATACTAATCAAAAATAAGGTGCATTCCATTTAATTACGGTTAATTTTCGTCGAAAAGCATGTATGTATTTAAGAAGAAAATACTCTTCCGGCAAAACAGCACACTACTTTCAATTAAAATAAACACTTTTCTGAGAAAAGGTGTTCTTTTCGTTGAACATGATAAAAACTAAAAGTTATAAAACTTTTCATTTAATGCAATCTCTTTTCTCAGTGAGTCAGGATTAATTCTGCCTAAATGAAAGAATCGTTTGGAGGGAAAATTATTACAACATCCGAGGTGTTACCTTCAATGTTATATGACGATTTCATTGGGATTTTAAGGATAGTTGCTTTTCAGTAATGATATAGAAGGTAGTAAACATCGGAAGGAGATTACACTACAAAAGTGCAACATTTCAGAAGTACTGCTATAAATTGCTGCAACAACTTTATAGCATCTGTATAAATGAACTTGCTTGATGTATAAGTATACTCTTCGTAATTGATTGTAATTATTTGTTCAAATTCAAGTAAAATCGAAGAAATTGTGCATATATATCAGGTATATGAGGTCAATACGTTGCAATTATTAGCAATTTATATACCTAACAACTGTCAATCAAAATGATGGCCACAATAACATGTTTCTAGTTCACTTTTGTTATGTTATTAGATTTTTGCAGCACCTTATTTTCAAATAAAATAATTTAACTTAATTTTACATTGGCAGCTGTGGTTTGAAAATATCAGCGTTCTCTAGTTAAAAATTTTTGATTTTATTCTGATTTTACACTTTATAAGAACACATTTTTCTTCAAAATGTCATTTTCGTGGTTGTTTCGACAACTTTTTGACTATTAGGCAATGTATACAGTCAAATTGCCACATGCACTTAAAGTAGATGTTACAATATTGGAGAAAGTGAAGGTTGAGAACTTCTTTTATTTGTTTTTATAGCTTTCAAACTAAATTCATCTTCTCTCATCGTCTCTAGACTGCTTTACGTGTTTTCCCACTGTTTTTAATTTATAATTCAGTTTTGTTAACTTTTATAGTCAAAGCTCCCTAATTCGAACGTCAAGGAAAAAGTCATTTGATTTGAATTACAGAGGTTTTGATTTAAAGAGGTCTCAAATTGTAGAGACTGGACAAAGAATATTCAAATTACAGAGCCTAAACTAATAAAAACGTAAACACATTATGTATCTACATATGTATTCATAATATTATGTAATATGTACACGGAAGAATACATAATGAAATTGATTTTTAAAAACAGTATTGTTAAAAAAAGTTTGTTATTTTAGATAAAGAATTGGATATTTGAGAGTTAATCCAATTGTCAATAGTTACGACTGCAGAGAACACATTATTTTCAATATTGCTTGATTTCTCGAGAAAGATTTGCAGTTAATGTCAAGCGTATTTTGCCCACTTTGCTGTAACTGAAGGTTCTTCATCTTTCTCTTGCTACTCTTCCTCACTTTCGTCTTCCACTTGCGGAGCTGATGCCACTAAATCTTCTTCTGTCAAAGTACCGGCAACCGAGACATTTGCATCAACATTAACAAACTCTTCAAACGTTATTTGTTCATCATTGGATTTTATTCCACTCTGGTTCCACGTTCATTTCCGAAATTGGTTCGTATTCTTCTTCTTCAGGCTGTGTAATCTTAGCAAAACCACAGGTTTTGAAGCAATTAGCAATGATTTTTTGTGTCACATTGTTCCATGACTCTTTAACCACGGAAGAAGTTCGGTTGCCTTCAATGTCAGAGATGATTTTTTCAACAAATTCCTTCCTGTACAGTATTTTATAATTTTTGATAATCCCTTGATCAAGCGGTTGCAACTTAGATGTAGTGTTGGCAGGTAAAAACTTTACCATAACAGCTTGAATTTTTGGAATGTTGTTATGGGCTGTACAGTTATCAATAAATATAATTATTTTACGCTTTCCCTTACTCATTTTCTTGTCTAACTTACAAACCCATTTAGAAAACAATTCAGCAAAGAAGTCATCCATGCCTTCTTATTTGTTATGTATTTTAGGAGGAAGGATTTAACGCCGGAAAAACAACGAGGCTTCTGCTACTTTCCTATCATTAAGGGTTTAACATTTTCTGACCCTGATATGCTAGCTACGAATAAGAGAGTTATACGTTCTTTACTATGTTTTCCTCCGTAACATTTTTCATTTTTAAATGTTAATGTCTGTCTGGCAAAATATAACGCCTAATATAACGTTTCATCGGCATTGAAAATGCCACGGGGCTCATAGCCTGGAATGAGTCATTCTAACTCATTCTTTCACTCCTGGGCACTTCATTATTCCCACTAGTACCCTCTCCACATAATTCATGAAATCCTATATTGTTCTTATTTTTAAACTTTCCTAATCATCCGTTACTTGCTCTAAAGTCATTATGCCCTAATGACTTAGCAAAAGTCACAGTTTTTCCCTCTAAAAGTGTCCCCTTTAAGCTAATGTTTTTCTCCCGACACTGCTTGAACCACATTAATAGATATTCTTCTACATCAGGCAATTCAGCTTTTCGTGTTCTCTTTTGATTTAATTTATCTTCCCTCATTTTTTTTCTTTTGCGCTTGTTTCTGTTTCAGAATGGTGGAGAGGGTTTTTAACTTTTTTTTTAACACTTAATTATACGCTTGTCGTTTAGAACTTATTGTTGCACACATAACCCAGTGCAAGGAACTTGGAACTACTACAGTATTCAGTAATATGTAGAATGTATATAACACACCGGAAATTAGGTTTCAACTTGTTTGTTTACTCTTTACAGCATTCGCCGCTCGAATTGCAGAGGTTTATGAGCCAATACTTCGATTTACAACTTTGAGTTGTAGAGGCCAAGATTAACGAAACGAGGTCACACAAGATCTCCTCAAAACTTCAAATTAATTTCTTATTTTTGTTTGAATAAGTGAGGTTTTTTCCAAGGAAACAAATGGAAATTCGATTTGTAAAGGGTTTCGAATTAAAGAGGTTCGAATTAACGAGGTTCAACTGCACTATGTTTGTCAATTACATTTTTCTATTTCTTCAATGATGTTTATTGTAGCCTGCCATGTTATTTTGTTATTTATTAAAGGTGAAATGAATTTATTTCGAAAGCTATAGAAACAAATAAAAGGAGTTCTTTCTCATTTGGCATCTTTCCCTAATATTGTAACATCTACTTTTAATTTCTAGCTTGATACATTTTACCATAGTACTTCTTCCCGATCGAGAAGGAAATCAGTTCCTTCAAAATGACCATAATGGTATTCATCAGAAGAGGAAGGTTAAATGGTTTTTGATCGCTGAAGCTCCGTACTGAAGAAGTATGGCTTTCAGATTGTGGCATTATTTTTGATTTATTATTATATTTACTTCAAGCTTTCTTGAATGGGCTGTTTGAGAGAATTAAAACCAGGACGAAGGCAACACTTATATTGGCTAGAAGACTCCATGGAAAAAACATGACCAAATCCATGATCACTTATGCATCGCGCTATGGTGGACAAAGATGCTGTAGAAGACTTTTATAACTGAACTTATCAAAATCCAGCGGTTTGCATGTTCATGAATAATAAGGACAATTTAGCTATTTCCGCAGCAGAAGTTCCTATTGAGGGCGAAAGTAGATGTGAATCTAATAGGGTTTTCTAATAGGATATTTCACTCTGAAAGGACACTTACAGAAAGTTGATGGGGTCATCACTGACATTACCACCCACAGACTGTGTAATAATATGACAGAGACCGTTTACCACATCCTGTGTGAATGTGTGGCTATGGACGCAAAAGGACAACCAATTTTTAGCAAGACGGGGATGAACTTATAGAATTAATTCGGTCATCCAGCCAGAGACCTGTACAAAATAACACAAGGTACCAGGATATCGAAATGGCTATGTAGTTATTGACCTCAATTACCTTTTTTTAGCATTTCTGATTTTACAGGTAATATGAGCACATTTAAAATTTTAAGATTGGGAGCTTTCTCTTCCTTCGTTACCAAAAATTTCAATTTTCATTTTTCAATTTAGAATGCCGCGAATTCGCTAAGAGCCTTCCTAAGTGTGAACAATTTACAAGTAATCCCTATATTTTATTGCATATGAGTATTAAAACAGATCAAAGGAAGTATATACTTTATCAGTTTTTTCATAAGCATTTTTTCTTTTCCGAATGGTAGGGGAGGAAAGTTAGCGTTACGGGATCAAGTATTCACTCTAGTATTTGATGGTGAAAAATGTCTTTTTTATAAAGAGTGACATAAATATGTTTAATTAAATAATGCTTAAAAAGAATTACTTAGTAAAACAATTATGAACATAGCGTTACAATTTTGTGTTTGTGAACAAATACATTATTCTTACCTTAAAGGTAATTCCTTGGATGATCTGGCGTTTCCATTCCTTTTGGCGAGAAACTGCAAGTATTGAGATAAGTCGCCCATATCCCCATACTCTATAATGGTCCAGGGCGGCTGTTCGGCGGTACAAACGCCGAGCACTTTGCAGATATTGGGATCTGATAAATTAGCGAGGAAACGGACCTCCCTAAGCGACTCCATTGAACTCGGTCCCGTTTCGTTCTTTGTTCGATCTGCATTTGGTGTCCTTACCGCCACTAATCGCCCTATTTCGGGTATTATATCCTCTAGCCCTTCCGTTTCGTACAGGCTAATCTGTAAATTTCCCAAGGATTTTCCAGATTAATTAAATTAGCGCCTGACATTTTTGTACTGCTTTACTATAATACGCACCTCTCCCGCATGACACGACCCCAATTTTTCAACTAATCTAAGTGAATAGCGCGGTATCGGAATCAATTCGGCTTCTCTACAATTATAACTGTGGGTCATACTCGGCGATATATTCCAACAAATAACAGGCGGTGGGATCTGCAAGCGAAATAAAAAAATACTCGCTTTAATTGTTAGCAACGTATACGTTTAAAATTTGAAACAATCGGTTATATGATTGGTTTTTCCGGCCAGTGATAGTGTTACATGTAGAAAATGGAAAACTCAAAATAGCGAATCACATCACCACGGGAATTCACTCCTGCAAACTTTACGACCAGACGCAAGGTGTGCATTAATCAATACCGTAGTTTGTATGGATACTATGTAGTAGTGATACTAATTACGTTTTTTTTAAATATTTGTTCATTACTTTTTCGAATGCAACGAGTATTGGATAGCGAATACTGTGTTTACATTTTGTACGGATACTAATATACGCATATCTGTTATACTTTGCAAAGTATTTGTTAATATTAACTGAGTATTGGCTGTTTTCTAGTATTCGTTGCTTTGCGCTAAATATTCTTTATTCTCCCTGTAGCTAGAATTTGAATAAATATCAACAAATATAGAAGTGTGACACTAAAGATTAACATTAAAATACGTGCTCATAAGTATATTTTATAATACAAATTTGTGTTATTGTATTTATCTATTCTGGAGTAACCAAAGATTTTCATTTTAAACATAAATAATTTAATGTAAGAAAATATTTTTACAGGGAAAATCATGACGAAAGGCTACAAAATTTGAATTTAGTTCTAAAATGTAGTCTAGGTTCCATAATAATTTCAAATTTTTTAGGAATGAATTTTTAAGTTTAAACTTTCAAACTGAATTGGAGTTTTTTGATAAAGATCCTACATATTGTTGTGATTCATTCATATTTGTTTAAATGTGTCCAATTTGTTTTATTTTGTGTTGATGTTTTCTTTTCTTCTTTTTCTTGTTTATCATATTCCATCTATTAATAAAATTATTACTATAACAGTTTGAATTCTAGTTTTAAAAAAGAAAGTTTCAAGTATATCAAATTATGTTAAAATTTATGTACTATCTATGGACCACAAATTTTGTTTAAAAATACAAAGTATTTGAAATAGATAACTATGGTAGAAAAAGGAGATTATTATTGATTGATTAATTTTGAATTTTTCAAAAAATAGAGATTAAATCGATATAGACTTCAAAATTCAGTTATATTTTAATGAATATTTAGAGTATATAAACAAATTTGGTATTGAAAAAGTGGAGTATCTACTGTGATATTAAACATTATAAATTTGAGTGGAACTTCAGAAATTTATATTATTGCGATAATGATGCGGACTGTGGAATAAAGCAAAGGAAGACTGAAGCATCAGAAAAGTTAGTGAAGTGGACTTTTAAATTATAAAACAGTACTCAAGTAAAAATCTATTATTTGGCCAAATCATAAAAATTTTAAAATTTATATTAAACATATATAGCTTTTGGTAGGAATTGTGTAGGGATACTTGTAAATAAAAAAGGTTTTGTAAATAGTTTTACATTGAAAAAATATAGCTCAAATCAGTTATTTTTCGGAGCACCGTTAAATAGAACATCAGAGTCTAAATTTTATAATACACAGCTGGAGCATCACTACAATTTATACGATGGAAGCGTCAAAGTAAAATTTCAGTTTCATCAGTCATTCAGTCGTTTGTTTATCAGTACCTTATTTTCCACTATTACTAAGAAATACCAAAAAAGCATCTAAAAAAATTTCACACAAAAAATTATTCAAATACAATATATATGTAAAGTGTACTTCAAAATATAAGAATAATACTTTTAAGGTTTGTAATGGCTTTTGCACATCTTATGGCGATAATTACTTGACTATTAAAGTTACTCCTCCATAACTTAATGAAGGAATATGGTAATAATGATTAAATTTAAAAATTTATACTTGAGGTAGGTATATATACATCTTCTATTATATTTTATTATATTATATTTTGGAAGATATAGCTAACATTTAATGCTGTATATATCTTTGAATTTTCTCACTTTCTTCATGAACATGAGTGATCTTTTACTGTTAGTGATTATAATGTGGATAGTGATTTATGATAATCTATAATATCCTGATGGAAGAAAAAAAAGTACAAACCAAGAATATTTAATATTAGACGTGGTCATCATAAAGTAAAGGTATACCTTAATTTTAAGAAAACGGGCTAGTAGCAAAAAGTAAATGTAATCTAGTTGCTTTTGGATTTGGACTTTCTGTGGAAAACGAAAGAATTGTCGTGTCAACTGTTAATACATTTATCAAATAAATCACCACGATTCAGCGAATTACTATTAAAATAAAAACTCACGTAAACGTTTGTTAATACGGTTTAAACTTTCGGAAAGTAGATCTACAACCAAGAATTGGTTTAGTACAATTCGTAATAAATGCCGTAGAAATTATACTGCTGGATGACGGGGCTTTTGATACTGTTCGATTGAAAAGAAGTTTCTTTCACTTTTTTAGTGTTAAGTAGGACAGTATTTTATCAGCACCACAATATTACCTGCTATTAAGAATTAATAACATCGCGGTAATTTTAAATTAATTTATATAGAATTGTCAGGGTTAATGATTCGCAATTCGTGAATATGGCGGGGTAGATATAGCGGGGCATGTCTTATTTGAATGTCCACTGACTAATGAGTGGCGGTTGCGTACGGAAGTTAGGGCATTAGCTAAGGCGTTAAGTTGGCTGCGACGTGAAACAGAAATTAGAGATAATCAGTCGGTTGAATGGTGAGAATTTTTTAGTAATGCTGCTAAGGAACTAGATAGGTTGCGGCATGATATTTAGGTAGTTAGTAGGGTAGTAGGTATTTATGAATGAATATTTTATACTCTTTAGAAGTCGGAATTAGTATTACGTCATATATTTTAGCATAGTTAGGATATATAAATAAATATTTAAAATATAAATCTTTATTTTAATTACTATTGCTTAGAATAATTAGGATTAAGTTATTGTTAAGCATTAGAATAGATACTGCTGTTGTTTTGTTTGTTTTTAGATCGTTACTTCTATCCTGCTTCAACATCAAATTCATGCTGTGTAGAAGGGAGCACCTGAAGACGACACGACTGTCGGAATTAAAGGAACGTGGAGGCTGCTTCTTCAGCATTCAGAAGGATAATAATTTGCCTGCCCATATCCTGCTCCCAGAGTAAGATTTTTGCCACGGTTTCCCTTACTCCTTAGCGAATGCTGGGAGATAACTAAAGTGGTTCCATGAGCGCAAATATTATAACAACTGATAGCTGACCGATTTACAGTAGAATTGCAATTATGTGAACTAATCACACTTCACATATTTCAGCGTTTCACATAAGACAGTATCACATAGTTGCGGGCTATTGTATTATATTTTTTGTTATTAACAATCCTACGAAATTCATTTAGAGTATATATTTCAATTGTTATGGAATCCATATAGTACTTAGAATAGGTAGCCTCGTGTAGTACCTTGAGGTGGAGCACGGATTTGTAATTTTTTAGGTTTTCATAAATAAAGCCATGAGATGTTAGGTTTATTATCCATCAGGCGATTTCATTCTAGCAGCACCTCAGTAGCTTGTTTAGATGGTAGATAGAGTACTGACGACATATTGTCATTTTTAGGCGACGCTTAAATAGTCGCTCACAGCCAAAAGATTTTAGATTGCTTGGTAGCAGATTCTCATCGAAGCACGGGATTTCCAATCTATTTAGTACATCCTTATAATTCTCTATTGCTCCTGTGTTATGCTTATAGATGCCAGGACATTTTAGAAAAGTTTTTGGCTAAATAATATATAACAGAGTAACTCCATATTCAAATAATAAGAACAATTTCTTCGCAAGCAGTAAAATTTGGGCATAATGTTTTTATTGTATACATATTTTGCAGGCATTTACAGCATCTTCAGCAATATACTTCACGTGAACTACAAGTGAGATGATAAATAAAAAACAAAACTTGTGGAAGAAAATAAACATAAAATTGTAAACAAAAAAAAAACATGGGAGCAGTTAATTTAGTACCGCGACGTTAAATAACTAAATAAATAAATAATAATAATACGTTGCTGAAGATGCAGTGAATATCTGCGAAATACGTATACAACAAAAATTTAAGTTGGTTCTTATCATTTGAATATTAATATTTTCTTCATACTCGCAATTTAATTCAAAGAGCAACTTCATGATGTATATTCTAGGCAACGGTAGAATTGCTAGCTTAGCCGAAAATCCGGGCAACAGTACTAAACATCTTAATTCTTTTCTGGACGATAAAACATCATGTGATAGCACTGACAAGCAGAATACGACGCCACAGGTTATTGGAGCATAACTATAATAAAATTTTAATAGATCACTGGAACGCAAAATATATTTAAATTTCTAATTTGATAGCAAGTATAATTTTTTTACTTTTTAGTGAAACATTCGCAACGCGACTTCCAATTTAAATTCTCATCCACAGTCATGCTCAAAAACTTAATTATTGTTTTATGCACTATATGTAACCTGTTATTACATTACACTATTAGTAACTCTTATCTAATATCTGCGAAATACGTATACAACAAAAATTGAAGTTGGTTCTTATCTGAATATTAATATTTTCTTCATACTCGCAATTTAATTCAAAGAGCAACTTCATGATGTATATTCTAGGCAACGGTAGAATTGCTAGCCTAGCCGAAAATCCGGGCAGCAGTACTAAACATCTTAATTCTTTTCTGGACGATAAAACATCATGTGATAGCACAGACAAGCAGAATACGATGCCACAGGTTATTGGAGCATAACTATAATAAAATTTTAATAGATCACTGGAACGCAAAATATATTTAAATTTCTAATTTGATAGCAAGTATAATTTTTTTATTTTTTAGTGAAACATTCGCAACGGGACTTCCAATTTAAATTCTCATCCACAGTCATGCTCAAAAACTTAATTATTGTTTTATGCACTATATGTAACCTGTTATTACATTACACTATTAGTAACTCTTATCTAATATCTGCGAAATACGTATACAACAAAAATTGAAGTTGGTTCTTATCATTTGAATATTAATATTTTCTTCATACTCGCAATTTAATTCAAAGAGCAACTTCATGATGTATATTCTAGGCAACGGTAGAATTGCTAGCCTAGGCGAAAATCCGGGCAGCAGTACTAAACATCTTAATTCTTTTCTGGACGATAAAACATCATGTGATAGCACAGACAAGCAGAATACGATGCCACAGGTTATTGGAGCATAACTATAATAAAATTTTAATAGATCACTGGAACGCAAAATATATTTAAATTTCTAATTTGATAGCAAGTATAATTTTTTTATTTTTTAGGGAAACATTCGCAACGCGACTTCCAATTTAAATTCTCATCCACAGCCATGCTCAAAAACTTAATTATTGTTTTATGCACTATATATATCTTGTTATTACATTACACTATTAGTAACACTTATTGAATAGCGCGAAATATGAAAATATATGTAATTAGTTTTAATCAAATTCAATATCAATTTATTGATAGTATTATCACAAGAAGTTATTTGCTTCAATTTGTACCTTTACAGGATTCTTGCCGATGACAATGGATCATCCAGAGAATATAGAATATAATATAGAACAAATAAAACAATTTCGTTAATGAGATTAAAAACGAAATCGGCCTTAATATTAAACCTCGCGGAATTCCTATGGTATCAGGCAAACATAATGAATAAATAGACTTTGTGCACGTAGTTGTCACTTTTGAAAGATATTTTAACAAATTGGACCCTATGTGCAAAATACGCAACAAACTACTGCGACATACCACGGGCCTCACCTATCAAATTTCTCAATAAGGTGATCATGTTGACACTATGGAAGGCTCGAGAAACTTTTGCTTCAGCAGGGTATCATGCAATGACCGAACTACACTATTTATGAAAGAATGTACGGCACTGATGGTAGGATGGTATTCTCTAAAATCATGCTGTCTAGCGGTGATGAAGTTATTTATTTCCACTCCAGAGAGTTAGTAGAGTTAAAGTATTGTTAGATGAAGAAAACGTTTGGGAAATTGGGTAATAGTTTGATTTCTCTTTTTCTAAGTCATCCTTGTAAACTGAAGTCACATAAGCCATTTTTGGTGGCCTTGGTGAAGTATCTTTCTCAAAAGATAGTTAACTAGCTCAGCTTAATGGCTTAATGTTGAACGGAGCAACTGGTCGCAGTAACCCCAGGAAATATCATTCGCTCCTGAACTCACTTTAGTTTTTAATTTGTTTACTACTTGTATGTCGATGTATTTTGTTTTTATAGCATAAACATTATAAAGAAGTGCATATTTATATGGGCTATGAAGAAGCCCAATTAGATCAATACGTTTAAAAATTGTCTTGGTTGAAGGCTGTAGCCGGGTAAGTATAGTGAGAAATGGCTTTGAGCATAATTTTATTCCTGTCTACCCTATAAGTCACACTGGGTGGCTATTATATTTCTCCAAAACTCCAAAATATCAATATTACAAAACTCATAGTTTTGGAGAAAAAGAATTAATTTATTTTTTAAAAAAGTTATTTTTTTAGGCGTTTGATGTTTTAGCCACAAATGCACCTGTCGCCATATAAAAAAAATTAATGAAATATAAAAAGTAATTTTTGTTTTTTTTTTAAATTAAATTAATTCTTTTTGTCCAAAACTATGACTTTTTAGGGTCGATATTTTTGACAAATATAACAGCCATTCGGTGTGACTTATAGGGCAGACAAGAATGAAATTGTGCTCAAGGGCATTTCTCACTATACTTAGCTGGCTGGCTTTAATATTTTAATTAATACACAGAAGTATTCGCTCCCAGAGTATTTCGTTAAAAGTAAATATGAAATTCCACAAATGGTAATATTTACACATATATTTTCGAAAACGCATTTAATCCAATGCTGTTTTAATATTTTGTTTTGAGAATATAGGATTTCCTGGATATGAAAGCTTTTTAGAGATTTATACTCCCACTTCTGATTCCTTTATGATCGCCCTTTCACCTTGCAAAAATCCATATATGCAAAACTAAAGAAGGAGGAAGTGCGAGCGCTTTGCGCCATAAGGGAAAGCTGCAAATCCAACGAAGATAATCTAAAATGCATAAAGAACATGGAAGTGAATCAAAGATAAGTAGGGGAAGGTAGAGTGGAACGGGAACTACCAAAATTAGTGTTTATTGAGATTCTTTGGTTGACTCTAATAACAGAAGAATTAATCAAATGAATAAAATTCATATTAAAACTATATTCTCAATATTATTGACATTCAATATTTGTGTTGACTTGTTGGTTCAGCCGTTTCTTTTCCAATTACCACATGAACATAAACACTTCTTTAAATATTTTACTTATAAATTATGTCCGTAACTATGGCAAATGATTTGAACATTGACGGAAAATTATGCGAATCTATTTTATATAAAACATCGGTATTAACAGAATATTTAACCACACCACCATGTGCTCCACCATATCACATTTTTTAGCAAACATTTTAGAGCAAGAAATAAAGGAAAGTGATTTCTAAATAATATAAAAGCCCAGAGATGTTGCAGGAGATTCATGTATTGGACGGTTCCCACAAAAAAGAAAAGATTTAAAGACGCTGTGTCAAGAGATTATTGTTAAATTGCTTTTTGTTTTAGTTGCTTTTATGATAGTTATATACCATCATTCATATACAGTGACCCCGGTATAAATACTGCAACATATAGGATTTTTTTTTATTATTAAAATATACTAAAACTTTTTTTGGGGGATAGGTTGCGCATCTAGGAATCCCAAAATTTATTTTAATACACATCACGTGAGCACTAGTATGACGGTCAGTTTAACAAATATGCCATGGATCTGCAAAAAGTGAGGTTAGGTGACGTGATTTTCAAAAAAGATATTTGAAAAGGTTGCTTAGAATTTAATTCTGAGGCTGTATGCAAACTTTTGTAAACATATTAAAAAAAAATACAAAATCGCGATTTTTCCAAATATTGCTTCATTATTCATATTTCCATTTTTTTTCGTTTTTAACAGCTCAAGTGCAGTAATATTTTTTAAAAAAATTAGTTGATACTCAAACAACTTTGTCAATTTGTGCATAATTAACACAGCGAAAACTGAAAAGTATGATTTCAGTGCGACAGTTGTTGTTACAAGGTACTGTATCTAGAAGTAATAATAAAATTTTACAAACATTTTCATTCTAAATCACTTAGCAAACATTACTTTTATTGAAATTTATGATATTTTTTTTGTTGTTTTCTGCATTAAAGTGAAAATTTTTACTCCAAACCTAATATTACATACCTAAGCTCTGACAATGTTATTGAACACACCGAAAATATCTAAGTGGGTTTCGAAATTACAAAACTTAGTAGAAATAAATAACCAGTAGGTACTTTTAGCTAATGATAAGAATACTTAATAAGCAAAAACATTTAAACAATAATTAATAGCATGAACAACTAAGAAATAAAACTCTAAAAATATTTACTACACACATATCGTTCTGTTTCTTGTAAGAGTTAGGTAGACTTTGAAATTAGAAACAACAAAATAACGTAGGAAATTATTTTAATCTTTTGGTAAATAAGCAATTACTAGTATTTTTATTTTACCTACTATTTATTATTCGTTTTTCTCTATTTTCAAAATCTACTTTAATACCTTTGGTGCGTGCATGTAGTGTTATCAGTTCTGGACTGAAGGTTTCCATTTTAATGCAGAAAACAAAAAAAGAAGTTTGCTAAGTTGTTTAGAGAGAAACTGTTTGTGAAATTTTGTTGATTACTACTAGATACAGTCCCTTGCTACAACTACTGTCACACTGAAATTGTACTTTTCAGTTTTTGTGTTAATTATGTAAAAATTGACAAAACTGTTTGAATATCAACCAAATTTAGAAATATTACTGCACAGAAAAAAAGAAATTGTTAAATCAATGAAATATTCATTGACACAAACAGGTGGCTTGTTTGTATATGGGTAAGCAAATATTTATTTCCTTCAAGTAACTTACTTTGTCAGTACCGGATACTCGATTCAAATGTTTACAGTTACTTGTTTTAACAAAGATAAACTGGATTAGGTTAAATATTCCAGAAAAGTGGATTAAATGTACCTACATATTTGAATCAATTAATTAACTATTTCTTTCACATTAAACGTTTGCTTACACTAAATAATTACCGATTTGGTTGTATTCGTTATATTCATTTAGCCATACCAAGTATTTTGCGTCAAAGGAAGTTGTTTTCACTCTAACTGTATTTATATTTATTATGCTACGTTATTGATTTAATAAATCAATTTATCGTATGGACATGTAATGATTTCTTGAAACTGGATTTTAGTAATCGTTACTCTAAAGCTTCTGCTAGTTGCTCTCTGCATTGGGATTAATGCGATGATCACAGTTGCTATTAAGATATTTACCTGGTAAAGAGATAAATGTTTTAAGAACGTGTTTGCCATGTATTCAAATTGTGCTAAATACACGTTGCTACTATAGTGAAACAGGAGAACTGCCAACTTTACGGCAATATCTGTACTCATATAACATATAATATAGGTATTCAATGTATTTGCTACTATATGGGTAAAAAAACTTTGCGATTATGTTTAGATCAAGGCAAGTAGTTGGGAAAGTTTAGGATAGAGGTAGAGCTAACATTAGAACTGTATTAAATTAACTGCAATTTTGGTTAGACTAATCCTTATTTTTTTAATTACTTTTGATATTATATATGATGATTGAATCATACTGAATAATAATATAGTTCGTCAACACCGGCACATCTAATGCAGGTATCTCTTATCCGGATTTTTTAACCCAAATTATTTTATTTTGCAGAGTAGAAGCCAAAAACGTGTTTGTTATTTGATTAGTGTGCTTGTAATTTGTAAGTGCACACTTACATACACGTACATATGTTATAAATATTACAACTTTAGGTTCACAATTCTTACATATACATATGTAAATCCTCTTTGCTTCCTTTTTAGGTTTACAATAAATTACAACATTCTGAAATTGTTATTGGAAATAGTTTCTCAGTTTTAAATATAAAGAATTAATGATTTAACTAAAAAGCCTTTTTTTGACTCAAAACTATATTTATTTCAATAAAATTTTAATACTTTGTTAGATTTAACATTTAATAAATATTTGTTTGATTCAACTAATTTTTGCTGACAAAATATTATTGTATAGCCAAATAAACGAATATGTTGGGCTAAATAAAGTATTATTGGCTCTAAATAAATACCTCTGACAAAATATATTTTGTTGCTTTAACAAATCCTTTTTTTTTCGTGTGCAGTTAGGGTGACAAAAACGAAAAAATATAAATATGTAATTCAATGAAACAGTACTGAAAAAAATCTTGATTTTTATTTTTTTGGATATGTTTACAAAAATTTGCAACAACCTCAGAATTCAATTCCATGCAACTTTTTCGCATATTTTCTAAATTTACCGCCATACGAGTGGCCACGTGCCGTGTGTCAAAATAAATTTTAAGGTTCCTAGACATATACAATCTATCCGTCAAAAAAAGATTTAGCATATTTTAATAATAAAAAAAAAATCTCATATGTTTCAATATTTATGCCCGTCAATGTATAAATCTATTAACTGCACTTGTTTGTAATGTTTTACGATTATATTTATATAGAATATGAAATCAGTAACCAAGGAAAGATATCCTACAGTCTTTGTTATTTGATAAAATAAAAAAATTACTCAAGTGCCATCACGAAAAACGCAGGGCTATATAAACTAATTTTCGTCTTATTAATTAAATTCTAGATGGACAGTGATTCAATTCATAATATGTTTTATGCATTATTTGCACCACACTCACTTGCATGTGGTGCTACAATTTCAGTTAATATTATTCGGTAATTATCTGCCCACTTAAATCTGTTTGAATAAGTCCCGGTTGTACGTTTCTGATGGAACGTGACTCTGCCGAAGAACAGACGGTTGTTCGGTAGCGACTCAAAGTTTTCTGCTGAATTCGCTGCTTGAAAAAGTTTGAAATAATTACCACTTTGGGACCGGCCTAAGGGGGGCAATTTAATTATTAGCAAGGGAAGGAGAGATTTTAAGCGGCAGATACTCGTTTTGATCTGATCAGAGATTTTCATGAGTCCCGTATACATTTAGAATACAAAGCGGAGTGATAAACATTTAGAGTGTAGCTTTTTAATTCGTTTCATTTATCGGTTTTTAAAATCAAGCTGTGACCTGACGGAAAAGTTTAACTTTTCTTTTCGAAAAGATACCGCATAAAATTTCACAAGTATCAATTATTTTCAGTTAAGTCGAATTAATTCCTGTTAATAAATAATAGAGATGGGTAAATCTGTAAATTCGGTGTAGTAATTGTCAAGTGTTACTGGTATTTTAAAATAACAGTTTAAATTACTGGCTAAAAATAGTTCATTTTCTTTTTAGAAAAAAGTTTAAAATATACATACGATATAGGTTGTTTTTTTAAATTTATGTGAACAATTTTGAAATTAGGAAAATGTGTTCAATAAAATCGCCATATGAGCTCTAAACATTTATTGACTATATTCTTGTATTATAGGCGACGTTTCGGTTATTCTAACAACGTTTTTTAGATTAAAAATAAATAAGATTCGTTAACAAAAAAAAAATTATCATTAAAATAATTCCAATATATTCATCCTTAATATAGTTTAGCTTTAAAATTATAAACCATCGTTAAATAAACCATAACATCCTTTAGCAAATCTTTCAAAAATTTAATTTAATACAATTCAGTCTATTAGGATTTAATAATATGTGAACATCCTTATTGCAGCAAGGAAGTATATCTTACAATACAAATTCAATAGCTTCAACGCCAGATAAGACGCCGTATAGAATTATGACTTTTCATCGTCCTACGACATAAACAAGAACGCCCAAAAGAACAACTATTTTCTATACTAAATAAATTCCAGATGCTTTCCCTCCGCTGTGCTTTTACTTCGAAAATATAGCCAATAAATGTTTATGACTCATATTGCCGGTTTTATTGAATGCATTACAATTTTTAAGAGCGTAATTTACTAGAAATTAGAAAAATATAAACATAATGCAATTATCTAAAAAAAATGAGAAAAATCCAACAATTAAAGGAACTGAGATATAAATTTTTAAGGTTACCTTTAAATGTTGTTTGATAATATTGCCACAGAATCTTGCTTATTTTTCAAATTATGTGTAATCAAGTTTATTCCGTATCACATCGTAAACATTTTAGCGAGCAGATCGTTTTTATTATTTTATAATACATAGGCGGAGCATCACTACAATTTATACGATCGAGGCATCAAAGTATTTCAGTTTCATCAGTCATTCAGTCTTTTGCTTATCAGTACCTTATTTTCCACTATTACTAAGAAATACCAAAAAAAGCATCTGAATAAATTTCACACAAAAAGTGTAATTTCAAAATATAAGAATATTACTTTTAAGATCTGTAATGGCTTCTGCACCTCTTATGGCGATAATTACTTGATTATTAAGGTTACTCCTCCCCAACTTAATGAAGGAATATGGTAATAATGATTAAATAAAAAAAAAAATACTTGAGATGTATATATACCTAATACATCTTACATTATATTTTATTATATTATATTTTAGAAGATATACTATTTATCGATTGTAGCTAACATTTAATGCTGTATATATCTTTGAATTTTCTCATTTTCTTCAAGAACATGGGCGATCTTTTACTTTACTACTTTTACGATTACAGTGTTAGTGATTATAATGTGGATAGTGATTTATGACAATCTATAATAACCTGATGGAAGAAAATAACGAAGTACAAACCAAGAATATTTATTATTAGATGGGGTCATCATAAAGTAAAGGGTATACCTTAATTTTAAGAAAACAAGCTAGTAGCAAAAAGTAAATGTAATCTAGTTGCTTTTGAAATTGGACTTTCTGTGGAAAACGAAAGAATTGTCGTGTCAACTGACAAGTGTCAAATAGCAGATCGTTAGAGTTTTTAAACGCTACGATTTAACGATCCCAAATCTTTAAGATATATTGTTATTACGTATTCATAATAGAAAACAACGTTGCTTACGTTAATAGTTAAAATTGAAGTAGGTTTTGTGATCGTAACTATGAGACAGAGACATACAGTTTTGAATTGAAACAAAAAAAAATAGATTGAGATGTCGTTACCTTATTACATAACCAGCTGCTACGATCCGTATAACCATATATGACACTAGCGTCTGACCACGTTTCTAATGGTCGCGAAGAAAAAGATTTAAAAATTCATAATTTGTCTAATTGAGTACCAAGTAAATATACAAAAGACGAAAAAGAATAAGTAAGCCCAACTAAATCAATTTCAGATTGAGCATTCTTTTATCTTTTAATAAAGCAAGAGTAAAATCTTAACTTTCGTCTATATTTGCTAAGCAATTAGCAATTTAAAGCTCAGCCAAATATTACGGGCCTTTTACTTTACTAGTGAACGAATCGTTAATAACTTCACACCTACATGAGCAATCGGTTGATCGATTACACGAATAGTTGGGTCGCCAAAACGTCTTCAAATTTTATACATTTTATGCTGGAATTCTATGCATATCTGCAAACATTTGTAAGACTACCTATAAAACTGTAAACATGTATTACGCATGCTTACAGACTTATAGGTAACATAATAGGCGCTATAAATATTCACAGAATCTCACGGTAAATTTGTTAATTTTCATTTATTCTGTACATTAGAAAAGAATGCATTTATCAATGTATGTACGATTTTCGTTCACTTACTTTTTAATAAGGTGTTGGTTGTTAGACGAGACGCTTCAGATGTAGGTTACAGTGAATGATTTAATAGCCCTATGAAACGAGAGATACGTGATATATACCGTATGTAATTCTTGTGAAATATGCAAATACCTACTGCATTGAAAAAATAACGAGGGTGTCTTTTGATAGTAAACCAATAGAAGTAGGACGAAATGGATCACGTATCGAAATGATATGGCAATTATACACCTGTATTCATAATTTAATTACTCTTCAATTATAGTTTTTATGTAAATACGAGCTGTTTAGAAAGCAGGGGTCTGCAGGTCACAGTATCCATCTATACATGAGAGATATTGAAATTTTTATTACTTTAACATTGTATTTTAATTTACGTACTATTAGTGAACTTGGAACCGTTAAGAATTGAAAATTTTACGTACTTTGTTTTATAATTTACATTAACAATTGATGTGTTTATATATTTTGGCGGGGGAAATAATATTCTATCTTTTTTTTAAAAGGTGTCTATAAGCAATTATTGCTTATCAGCACATCCCACAGAGCTAAAATTTGCTCTAATATCATTACGACCGCGGAAACCGGTTACTGCAAATGACCAGAGCGAGATCCACACTCGCGGCTCCTGCACTAGTCGACACCTTGCAAGGCATTCGGCAAATGCAGCGCCAATGCGAGTAATATTATTATTAATATTACTACTATTTTGGCCCTAAGTCTATGCATAGAACTCGCTCAGCTGCCCAAACGCATTGCAGTGAGGATAGAAACTAACCCACTGCCATTCTTACTCCTGCGCATTCTTTCAGACAAAACTACAACGACAGTATTAATCCGCTGCATTGATGAATGTAGTCTCCGCTGCTATGAGTTATTTTCTCATTCGGCCTTTTACTTTTTCTCTTTCATTTAAAATTTTTAATCGTTCTGGTTATTTCATTTTGTTTTTTTTGTTCTTATTCATTTGTTTTTGTCACGAAAAACGCAAAAGCATTACGTCGTCAGTCTCCTGATTTTGCGCTCTTAATCTTACGACTTAAGAAGGAGTCATACCCTTAATGCCTACGCAAAAAAATATTTATGCTGTTTGATTATATATTTATAAAACACTTTGCAGTACAAAAGCTATATTATGAGGTATGTAGAAAAAAGGCGTTTGTTTGAAATTCGCTAAATTAAAATAAAGTTTTAGTAATTTTGATCTTTTTTATTTACATAATCTAATGACACTCTTTGAATATCAAATTGCCTATAAAACTAATGATTTTTTTTTTTCTAAATTATTTTTTTATATTTTAAATTTGTTTTTTTTTTTTTTATATTCAACAGTTTCCAGGTTTAAATACAATTTTATACTAGATTTTCCTAGGAACCAAATTTAATTCCCACAATTTTTTACACTTAAACATCATGAAATTAACTATAATTTTCTCTTACATTAATCGTTATTTGGGAATTTTATTTGGTTGAAATTTAAATTTGGTTTGCTTGGGAAATTAATTTAGTATGCATATTCTGGCATTCAAAACACAACATCTTGTCGCTATTTCCATCTATTACTATCTACTTGATCTTAAAATTTTTATACTGCCTAACTGTATAAATAAATTTTATGTAAGATATTAATTACATAAAGTATTTAAGTCCGATGCATTTTTGAGAGTAAGGAATACTTATAATTGAATACAAACTGAAATAAAACTAGCTAGTCGTCTAATGCATATCATAAAGAATTTTTTTTGATTTGTGTAAGGAAAAGAATATATGTCGGTTTTTACAATAATAAAGAAATTTTGAAAACACGGTACTTAATTATCTCAATAACTTGTAATATTACTTAGATATAGTACTTGCATTTTTAGCTGGTGTGTGAATTTTAGCTATTCTGTTTTAAAAAGGCATAATTACTATATTCTTTTATATAAGTCATATAGTAGGACAAAGGGACGGTTGAGTAGCTAAGTTGCGTTGACTACACTGTTGCAAAATTACGGTGTTGCGTTAATTTGCGCTAGTCCAAATTTTATGTTGATTTTACAAACTTTGCCAGACGAATTACTACATTTTTGTAGAACAGAAATTACTGAATTTGGTTGAATTTCTTGTTCTGCATATGAGATTTACATTTTCTCTGACATCAGAAGCATCAACAAATTTTCCCCGGATAGAAATATAGAAACCCACCTAATCTAATACGTATTGCATTATATGCACCCACTCATTGACGTGTATCTGTTTTCGGTTTGTTTCTGCAAACATATCCAAACAAACCGCAAATGTACTGACCTCAAAGTTTACCTTGGTTATTAAACGTTAATTCCAGGGCATAAAAAATTTCAAATCTTAAAGATGTATTGTGGAAACAACTATTATGTAATTATTCAATTTGAATCAAATAGCAAAACATTCACTTAATTTATAATGTTCTCAAAAAATCATTTTAAATTATACGTTTAGTTGAAACCAAAACTTTTGAATGAGTGTTCTGTATATTTATAATTGAGAATGTTTTAAGGAGAGAATATTATAGCACTAAGAAATAGGAGTTGCATATTAAGAAGACGTTGTGTTTAGAAACGGTGTTAAATCATCCAATAGATCGATTCATTTAGTTAAACAGCTAGTGATTTGTCTAGTCTAGATCAAATAAGTGTGACTCAGAAAGTATATCATAATTCCACGTGTTGGACAAAACTACCCTTAGCAATAGACAATCACTTGACTATCTTTGTTCGTCAAATTTAAACTCTATAGTTCTCGACAAATACATGAAAACAGTGTGAACCTCTCCTGACATTAAATTAGTCAACAAAGTGTTAAAATTTTCAACAGTGTAAGGTTATCATTTAAATTATTGCCCGTATTTAAAAAAAAAAGAAGCTATAGTTGGTTTAAGTGGTTAAATAAATCATTCTTTTTTCTCGGTTGATGTAGCAACTGCTAATCGTCTTTCTTTTGTTAAGGCAAAAGTAAATTTTGCATATTTAAGGAGCTCAAATGTTTTACTTGCTAATTATGATTTAAAAACAGAAGCATTTCTATGTAAATCGTTATTTTTTTTGAGATTTTACCTATGGAGGTCCTAATATTCAGTGTGATGATTTCTGATCAGTACCGACCGATTATGCAATCGAGTCTGTGCATTTTAAACAAAGTGTTGTCCATGACGAATCATAGTAAATTTAGAATTACACTGGCAAGTCTCTACCGTAACTTCACAAAATTCGAGTCTTCCATCAAATCGTTATCAGAAACTTCTGAACACCACAATTTTATATTTATAGATAAAGTGCTTTCTCAACTGACAGATGCTTGTATGAAAAGCAACATTTTTGTGGTTTACTGATCGATTTAAATTACGGACTTTCATTCAAGATATATAGCTATCTGATTCTGCCATTTGGGTATACTTAAGTAGATTTATGTTGTTGTTCACTTAGTTGGGCAGTTTTTCAAATAAAGCATATTGCTGTACAAATAGCAAAATAGCTATTTACGAATTATGATCATGCTTTTCGGTGCGCGTTCTACAAACTGCCACTCATTCGGTAGAATGTGTCACGTACGAGTTAACACTATATTTGTTTGTACGTGTAACAAATACTTTTAACAGTAATATCAATATTTCTGGTTTATTACGAATACTTCTATACTTATGTAACTGTCAAACATAGCTTCCAGTAACGTTTGACATTTAGTTATTTTTGGTTCTTTTGTTTCTAATGTCACCAGGAATGTTAATACGTTGCATACATGTCATCTGTTCTTTGTAGTTGTACCAAATTAATGTTTCACTAGTGCATAAATGTCTTTACGCTGCTTGAGCGCATGAATTGGGGTCTATTATGCAAACAAGTTGTAAACGTGTAATTATTTGATATCTACAACTTATTTGAATCGTTGTGCTTCTCAGTGGCGGCTTGTGACAATATTGAGTGGTAAGGGCAATCTCGGGCCAACTGCCCTCTTCCCCCCTCATTTTATTAATTTTATAAAGTTTGAATCAGTTCAACTCAGCTTGCAGTAATTTATTACCTCGTTTATTGCTAACTAAATAATACCAACACCCAGAGACAAATTTAGAAGCCATTTTAAAATGAAAAATTACGCAAGGCTATAAATGAGTATAAAAATTAGTTAAAAAATGCAAAATTTTAAACAAAGTAGTTTTCTTATTTCACGATTTACATACTGCTATGGTTTAGGTTACCGCGTTACCGCTGAGTGTATTTTAAGTTGCATAGTTTTTTGTTGTCATGATTATTAAGTTTTATTAATTAATTTCATTCATTTATTTGTCTAGTGTTTGCTAGTGTAGGTTTAATGCTTATTTTATTCAATTGTCGTCGTATTGTAATGTGTTTGCGTTGTTCGTTTTTGAGAGAGGGATTTTTATAAGAAAAACAGTTGTAGAATTTTGTCAGGCAGTTCTTTGTTCTACTATTAACGTGAGTAGACGTATTTTTCAATCTTTGTTACCATTTTGTTATCAATTTTGATTTCGTAAATTTAACATTTCTGATTTAATCCTGTAAAAATTTAGTCCATCAAGGAATTCATTTTGTAATAATTGTTAATATATTGACGTGTACACGTAGTAGATATAAGATCATTATTATTTTTGTTCGGAAGATATTTTTAGTTGTTATTCTCCCATTACAGTTTAATGAGTTAATTTTCGGTTTTCAATTTTTTTGTTTCATTTTTATTTATCAATCACATGGGTTGGGTGAGTAGAAGCTTTGTACTTGCATTTTAGTTTATTTGTTGTAATTTTCTAGAAATTGTCCACGCAAACAAATCTTTTGCTTTGCATAGGGAATAGCATAGTCCTATTTTAATTTAGAATCAAGTGCAGTTTTATTTTAGGCCAGACCCTTCAGTTCACGGTTTTTTTCTGCTCTATCTGTAATTTTACCCATTTTAAAATAAATTTTGTTAATTAGCATTTTTGGGTTAAAAAATCTGTTCTTTTATTTTTATTTAAACCTTTCAATTTTTCGGGTAATTAAAAAGTCAGATTTCAAGTTTAATTCGGAGGGTACTCTGAGGTTAATTGTTCTTTGCGTTCAAATGTATTCCGTTGACTACTTAATTTCTGTTAAATTCACAAGCTAAACCACATAAACTACTTTAAATGGTGCCAGTAACTAGGTCAATAACATATACTGATGACGTGTTCGCGAATGCATATGCTTAGAATCATGGTACAAATAACACAATATGTTCGATTTGAAATTCAACTTCGTCAAGGCCGATTAGATGAGACCATTGCGAAGCGCATCAAAACTACGAAATTCATCTATGGTAAATATACGGAAAACCAATAAAATGTTAAAATCCAAATCTATCCACAGCCATTAATTAATATAATTCAAATGCAGCTTTGCTTTAGAAAGCCTGTTTAGATTACCGTTTACTTTGTCTATCTTATTGCCATCTAGTAGAGCTCGCGTTTATTCCTACAATTTTAGCGAACTTCGTGTGAGTTTACAAAGCATTTTCGTCGTTTTTCTAGAAAAACGAAGCTTAACCTTAGCGCTTTTAAAATATGTTCCGTAACCCCATTCCGATTTCCTGAACCTACCTTTTCCATTAACAAAACCTCTCACACTCCTCCGAAATCGATTTCTGTCTGACCAAAATGTAATAATAATTATATACATATGTGGCGCAATGTTTGCTTCGCAATGACGTATATGCGTAAGCATAGTGTGTTATATACACCGTGTTTAGAATTAACACTAACTACCGCGTGACTCGATCAATCAATCAACGAACAGTGAAGTCAAGATATGGCTGGCGCCACTTCAATGTATTTTTTCCACTCCCTTTTTTGCTAGCTTCCCGCAGAGATCTACAAACCGTCTGAAATCGGAGCCAATTTGGAAGTGGTTAACTTACTTAAATGTGTTATAGTGTATTTATCGGTATATTTTACAGAAAATAAAAGCTTTTTAAATGATTAACTTGTGATGGGCCTTTCACGAGGAGTCGCCACTAGTCTTCTTTGCGATCTACCCGACAACTTGTCTTACTTGTAGTTTTACTAGGAATTGCAAGATTTGTTATCTCCGGTCAGTCATATCAAATTGCCGATATTTAATTCTCATAGTTAGGTAACTATAAAAGCGCTGAATCGCGATATTTGTATTAATATATTTCCATACGCTTCCCCATAGCTGTACAATAGGTTAAATTCTTTTCTTCTTTGTTGAAACTTGTCGTTATTATTCAAAACATGTAGTTACAATTTTTTGTAACTCTAGTATTTGAATCGACCGCATAGTGTTCCCAAACTAGTACGTAATAGAAAAAAAAACACATTGTATGTTCATATCATACAGGAGCTAACTAGGTATACATATTATTAATGATGAATTCTATGCATATCTATACTGCCATATAATACACCCTTAAAGATTTACAGATAAATCTTATAGGCGTAACAGACATGCATAGAATGCTACGTAAGTCTGTAATCTGCTTTAAATTGCAAAGCTGTGAAAACAGAAAATACAGTAGTCATGCAAAACTACAAAGAAAGAAGCAAAGCAGTAACATGCCACATATAAAGCAGACAATTTACATGCAAATAATGACTATAAGAGTGAAAATATCAAAGAACCAGGTAATTAAACATTATTTGTGTTTAATTTTGATATATAGGTATATGTATGAAGCAAACGCAACATTGCTTTGGATTAGTAACGTAAAACCAACTAATTGGCTTATTTTGCGAAAGATGAAGTTAATTTAGATAAATGTTGGGTCATTTCTTATATCAGGTAATCTTTTTTGAAGGAATTGTCGGCTCTCTTAAACTATATCTATAGCCCTATAAATTTTCTAAGCATCTAACGAGTACATATTAAAGTTATTTACCCTCTGTTTTTCTCTAGGTGCAGTGTGATATCGTTTCCTATTTGGCGGATCAGTACCAACACGTGGAAAATAATTTCCTAAATTAACAACTTTCGATTTTGAATTGATAGAAGAAGTGGTCTGTAAACTTCTATAATGAAGAGGTGACCGATACTGTTATCGGATTCTGTAGTAATGACGGCGACGTAGGAAGGGGTGGAACTTCCGGAGGATCTTCGGGTTCCGGCACAGCCGAAGATACCCTTAATGTAGCGTAATTTGGAGTAAAATATGAGTTTACAAGAGGTGATCGATATTGTTCAAAAGAAACGGACGCTGGGTCATCGTGGGAGGTTCTTGGCTCACAGGTGTCGGATGACTGCTATTAGTCCCGTTATTATTTGCGGAGAGGTTCATTAATAAATCCTGAAACATAACAGAAATATTGGAAGCACACTGAGATTTTGTAACTATTACTATTGAATTTTTTCATTTGATTAGCATATTAAATTGCAATCCTAGAACACCTTTGATGATTATTTGGTTAGTTCATAAACCGCCTACGCAATTGAAATGCGTTGGTATATACTATCATTTTATTGTATTTTTGTACACATGTCATTATCTTGTACTATAAGATATGACAAATTATAATATCTCTTCTTTTATTCGGTACCACGTACCAAAGCAACCTTAGAAAACTTCTACTAGCGTAGTCAACACATATTTTAACGGAACAAAATGGAACTAAAAATATGCTAATGTGATAGGACTACAGGCCAACAACGATTGATCACTGTCTTATGGTACTTGACAGTAATGACATTCACCAACTAAGGCTTTGATATTGCTTTTGGCTAATACAGAGTTGCCAAGATAAAAGAGGCCTAGGCTCATACTGTACATGATCTTGGTGTCATGGTGTCTAGCGGCCATCTCGTGTTAAGGTGGTTGTGAATAGATTATATTATTGATTACAGAATATTAAAGAATGTATTACTCAAGGAATAATATTAAAAAATATTAAAAACGTTATATCATTCCAACAAAAGAAATATTTAGAGCCATATATTGAGCTAAATTCAAAATTAAGACAAAAGGCAAATATGATTTGAAAAAGGTTTTTACAAGTTGATGAATAATTCTAATTTCTGATTTTTTTTGTGTAATTATTCCTCGATGTCTATTAGACAGACGACCTTTTTTTTAGATATCAAATCTCACATGTCAATTATTGAAATCATCCGAATATGTACAACTTATACAAGTATGTCGGATGATGAAATGTGGAATGAATATTATTCCGAATATCGTAGTCTTCCGATTATTGACATCATCCGAATATTTACAACACTAGCACTAACATTTAAAGTGTAAGCTGTTGCGAGCAAGACGCTCATTCATTGGACAGAGTAATATAGTTCGAAAAATGTTCTGATTTATGGATATACCAGTAATGTTGTGTTTTTCTTATCTTTGCTATGTTCATTTCCAACGCGCTTCAGTAAATTCTACATTTTTTTAATTTCAAGTTTTGTTGGTTTCCAGTGGTTTTATTGTATTCTTTTGGCCACTTTCTAAGCATGCCAGTATTACTGCAGCTAGTTCCAAGCCTGGTGAAATGCGAGGGGAAGATGGCCGGCGCTTCGCAATACGTATCTATCATGAAAAGCTGAAAAATCGCGAATATCTCCAAAACCATTGGAGATAGACACAATGACATTCATATAAAATCGAAAGAAAATTAAATTTTACATCCATTTATGTAAAAATTGCTATACCATTAAATTTAAAAAAAATCAAGTTATCCATGATTTTAGAGTTCGAAAATTACAGAGCCCTATTTAATAATTTTGTAATTTAAACGAAACAATTTTAAAATAAAAAACGTGTGCTGTTTCATGTGTAAGCGAAAACTGAAAACCGCATCTTTCAAACTTTCGTATTTCCGGAGATATTTCCAAACATCGCAGACATTGCAATGTCATTTTTTTCGAAAAACGTCATGTAACTCGGAAACGGTACAACTTAGCCCCAATGTATGCCTAATGTATTGTTATTTAAATTTAATAAGG
Source organism: Protaetia brevitarsis (assembly GCA_004143645.1). Lineage (NCBI taxonomy): Eukaryota > Metazoa > Arthropoda > Insecta > Coleoptera > Scarabaeidae > Protaetia > Protaetia brevitarsis. The sequence goes on from RXPK01000206.1 coordinate 977,249, forward strand.
AATCCAAAAATACAATAATATACAGGGTGTTCCATTTAAAATAATAAAGTTAGTATCTACTTCCGGTACAACCGGAAGTCCGCTATTAGTGAAACTAATTTTAAAATGTGTAGAATATGATTCGAGGCAACATTATTTGAAACATTTTTCCGAAAAAATAATAATAAATCCGCTATGGACCGTGCATCTTAGGCTGGACACCCGTATATAGATGACATTAATAAAACAATTTATTTCTCCGATTCATTCGGTAATTCATTGCCTGAAAAATTTATAATTCCCAAAAATTATACAGTAACGCATAATAACTATAAATTTCAAAATTTTAATGATGTTAATTGTGGTTGGTGGTGTTTATTATTTTTGTACATATGCAATACTCGTTTATAATTTTGTTTAAAATAAGTGAGGATTTTGTATATTTAACAATTTTTTAATTTCTTCTGTTGGATTAATATTTTCAACTTGTTTATTTTTATCTAAACATAATAATGGTATATCATCTTCACAATCTGAATCATCTTTATTATTCATATTCAAGAGAGTTCTAATATTTTTTTCTATTGCGTTTTTATCTTTTTGAGACAACGTTTTCTTTAAAGAAATTGGAGGTTGATTAGGAAGTTCTAATGTTAATGACCTACCTTTAATTTTATCATCTATTGTGTCAACAACTTTATTTAAAATATTTGCTAATACTGGTCCAGCTGCAGCGGCTAATATAGGAATTAAGAACTGTAGATATCCTCCCATTATTTCACCACCTTCAACAATGTTTGATTTGTCTTGTAAAATTATGATGAATCTTTTTTAATTGTAAATGTCATTTATCTATACTAAAATAAAGCTAATAGAGACTATAAACTCACTATTTTTAAAAATTGAATTCAAATATAAAAATCAAAACAAATCGCACCATCTATCGTCTAGTAGATAAATATTCATATATTGTAGAGTTAGGTATCTACTTAGAGTATACCTATATGACTGTATGCTATAGTCCCCACTCTATCGAAAACGTGCTAAAATCTCGACCATGTTGTTACGGCAGCTTAGAGAAGGATATCAAACTTCCAATAGTTCCTACACACTTTTCACTAACATTTACGCAACGTACTACTAGTTCTGGAATATCGGGGACAGAGGGTGCTTAATGTACGCGTCGTTTAAATTTAAATTTAAATTGTTAAATTGATTTTTTTTGCATTGCTATGTGCTAATGATTATTTAATTAAGTTAATGATTTAATATTTAATTAATAACAAAATTGCATATCGCTCAAACACGCCCTTAGAATACAAATGCCTGCTATTCCAAATACCAGAAATGATCAAATCATTTGTTTACGTTATTTTTAGAATGGTGCTTCTATACTATTAGCTCACTACTTTATTTTGCTGGTATAAGACTGGATCCCAATTGCGTCATCACGAGATGCGCAAGAACATACCTTGTATATTTATATCATGGTATTTACTGTGTTTTGTGCATTCGTGGGAATTTTGTTAAAAAAAGGAAAATTTTGATAGTTCTCCTGGGAAATTCTATTCTTAAGGGTTGGGAACACTGGTATCTGCTGTACATGATGAAAAACAAAACATAACCTTTGAAAAAAAGTTTATACCGTTTTTATTTAATATTTTCAAACATGGTTCGATTAAAGAAGAAAATTCCTTCACATACCAAAATGGCTTCGTACCAAGTAGGTGTTACAATTAATAATACAGCCGAAGAATTATCTGAAATTACTTTTACTACTGTACGTGGATTAAAAGTGTTACTAATTGAGTTCTATCACAGAACACACTTACTCTTGTATCTCAAAGATACAACAATAATCAATAATCTTTCTATTGATTGTGTGACATTAAAACATGTGCTCATTAATGGTGTGGAATTTTTTATCCTGAGATTTACATCGCCACGGGATAAAGAGGAGTTTCTACGAGATGGATTTTCTGATAGGTAAGAAAACAATGTATCTAGTAACTGGTAAGGTTTTTACGAGTATCTCACAGACCATCACAAAAGAATAATTCATTAAAAAATTACTGTGGTTTTAAAATAGTATTATTTTAATATTTATTATATATACACATATATCTTTTAATGAATTAGGTAAGAAACATTCTTGCAATTAAAGTTTCTGTTCTACATTTTTTCTCAACTTTAGGTAATGATGATTTAAATTATTTTATTCTAATTCTTATATTTTCATAAGCTGGGGGATTCAGGACAATCATCATCTGATTCAAGTTCTACACCATCACCACCCGCAGATCAATTAGTTAATTGTTTATATAATAAATAATAAATCACATAAATAATTAGAATAGTTCATTTATTTATTAAGCCAACACATTCACAAATTAACCGATTAAGTATTATTATAATAATACCATATAGTCAAATGAATTTGTGATAATGTTCTCGAATTTTGAAAGGTTTGTATTGAATAGAAGTTTATTTATTGGTTGTTTAGGTAATGAGTTATATGAACTTATGTACTTCGTCGGATCCTTATTAAGTGATTTAATTTCCTTCGTGTAACTTTTATCAGGATCCATACCAATTTATTTATATTTAAAATAATTATGTAACTAATTTTTTTTTTAGTGTTGAATATATATTATATTTTTTAGTGTATAATATTTTATATTACTATTTATACTCCTTCACAAATGGTGGTCCAGAACCGGCGTATATTAGACTACTATATTTAAACAACTCTTCACGTGCGATTTCCTTGTCCAAATGTTTGCCGTATTAAACTAATTGCTAAAAATAACTCATATCTGAATAGATATCGGCTTTGAAATATTTGTCGAAATTTAGCTGTAGCTAAAACATAAATATATTACTGATTTCGAGTAGAATCAGGGGTTTTGTCCAAAGTAAGGAGTTTAAAAACAATTTAAATAGGCCCTTTTCTATTTGAAAACTGCCAGAATGTAGGCTCTTTTACTACAACAGCCAAATAAGATGAAACGTACGGTAGCATTCACTACACAAAATGAAAGGTATGTTTAGCCTAAGAAATGCTTTTTGGTATCGTTTTGATTCATAATCTTGTTTGCGATGTGCAACGTCATTCTCATTGTGTATGGAAACGTTGTACAACAGAAACGTTGCATTGAAGAGTATGGTATTATGACAGAACCAAATGGAATGTTGAGAAGGTTGGCTTGTGTATGTGTCACGCCTGAGATGATGTTAGTGGACTCCTACTGTCGCAGTAATGCCTCAAGGAATTCTAAATATGCCACCGCTATACATTTACGTATATGGAACCGCCAAAACACAGAGTGTCGACAATCAATACTTAGTAGATAAATTAAAAAACTCACTTTGTAGGGATGTTATGTGATATCATGTTTATAATATCACATACGAAGCCACGGAGGAAAGCCTCACGGATAAGATGGGCCCAAACTTTGGTATATAAAAATAGTGCTCCAGACAGAGGTCATGGCAATCATTTTTACAGCTCAGTACTTAAAGCATTAATTATTAAGTGGTTAGTCCTATAAGTGTTGATTTTAAATGGTTTGGGATTGGGTCTGAGGCAAAAAGAAATTAATTTACCTAAATGCCACATGGACGTGGAAGGGAAGGTAACGGTAAGGTGGTTAGGTCGGGATCATCAAGGCTTTTTGTTTGACGTTCCTTAGGCATACCAAGTCGCAAATTACTAAGTCAATGAATGGATAAACGAGTTGAAGGACGGTGTTAGCCATCATTATGATAAAGATAGGCAAAACCATTTTTAAAGAACCAAGGCTTGAAGTTAAGACCTATTTAGTAAAAACGGAAAAGACAGATAAGATAGTAGGACTATCGATCTTACACTGTAATACTAGGCGTATGTACCCTATAAGCCAGCAGAGGAATGCTCAGTTTCAGTTTTTATTATGTTAAAGAAGAAACGCCAGTCCATGTTCTGTAGCCAACAGCTTGTATTATTGGGCACGCAGAACTCCCATATTAGTACGAAAGTAGTCGATTTCAAAGATGAGAAGTAAGACAATAATAATGAGAAGCATTTTTTGCACATAAGGAGTCACAACAATTTGAAAGGATCGCAGTAAAAGTAGTCGTATTTCCAATCCAATACAGAGTACATTTCAAGACATAAGAATATCACTTTGAACGACCGTATTGGTTTTATTACACCTCCTGTGGTGACAACTACAATTTAAAGAGTACTGTTTACTTGCTTAGAGCAAATAATCTACCAAATAATTGCAAGACGTAATTTTAATTTTAAATAGTTTGTAATGCAGAATTATATTGTTTATGTTGGATGTTTTCTACTTGCATGGATAAATATATTCGAATGAAGCAAATGTTGTTCATTCCATTCTTATTTAGTAAAAATCTATGAAAGGCTAAATGTTTCGACCGAAACTGGCCATCTTCAGGCTCTTGTAACGTCAAATGGAAACACAAAATGAAATATTTCTCACTAAAAAAATAAAATGTAGAGAAATATCATTAAATATAAAATTACTTATCAATTTCAAACAATTCATATCCATTTCTCTGTTTGAAATCCAAATCGCCCTTATCATCATCACGGTGCCGGAAAAACTGGTTACCGTAATTGACCAGAGCGAGATTCGAATTCGCCGTCCCTTAGTTGAAACGAAATAATTTTCAAACAAACACATTTTAATGTGATATTCATGGATCACTAAAATGAATCTCTTTTAATGATTAGCAGCTTGATTAAAAACCGCTCCAGGTCAATAATGGTTAAATTTAAAGAATTATACTTTGAAGAGAAGATACAGTCTGATTATTTTTGGAATGCACAAAGTCATAAAATGCAAATAAAGGGTTATTTCGCATGATAACGTTCTAATATTAATAGGACGAGAGCCACATCAAAGGGATTTACTAAGCGATAAAAATTCTGCGTAAATATGAACTGGTGTTTTTGCATCGAAAATAAAAATGTGATAAATATTCAGACAGGAGCGATAAATATAAGCATACTTGATAAGTTTTTTAATTGAAAGCAAATACTTTACATCAAAGAAATAAGTATAATAAAATAAATATTTTTGCTTTTGAACAGAGAAATTTAAATGTTCCCTGTGTTGCACTTTAGTTAGGACAAAGTTTCCAATGCTAGAAAATTACAATACAAACATATATAATATATATAATATTTGTTGCCTTGTAATTAATTTTTTGAATCTTAAATTTCAAGTGATTTCGTTTAAAATATAGTTTTCGTGTGTAGTTCATTTATTTGGTTTAGTTAATTAATTTTGTAAATATACCAAGACGAGTGGGTCATATAATTCTCAATATAGAAATAGGGGGTAAGATAATAAGAATGGCCGCCGGTAGACAAAGAATACCAGAAGAAGTCAATTTATCAGTAAGTATTTTAAGCGATAAGGACGAATGTATTTATAATTACTAACTTGTCTCTATTTAGGTTATTGAAGTGGGTGGGTGGATACGTAAATCACAAGAATTGGTGATAGGCCTCTTGTCACACTTCGTCCACCAAAACCAAGAGTAAAAACAGAAGTGGAAAACAATAATATTGCTGAATATGTGCGGCGCATCCATTTACGTCCTGCACAAAAAATAAAAGATAGTCTCCAATTAAATTGTTGTAAATCTACAGTTAGAAAGCCGTTTGATTGAACTTGCGCTTACATAGTCGAATTTCAGCAAAAACCGTTGCTGAGGAACAACATGCGCAGCAGCAAGACTGCGCTTTTGCGAAGCTAATCAGAATCGTGATTGGAATACAGTAATGTTTACTGATGAAAAAGTATTGTTATGGAGGCCAAATAATACAAGGTATAGCCCTGAACATGTTATTCCTTGTAAAAGGAGTGGTACATTAGTATTGGGTTTGGGGATAGATTTCAAAGGATGGGCCAGGTGAATTACGCAGATATCGCCACCGCACTTTATGTCGGATATAAATATTTTAGAGAATATTTTGTTCCGAGTGTAAGGGCAGTTTATTCCGAAGAGGATATGGAACTAATAAAACTTCTAGAAGATAACTCGCCAATTCATACAGCAAGAATTGGTAGGGAATGGATCGAAGATAGGAACGACATCGACATTATAGAGTGGCCAACAAGACTGCAGATCTTAATCCCATAGAGGAATATGTGAGCAATTATGACTCGAAATTGGGAAATTGATGTGAATAACGGATTTAAGTAAGAAATCGAGATAATATTAAACGACACGCAGAACTTATTTGGGAACGTTTCGGAGGACAGATTTTTGCGCAAATTTGGTGAATTCCATGGAAACATCAAGAATGCATAAGTAATAATGTTATATTACACAAAATGTTGGTATATGTATCATAATTTACAATTACCTTTTTTGTTTTTCAAATAATTATTTTTATATAAGATGCTGAGACTGCAGAGATTATTCATTGCATATAAAATACATGACTTTTAATAAAAGAAACCTATCTATAAATAAATATTTACCTCTCCTGTTTGAATATTTAAAGTTTCCACATTTTTATTTTCGATACAAAAACGCAGTTTATATTTACGCAGAGATCTTATCGCTTTAGTTAAAATTCCCTTTGATGTGTCTCCGTCATATCATATTAGGACGTTACTGTGTCGGAATAATCCTTTCATTTGCCTTTTATAATCTGTGCATTCCAAAATAATCAGACTGTATACATCTAATATTTAGTCTATTTATCATTTATGCTAACACTTGCTGCTGTATACATTTTTGAATTTTCTCACCTTCTTCATGAACATGTGACGACCTTTTACTGACAGTGTTAGTGATTATGACGCGGATAGCAATGACGATATTAGAGCAAGGCAGAGAAAGCATTTATCACAAAATGCAAAACAGATAAATCTCAATAAGTATAATATCCCGATGGAAGAAAATAACGAAGTGCAAACCAAGAATATTGAACGCCTTTCGAAACAATACACTAGGTATAATTATAAATAGCACAGGCCCTCGAAAGCAAAGCTGTGACAATGGAGCATCCAAGAAAATTGAAGAATATAAAATTAATACGGGACCAATTAAAAATACCATAAACCAAATAAACTAAACGCCGAAATTTAGTGAAAGTAATATAGCACACATAAGATTAATGCTATGGATCACATAACTGCTGAAAATATGAAAAATGCCGTTATAAACGCAATCGGCATAAAATGAAACGAATATATGCACGTGTACACTAATAGGTGCCACCTAACTATAAATTTGCAATACGATTCAAACACTGATTTGCAAGACGACCTAATCACAGACAATGATTTATGAAATAATATGAAGCTATAAGTCTGCCACTGAAGTGCCCTTTTCTATGAATATCTTACAATTTGTGTATTACAAAACTAGTTAAAGGATTAAAAGGAATTTAAAGGATTCACTTACACCGCATTTTGTATGTCTTTGCTATCCTGAAAAGTTTCGTATTCTAGTTTTTAGTTCATCTACTTTGAAGTTTCCATTGTAATTTTATGGAAGGTTTTATTTTTATGATCAACTAACATAACGTTTACATTACAAAATCCAGTTGCATCCCACAAGTTTTTGAAACAATAGATGTCTATATATTATATTAGTATTTTACAACGAGAGCTTAAATATCAATACAAAAAGAAAACGTGTTGATATATCTTACAGGATAGGTGCATTGCGGAATACTCGTAAACCTTCAAAAACTTGTTTTTCGAAGAAAATTTACTCTTTTCGTCGTCGAAACGAAGGCTTCAGATTAAACCAGCCATATGTAATATACTTAACATTTCGTTACTGGTAAAATCCCCGAGGAACATGTAATCAGTTCCAAGTTTCACATAGGTAGATACACGTGTTGGTACGACTACGTGGCTGTTCACAACGAAGGGCATTTACAATATTTAAGAACGGAACGTAGAGATACTATTCTACGGTGCACCAAAGTGAAAATTAAATTGTTGAATAGAATGGGTTGCCACGTTTTAGAATTCAGGTTGATTAAATCGGCAACAACTGGAGTATTCGCTCGCTCGCTTATACGGAACGTCGTTCAATGAATAAACTATATACATCCGGAAATGATAAAGATTTTTGCGCAAAAATTACAGCGTTACTTGGCATTTACACATGCTCTCATTATTTAATGTACTCTAGAAATGCTCTTAATAGTTTAGTACTAGTTTAATTTATTAATGAAGCATATTAAAACAATACAATAAGTACATACATGAGTAGAGAAAGAACCAAAGTGCGTTAACTAATAGGAAGGGTGTAAACCGTAAACATGCAGACGAAAAACATATAAATACAAAACGACACACGCCTATATAACGTTAGTACTTGCCGGAATGTAAAGGAGAAATAAAAAAAATACAAATTTGTACCTACCTATTTATTAGGAACTGTTTCTTTAAGCAAGGACAACTTCCGAGTTTTATTTAAAAAAAAAATCGTTACAAATATGATATTGGAATAGCCGGTGTTGTTTCACGGTAACAAATGACAAGGACCAATGGCTTAGATAAGAATTTGGCCCCAGCGAAAAATGTATAGGGCTCTTCCAAATACCTAATAGCTGTTTAGAAATAAATATCGGATCTTGAGATATTTTTGTAAACAAGGGTTTCGATTTTGGAAGGTATTTGTTATTTATTTATCAATTATGTGAGGAAAATGGAAGTTTGGCGCCATAAAAATAATTAAGCAAAAGCCTCTGTAATATAAAGTTATATGCCCATTTCAAACGTCTATTTTGCTAGTATGGCGATTTGCAGCCACTGAAATCATCAGTTATTAAATGATAATACACCAGATATAGCAATAACAAAAAAAAAACTATTTTGGGCAGCTTATTTAAGTTAGAATTTACCAAGCTTATATCACAAACTCTAATTTTTTTTGACAGCTGTCGATGACAAGTTAGTGATAAGATAAAGTGGTATTTTATTTTGCAATAACTTTGCTTGATGTCTACCACTTCGCTTCTTGCAGAGTAGGAGTAAACACCTAAATCTAGACGTCCGTCTTGTTAGACATAGTTTTGTGAGTGTACATATGAACTTACTCTCATTAATACAATTTCATTAAAGATCTGCAGGCGTGGCAAATTTACATTAAAAAACTTCAGTAACTTATGAGATTTTTTCTTGTTTCAGCTTTCGTTTTTACGAATCATTGAAATATCTTCTTTCGCTTATTTTTATTCAGCTACTTTAAACAATATTTCAATCTAATAACACAAAGATATATGATAGATATTTTGAGACAAACAGCACTGTCAAAAGTAGACTGAAAAAAAGATTTAGTTAATTTTTTTGTTAGTTTAAAAAGTTTATACATTTTTATTCTATTCTATTTTAGTTCTAGCAGCTGCACAAAAAATTTGAATATTTTAGCCGGTGTGAAAACACTGTGAGTTAGAATAGATCACAACTTCCAAATATTTTTCATTTCTTTATTTATAACTAACCGTAATTGCCTGCAGGTAATGCGGTTGTATATTTAGTCCAAAATGCTGGAGAAAGTATTTTTAGCAATCAGGTTATTGCCCTCACCAATACTCGAAGGTTCAAACAGTTAATATAAAAATTATAATTGTTATCTTAAAACCACAGACCAAAATAATAAGTTCGTTCGAACATATAGTTTGCGAACGGTCAACAACAAAGGTCCCAATATCTCTCTAGTGCAAGACTTATGTCTATATTGCACTTTTGTCATGTGGTGGACGGCAACAACTATTTCCTGCCGGGTATGATAATATAAAAATAATTAGTGATCACAGTTATTTAGGGCACAGGCATTGACGTGCCTCTTTTAATCAATCTTTTGGACCCGACAGATCGATGCAGTCCCGAACTCTGCGGACTATGACCTTAGGTGGGGGTTTATCCTGAGGCTCGACGATCTGGGCGAGGAGGGGGTTGGGATGATTCACCCGCCCTCAGCCATGACCTGGCGGCCAGCTCAAGGAGCTGGTCCTTAAGCGATGGAATCTTCAGATCGTCGCGTAGTTGTTGATTCCTCACCATCCATGGGGTTCCCGCAATCAGACGAAGCGGTTCTGCAGGACCTCCATGGTGGTGAGATGCGACTTGGCCATGGTACAAAGGGCGAGCGCCCCATATATCAGGATCGGTCCGACATGCGGTATATAGAAGAAGTTTGGAGCTTAAGTCAAGCTTACAATGCTGGCAATGGCATTAACCTGATCTTCGCAGCCTGAAACCGACCTTAGCCTCTTTCACATGATGATGGTAAGTCAGCCCGCGATCGAGGACGAGCCCCAGGTACCTCACACGATCCGCCCACGGGACAATAACGCCATCAAATTCGACCCGTCCGCCGGTACCACTCTCCGCCGCGTAGAGCGGACGGCCACCGTCTTATTGGGATTCCCTTAACTTCCAAGTATCGGCCGATGCTACAATATCATTGAACGCAGACTGCACTACGTAACGATCAGCATATTTTTCGTTCTTGCCGGCGGCGTAGACAGCCGTGTCATCGGCGTACATGGCAGTTAGACTGCCGGATTTTAGGGATGTACTGGTGTAGATGATGAAATACTCGGGCCCAACAGAGAGCCTGGGCACCCAGCTCCGATCGGGCGAACAGAAGAAAGCCGTCAACCCGAACCTCACAGAGAAAGAGGGCCAGCCAAGTATGATCCGAAAAGTTTGGTCATTGCTGGGGCTTTATACCAATTCTAGCCATTTTACACACACACCCGTCATGCTAAACGCGAATCAAATGCCCTTCGAAGTCAAGAAAGATTGCAATTGTGGGTCTCCCTCCTCTTGAAACTGTCCCTGACTGGTTCAGTTAAGCCGGAGTAATTGATAATCAGTAGATACCCCGCCCTGAAGCCGAACTGTTCGTCAGGAGAGGGTTGGTATCGCTCATCTCGTCGCGCAGGCGTGAGAGGATGACAGTCTCTGCCACCTTAGACAGAGAGGAGAGGAGACTTATTGGGCGATAGTTTTGCGGGAACAGGGGTCCTTCCCGAGTTTCGGATGGCTATGACGATGGCGTGCTTCCAGATCTTTGGAAAATATGTCAGGGCTAGAATAGCATTAATCACCCTAGTGAGCGCCGAAATGGGCGGGAGGGGGAGTTGCCTAAGGGCGCGGTTCGTGATTCCGTCGGACCCCGGAGCTTTACTAAGCGAAAGTTTCCCTATGATCGCCGCCACCTCTTCCACGTTCGTGGGGGGTAATGTTGACTTTCCCCCATCCTAGATTTAGCGCGGCCAAAGTGGACGCCACGTCGGCGTCCTCCTCATCTAGAGGAGTCGACCTCCGGGGCGCCGCCACATATCGTTTCGAGGTGGTCAGCGTGCGCCTCTGACAAACTGGCGTCGTCCGCCACCAACCCACAAGATCCGTGAAGTTGTGGAGCGCCGGACTGCGCTCTCCCTCGTCTTAAATACTTGGTCACCCGCCAGAGGGACTTGTCGCCAGCCGACATCGAGGCAAGGCGGGACTGCCACTGCTCATTAGAAAACCGAGCAATCTCGGTCTTGACTTTTTTAATAAAAAGATTCGCCAGGGCCCTATGAGCGGGATATAGGGTGTTTCTCGCGCGCTTGACTGCAGCACGCTTATCCCGTATAAGATTTTTAATTTCTTGGGGCAGCCAACGCTCCCCCGTCTGGGCGCGAAAGGTGGATGCGCTCTCGATCGACGATGTAATGGCCTCAGATAGTGTTCTTGCGGCCGCGTCCAACCCCGTGGCGGTGCATGGGGAGGCAAAAGCCAAGCCCTGAGTCTCGGCAACCCCGACAGTAAACCTTGCCCAATCAACGGTCCTCCTGAGGAACGACTCGTCCATAATTGGCCCCGCCCCCACAAAAAAGAAGATAGGGTTATGATCCGACGAGAGATCTGCTATGCTCTCGACATGGAGTGAGCAAGCCAAGGACTTGCTCAGTGCATAGTCGAGCATGTCCGTCGTGCTCCGCCTCGAAAATAAGTGGGACCATCAGGCGGATGGATAACTAAGTTATCAGTCTCGATAAGCTCGAGGAGATGTTTGCCGAACTTGTTGGTGGACCTACAACCCCAGCTAGTGTGCTTGGCGTTGAGGTCCCCCGCAACCACGACCGGAACAGACGACTCAAAGAGAGCTCGATAATCGCCGGAACAAAAAGCCCTCGAGGGAGGGGCATAGATAGCGACGACTTTGATGACCATGTCAGTCAGCTCAAGAAGGACGGCCGTCGTCTCAAGAGAGAGCAAGTCAACGGGCGGGACCAGACTGTGGCGCAACGCATGGCGGACCGCAATTGCGGTACCGCCGCCACTGCCCCCCCGTCCTATCGGATCGATAAACACGATAGTTCTTTAGAATTAGACTGTCGGAGGGCCTCAACCAGGTCTCCCCAAGGAGGAGGACGTCGACACCATATCTGGTGAGTGCCTCAGAAATCTCGCCCCTTTTTTCCTTTAACCCATGCGCATTCCACGACATGATTTTCAGATCCCGACACGTAGGGGCGCTATCCATGAACGGGGGCCATCGGAAGAATAACCTTTAGCTGATTAACCGCCGAATTGAGAGAAGCTGCTAAGGACTGGAGGGCGTCGAGCATCGAAACGATGTCAACGCCCCCAGGCAGCCTATTTGACCCCGCTCCGGAAACCTTGGCTCCAGGAGTACTCTTTCCGGAGCGGGGCGGCGGGTTTGTAGACATTCCCCCGCCCACGAACACCCCGCGTGCTAACAGGGGTCTTAGCGCCAGATGACATTGGCTGTGATTTGGGAGCCTTAGAAGCGACATGGGCAAAGGACAAGTCCTGTTTGATTTTAGGGTCAGGAGTAGGACCCGGTCCGGGCTTGTCATATCTTAAAGGAACTGATCTGATTTTAGGGAATTTCTGGCACTCCCGATTGTTAGCGGGGTGCTCCCCTTCACAGTTCGCACAGGTAAGCGGTGCATCAGGGGCTTTGCGGCACTCTCTGGCCCTGTGGCCCTGGCCACATTTCACGCATCGCTCCGGGGCTGTGCACCTGCTCTGCGCATGCCCGAAGCGGAGACAGCGAAAACATTGCCCCACCATGGGCCTCGATTTGAGTGGCTCGACTGTAACGTCAATATCATAAACTTTGGTGATTTCATAAATCTTGCTCTGGTCTCTAGAAATTTTAACGATGACCATCGGCATCGAGCGGCCCGAATTAAATCGCCGCATTCGCACGACCCCCTTCAGGGTTGAAGCCCTGTTTCTTTAAATCCTGACTAACATCCTCCTCGGAGAGCTCTTGCGGAATTCCCCTCAGGATTACCTTTAGTAGCTTCTCCGAGGGGAGCTGATACGTATGGTAGGGAATGTCGTTAGTAGAAAAGAGTTTTGTAATTCCCCGGTAGTCACTCTCCCCCACAGGGTATCACCTGATTCCGTCGGGGATGTTCTGGGCCTTTCCAAAGCGGTGGCCCGCCCTATCAATAAGTTGTAATGCCGCGGGCCATCGAGACTTGTCCCTCATGACAATGGGAGGGATTTTTTCACCGCCAGACGCGGGAATACCATCACTGCGATTGCCCAATCTATTCGGCTGATGCTTAAAATGTGGGTGGCAACCTGATTGGTTCGACTCCCTATCTTTAAGTGGGGGCTTTGTCATAGTGGGAGGTCGTTGGCTTGCCACCACTTCGATCGCGTCAAGATTAACCTTATTATCGGTTTTATTGCTTTTCCTCCTCTTGGGAGTACTGGGGATAAGAGCCCCATCGACCTGAGCAGTAGTTACATGTTTGCTTTTATTTGATTTTGTCTCGGCAATATCACTATTATCAATTTCTGCAGCCGGTGAATCGGCACGCCTCTTTTTATTAGTAGGAGGGGGATGTATATCGACCATAACTGCTTCCACCAGTGATGCAGTGGAAGCCGGGGACGAATCAGAATCCCCAAAATTAGGGGGAGGGATTTTATCAATAGCCCCTTTTAAGGCTACGTCCTGCCAATCCCCAACTACAGACTGATTCCGTCTGTGGAGTATGTTGTGAAGATTATCAATCAATTTCATGATGTCATCATTAGTCATACTCTCAAACTTAAAAATGTAAAATTGTCAGACGGCGTCGGGGTTATGAAATTTTCCCCGGTAGAGGGTAACCGCTGGGGTATAGGTGTGTCCCCCATACGGTCATCTTGCGCCAAGACAGTGCTCACAACGCCTTTTGTAGCTGGTGGAGTTCTACAAGTGAGCGACATAACTGCCTCTTAAGTGAGGAAAAACAAAGTCAATAAATATGTGTACAATACAGGTACTAAAACAAGGTCGGACAAGCGTTCACGACCCGCACCCAACCGTGAGAAATAAACAAGACCGGGTAGTGGGATGTATAGGTCCCACACCCGGTCAAAATATCACAAAAAGAATCGCAGCGATAATCAGCAAAGGCCGTTTAAAATCCAAAACAAAATTGGAATTAAATAAACAAAGAAATAACAATAAATATCACAGCCAAAAATGTATATAACACGGACTTAGTTGTTGACAAACAAACACGCAAATAAAAATAAAATCTCTGGTAAAATGCGAATTAAATAAACAGATGTGTTTAAAACGCTAAATATATAAAATATCAATATATTCCGTGCAAGTATTAAGAAATATTGCATGGTAAAAACGCAGCCTGACAAAAACTTGTTTACCAGAGAGCACAATAGACAATCAAACTCGTGTTAACAGCTGTTGCGGAATATAATGTATGATATGCTAAATAGCCAAACAGGTAATATAGATTTACAGGTTAATAAATAACCTTTGTTGAAAAACAGAAATAAATATCGATAGAAATATTTGTCGAAAAGACAATTGTCGAGAAGACCTGTTAGATTAGCCAATTCAGGGCACATATAATGTGCCCTGGATGTTAAGAGATGAAACGAAAATACCACAACAGATAGTCTAGATCGGAAAATATGTCTAGACTAGACGGAGGTCAACACGAGAATAATGGGTCTCGCGAACGGTCCACGATCATGTGGACGCATTTCAATTCGCGAGAACTCCAATCTGTTCTCTGATTGGTTCACGTGATCACGAACCATTCGCGAACTGCATGTTCGAACAGCCCTAATATACGGTGGGAATTCTGGGGAACTTAAATTGTTGGAGCTCCCCACCTTTGGCGGTCTGCGGCCGGCTTGTCTACGCCACCAATAAGGACAACAAATGTTTTTGTTATTTACTTTGTTTACTTTGTCTGTTTGTGTTGCAAGTTTGTAACATTTTTAATATTCACCTTTTTTTTTTATTTTTTAAGAGGCGGGGACCTAAAATGGTTCGTTTAGTACAGTAAAATTATGTTTCAATTTCAGAATACCAGAATTTTGCCTAACCTCAATTAAGAAAGCACTCATGGTATCAAATATCTTACACCTCCAGATAACTTTCCAGCATAGACATAACTTTTACTCGTACTTTGAACATCTTAAAAACAAAAAGTTCCGCCAGCGTGATAATCTGTCCTTAAAAATTCTGTGTACCTGTACTATAAACGTAATTTTGTTTTGATAAAAGCAAAAGGAAATGTCATTCCTATATAAAGATAATTAAATTCTGAGTGACGTAGAAGATTTAAAGATCAATACGTGCCTGGATTCATGGCTCCAATGGATACTCATATATACAGTAAGAGTAGTTTAGATTCCTTAAAGTTTATTTTTTTAAAAACACGAATTAGTAGACGATACCCGATGATATGGAATAATAAGCCGCATATGTATGTAGCTATTCCAAGTTGCATACGTTTTGTGCTACGCATGTCTAGACAACCAAATACTAATTAGTTTTTGAATGAAAATTCTGTTCTATTAGTGGTCATCTGTACAGGTAGCCCTATCAGTTAAGCGCTTTACTGTTAGGTGTCGCGCATAACCTTTGCGATAATACCGGTGTAAGAGTTCTATCTAAATGATCATACCGGCAGTTAAATCCTTAAACCCGCTAACATCATGATCATGCCTCCGACTATTAGGGCGAACTTGATAACTTTTGGGTAGTTTCAATGTTTTAGAAGCTCTATATAGTGAGGCATTTTACATTTTTAGATGTAAAGATTGTATATACTAATGTAAATACGAAAAATTAGCTTAATCGATGCCATCCCATTCAAGATATTCACATAAGGATAGAAAAATTTAATATTTTTGTTTCTTAGGAATTATTTCAGCCATCACATTCAAATCAGATAACGATAAGTAAATACTAATCATGGGAATTCTATAAAAAAAAATAAGTGCTTAAGAGTTGTTTTGTTTTAGTTTCGTTGCCAACATTGCTTGCTGTTATATCAGACAGTATACATTTAGGTTTACTATATATTCTTTTCAGTTTTTTCTTTGTAGTAGAATGTGCACATAAAAAATAAAATCTCTTTTAGTCTGAGCAATTTGTTATTGTTTATTTTAGGGTTAATGTAATTATTCATCAATCAATTTCAAGATTATATACACGTGTTTCATTTCAACAATGAAAGCGCCGAGATACAAAAAAGAATTTTGTAAGAATAAATAATAATAAATAATACATTATATAATATATTATCTATTATTACATTTATTGTTAATATACAATATCTAATAATAATAATAATAATTTAATATTTAATTCAGGATATGCAGTTCAAAATTCTCTTTTGCGGTGATTTTTCAAGTTGAGTTTAAAGTGTCAATTTAACTTTTTATTGTATCGCAGTGCCTGCATTTGGGTTTACTATATAATTTTTTTTAAGTTTTTTTTCCAAATAAGTTCTTTACATGTGATGTCATATGAACTGAGAAATTTGCTCTTGATGTGCAACTTTCTTTGCAACTTTATATAATATATTATCTATTATTACATTTATTGTTAATATACAATATCTAATAATAATAATAATTTAATATTTAATTCAGTATATGCAGTTCAAACTTCTCTTTTCGGGGTCATTTTTCAAGTTGAGTTTAAAGTGTCAACTTAACTTTTTGTTGTATAGGAGTGCCTGCATTTGGGTTTACTATATGATTTTTTTTAAGTTTTTTCCAAATAAGTTCTTTACATGTGATGTCATATGAACTGAGAAATTTGCTCTTGATTTGCAACTTTCGCCGATTCTTCTGGGAAGATTAAATAGTTACAAAGAAGTATTTCTATCATCTTCATCGTTTATAAGGTTTTGTCTTCCAGATACTTTTATTAGCCAACCACCGCGATTAATACACTTTGTGAGGACATGTTTTATGCTTATATACTCTCTACAGCACTACTATTTATTCTACATAAAGAAATTACATTAAACTCTCGAAACTCACAATCAAATAACTATCATATTAAAACAAATGGTACGCATCTTAGGACATTGATTAAAGAAA
Source organism: Protaetia brevitarsis (assembly GCA_004143645.1). Taxonomy (NCBI): domain Eukaryota; kingdom Metazoa; phylum Arthropoda; class Insecta; order Coleoptera; family Scarabaeidae; genus Protaetia; species Protaetia brevitarsis. The sequence goes on from RXPK01000206.1 coordinate 994,615, forward strand.
TATGACAAATGTATATATTTATGTGGCACAAGAACGAAGTAAAATACAAATTGCGGTCTGTTCAATATTAAGACAATTATGACAACTATAAATACATAGTTTGTTGCAATAACAAATAAGGATAGTTATGTTATTTTTAGAACAATAAATATCTAACAGAGGTTGGGTTGATTTATATTAATATGTTATATCCTACAAATATATATATATATATTGTATCAAAACAAATACCCTTATGAATAACAAAAAATCAAGTTGAATTCTTAAATCCAACTTGAAAAAACACCCATCAAAAAGAGAAAATATCAATAACTTTGGACTGCTTGTATGGGATTAAACATTATTTTATTTTAAAATATTCTCTTTTATATGTCGGTGCTTTTATAAATACTCCTGAAACCGATCGATGGAAAATTATTTTAACTCTAAAATAATGAATAACCCAACGCTGGTATTACGATCACTAAAAGAGATTATATTTCTTATTTTCATATTCCATTTCACTGAAAGAACTTGAAGAAATACGAAGGAGTATAAACTGTGTAGTTAGAATATCTATAGCTTTAGGGACACTTTTTAATGCCTTATCGGAGTAGATCCTTTCTACAGCGATTTAGACATATTCGTGCTTTGTCAACTACTCCCCACTCCAGACGCGAACAAATGCGAGTGTATCTAGTGGCTGTAGAAAATAAAATTTTCCTATCTTGCCCAATGCTTAGTGATACTATATTAAAATAGGAATATGTTTTCGTATCTCCAAAGAAAAATTCTGAGAAACTCCTTGTGAGTTGTTTAAATTAAAACAAAATTTCGTGATAAGAAATTCATCGGATACTTTTTTACTAATAATAAGAGATACGATAAAAATGACAAACATAATTTTATAAGAAAAGATGATCTGAATTTCAACAAATACTATAAAGCATATACTGGCTGTTCAGTAAATATATGGCAAAAATTGTACGGGCTACTCCCCGGATTATTCTAAGAATATTTCGTCCTTTTGATGGTTTTTGAAAAGTCGCTCTGTTTTGAAGATACAAGACACAAAATTTTCTATGAAAACATTTTGTCACTTAAAATTACATGTGAAACTTCGTACTTTAGAAGAAGTGTCGAAAATCTCTGTCTCTAGTTAGGCTGCAAGACCCTAATCTTCTCATTGGTTGCCCGAACTCATTCAAAAAAAAAAAAAACCCAGGTCGTTTCTTGGTTAGTTACACCCAGCAAGTATCCGATTTCTCAGATCTTCTATATTGTCCACTGAAATTGTATAACATTCATCTCTGTATGTTAAAAATTCACGAGGAACCGCATTAAAAAATCGCCGAAAGGCGGGATTACATTTAAGTGGAGTTTCATCTTTCAGATTTGTTATTTGTTGTTTTTAATAAGAAATGGCTCATAATGTGTTCTTATATTTTCTGTACTTAATAATGTTCTGTAAAAAAATACTCCACTTCACAATTTATCAATCATTTCTTATTATTAGTAAGATGATCATAATATGAAGATAAAGTCTGTTAAAACCATCAATTACATAATTTTGTATTTTATATCTGCAAAAAAAAAGGATTTAAGCCCAATCATTTTAAATACATTGATTTTGTCAAATGTGTGTTTTTATGGTTGACTACTGAATGGTAACTGTAGTATTACAGACTATCGTCAAAAAAGTATCAAACGAGGTGTGTTCCAAAGTTACATTTTAGAGATAATTTAGAAAACTTACTTAAAATGATATATGGACCAGAACGGCTATAGTATAACGCAAAGCGTTTCTTTCTCGGGACAACCAACGAGCATGTATACGACGATTCTAATTCAAAACCTTCAATATGCCATTTACTCATTTTACAGACATAGTATGAAAATATAGTCTATTCAGCGCCATAACCTCAACTTGCTATGTTCCAAGATGTAGATAGAGCAAAATGTAGTGAATGCAAGCGCTTCTTCGGCAAACTCGGAGACCACACCAGCATTTCAACTACACTGAAGAGACGGTACACTGATCGTAAAGGCGGATAAGATCTCGCCCGTTTCAGCATCTCTGGGGGATACGGGCGTAGATATCTCCAGCAGGGAAACTGCAAGACGTACATCCGCAAACCGAACGGAGGGACGGAGATCACCACCATTTTCAAGCTAAAATTATTGCTATCCAGACTGTGTTGAGGGCATCTCAAAACTGCCTGCGCAAGAATCGAAGGTAGAAATCATCTCCGACAGCTAGGCTGCCTTCAAAGCTATGCGAGCTGTCAGATTTGACTCTGAGGTAGTACTGGTGCCACAGAAAGCTTAAACAACTGGCGGAACATCTAAATGTTACCATTGAGATCGTGGCCATGTCACTCTGGATCAGAGGCAATGAAAATCTGACACGTCGGCAAGGGGCACCAACGAGCTGCCGTTCTAGGTCCAGAACCGACGTGTGGTAGCTCATAGAGCAGCATCAAAACGTTTGTCAGATCCCAATTTGTTGCTAGGCACTGCTCCTTTTGAATAGACTCGCCGGCGCAAGACACTGTAAATCTTTAGGCTTCATCCGAATGAGGAAAGACTCCGTAAGCAGTCTTTATGAGCAGAGGACAGATGAGATTACTTCCAGGAATCTTAAATGGGGACTGCGTACTAAATAAACACATGTACCGTATGGGGCTAGTAAACTCTCCTCTGTGTAGGAAGTGTAGGAAAACAAATACCCTTATGAATAACAAAAAATCAAGTTGAATTCTTAAATCCAACTTGAAAAAACACCCATCAAAAAGAGAAAATATCAATAACTTTGGACTGCTTGTATGGGATTAAACATTATTTTATTTTAAAATATTCTCTTTTATATGTCGGTGCTTTTATAAATACTCCTGAAACCGATCGATGGAAAATTATTTTAACTCTAAAATAATGAATAACCCAACGCTGGTATTACGATCACTAAAAGAGATTATATTTCTTATTTTCATATTCCATTTCACTGAAAGAACTTGAAGAAATACGAAGGAGTATAAACTGTGTAGTTAGAATATCTATAGCTTTAGGGACACTTTTTAATGCCTTATCGGAGTAGATCCTTTCTACAGCGATTTAGACATATTCGTGCTTTGTCAACTACTCCCCACTCCAGACGCGAACAATGCGAGTGTGATCTAGTGGCTGTAGAAAATAAAATTTTCCTATCTTGCCCAATGCTTAGTGATACTATATTAAAATAGGAATATGTTTTCGTATCTCCAAAGAAAAATTCTGAGAAACTCCTTGTGAGTTGTTTAAATTAAAACAAAATTTCGTGATAAGAAATTCATCGGATACTTTTTTACTAATAATAAGAGATACGATAAAAATGACAAACATAATTTTAAAGAAAAGATGTCTGGAATTCAACAAATACTAAAAGCATATACTGGCTGTTCAGTAAATATATGCAAAAATTGACGGGCTACTCCCGGATTATCTAAGAATATTTCGTCCTTTTGATGGTTTTTGAAAAGTCGCTCTGTTTTGAAGATACAAGACACAAAATTTTCTATGAAAACATTTTGTCACTTAAAATTACATGTGAAACTTCGTACTTTAGAAGAAGTGTCGAAAATCTCTGTCTCTAGTTAGGCTGCAAGACCCTAATCTTCTCATTGGTTGCCCGAACTCATTCAAAAAAAAAAAAAACCCAGGTCGTTTCTTGGTTAGTTACACCCAGCAAGTATCCGATTTCTCAGATCTTCTATATTGTCCACTGAAATTGTATAACATTCATCTCTGTATGTTAAAAATTCACGAGAACCGCATTAAAAAATCGCCGAAAGGCGGATTACATTTAAGTGAGTTTCATCTTCAGATTTGTTATTTGTTGTTTTTAATAAGAAATGGCTCATAATGTGTTCTTATATTTTCTGTACTTAATAATGTTCTGTAAAAAAATACTCCACTTCACAATTTATCAATCATTTCTTATTATTAGTAAGATGATCATAATATGAAGATAAAGTCTGTTAAAACCATCAATTACATAATTTTGTATTTTATATCTGCAAAAAAAAAGGATTTAAGCCCAATCATTTTAAATACATTGATTTTGTCAAATGTGTGTTTTTATGGTTGACTACTGAATGGTAACTGTAGTATTACAGACTATCGTCAAAAAAGTATCAAACGAGGTGTGTTCCAAAGTTACATTTTAGAGATAATTTAGAAAACTTACTTAAAATGATATATGGACCAGAACGGCTATAGTATAACGCAAAGCGTTTCTTTTCTCGGGACAACCAACGAGGCATGTATACGACGATTCTAATTCAAAACCTCAATATGCCATTTACTCATTTTTACAGTACATAGTATGAAAATATAGTCTATTCAGCGCCTATACCTCAACTTGCTATGTTCCAAGATGGTAGATAGAGCAAAATGTAGTGAATGCAAGCGCTTCTTCGGCAAACTCGGAGACCACACCAGCATTTTCAACTACACTGAAGAGACGGTACCACTGATCGTAAAGGCGGATAAGATCTCGCCCGTTTTCAGCATCTCTGGGGGGATACGGGCGTAGATATCTCCAGCAGGGAAACTGCAAGAGCGTACATCCGCAAACCGAAACGGAGGGACGGAGATCACCACCATTTTCAAGCTAAAATTATTGCTATCCAGACTTGTGTTGAGGGCATCTCAAACTGCCTGCGCAAGAATCGAAGGGTAGAAATCATCTCCGACAGCTAGGCTGCCTTCAAAGCTATGCGAGCTGTCAGATTTGACTCTGAGGTAGTACTGGGGTGCCACAGAAAGCTTAAACAACTGGCGGAACATCTAAATGTTACATTGAGATCGGTGCCATGTCACTCTGGGATCAGAGGCAATGAAATATCTGACACGTCGGCAAGGGGCACCAACGAGCTGCCGTTCTTAGGTCCAGAACCGACGTGTGGTAGCTCATAGAGCAGCATCAAAACGTTTGTCAGATCCCAATTTGTTGCTAGGCACTGCTCCTTTTGAATAGACTCGCCGGCGCAAGACACTGTAAATCTTTAGGGCTTCATCCGAATGAGGAAAGACTCCGTAAGGCAGTCTTTATGAGCAGGGACAGATGAGATTACTTCCAGGAATCTTAAATGGGGACTGCGTACTAAATAAACACATGTACCGTATGGGGCTAGTAAACTCTCCTCTGTGTAGGAAGTGTAGGAGTGCGGAGGAAACTCCTGCTCACCTTCTTATCAACTGCCGGGCACTTTGGTGTCGATGTGTTGGACGAACCCAGAATCGGTAAGTTAACTCTCAGCCAGATTGCGAACTTTTCTGATAGGGTGAAACCTTACTAAGAGGCTAAAATTGATATTGGCCGAATTGTCTTCTTCGGGTTACACCCGCCCATGGAGGAAAGAAAGATGGTGGAAATCGGATCGATTTCCAGTCATTGTGTATCCGAAAAAGCGCTCAAAAGTTGCATATAGGTCGTTGTGATTGGCACATTAGAAATCCCAATCGGAGATCGAAACCTCTTCGATTTCGGTAAAATTTCAGTAGGGAAGGTACAATACGTTAAATAGAGGTCAATGCTTAAAAGTATCAAAGTGTATTCCACAACCCGCATTTTCTCCCAGCAACAAACAAACAAATAAACAAACCACACTAAAATACGCTGGTACACCATCGTGTACAAACTACATTATATTTCTCATTGCCATTGGTACACCCTTCAGAGGTAGTGGTTATTTCAGGACCTCGCCGGTAAGTCCTCTTGGTAGAAATACCGATCCACGAATTACCAAACAAAAAATCGAAATTTTTTCTATATTTTTTCTGCCCTGTATTATCGAAACAAAGCGACTTCTCAAGAATCTTGAAAGGACAAAATATTCTTAGAATAATCTGGGAAATAATCTCTACAATTCTTGCCGTATGTTTATTAAACACATCGTATAACAAGGTAGAATGTAACAATTAGAGCACAATGCTAATATACGTTATAGATTGATAATATTTCTACAATAATGTCATATTGAATCATAAAAGGTGTGACTGCTATCTAGTGCAAAGAATGCCTAAGTATAGACTACCTAAACGTTAAAAATATGTATAGCATGTGTCTTTATGATGCCGGTGTTGCATTTGAAAGCCAACAGGCTAATGATTAATTAATGTTCTGTATGAATGGGGCTTTCATTTACGACATTAGTGATAAAATCATTTATTTAGAATTTTTATGGAATGTTAACGTTGATATTTGCACGAACGTACTACTATGAAACGATGTCAATCAAAACATATTTATTCGGAATTAAATAACATAAACAAATACATAGTACATACATATAAATATATAAAGTGAAATGAAAGGATTACTACTATATTGGCTATTATATTTCTTCAAAATACAAGCTCTAAAAAAGCCGAAAAAGAGTTGATTTAGTTTTTAAAGAAGAATTATTTTCTCGAAAACTAGTTCTTATATTTGATTCATTTTTTTATACCTTGTATACACTAATAAGCTGCATTGATGGCTAAAACTTCTACCCCTTCTAACAGACGTAGCAAAACATATTGTTTTCAACACTTTTTTAAGAGCCTTGATACCCCATGTACACCCACCATTCTTTGCATAAATAATTTTAAACTAAAGAAAAAACCACCGGCTATACTAACCGCAAATGTTAAGAATACTTTAGGCGATATATACAGATTTTGGAATTAGGAATTTGTTTTCGTGCAAAAGTTAAGCAAGTCGAATGGATTATTTAGTGGGCGTATTTCATTAGCAGATTGATTGTTTTAAATATTTCACTATCTATTGGTGTTAATTATTTTGAGCTGATTCTACTGATTTTCATGTTGTTACAATAACTCGGGTATTTGCTCCAAAGAATTAGGATGACATTTACCAGTCGGCCTCACCTCCACGTTCAAGTTGAAAGTGTGTAACTTTCATCATTGGCTTTTGTAGCTGGCTTAGTTATAATTTTTTTTAATTTTGTTGGAATGCTCATGATGTAAGTAAAATAAAAAACGCGTATATTTTCCAAAATAATCAACCTTTCGTTGAGGAAGCAGAAAATTATATATTGTCTGCATCTAGTTTTGGTACGCAATTAACTATTCAATTTTTTAGTGATTGTGACATCATGAAAGGAGTTTATTAAAACTTTATCATCCCTGGTTTATCTCAGCATTAAAGTTGAAAATAATCGAATGCTACCGGGAAATATCAGACCTCCGTACATAATAGAAAAGTATCTTATTAACAACAAATTTATAATCTCATTTTGAATGTCTTTGCTCCTGTAATGAACCTTGCAATCTCATATCAAAAATTCTCAAAATCTCTTTCTTCAGATAGCAACCCAATAATGCCGTTAGAAAATATATTTGTTCCTAGAACATGATATTTACGATCACATTAACAATTTCGCATTTTGATAACGATTAAGAGCCATGAAGTGAAATTGAAGATATTGCAACTTTGAAATGGGAAGATAAAACTTCGGATAAGCACGCCAAACAAATTTTAAATATTCTGCACGCTTTTCTCTGATAACTTTGGCGTACAGACGAGATATTTTTGATTGAACATACGGGCATTGTGTTTTTTTTTTTATAGTGAGAACTGTCTGTCTTTGTCTTGGAAGTCTTTGGAAATACTGCAGCTTTCTGATTTTTTGCATTTCAATTGCTTTGCTCATTAAATCATTTCAGCCATTCTTCGCTGCACTATTCGCGTCCGGGCCTCACATCTCACACACAGTTTTATAGTTTTCTTTTTTGATCCTTTAATGAAGGTCTTTTCATTAATTTGCCTGGTTGTACTGTGCCAATGTTCTTTATGTTTTCTTTGGAGCCAACTTCTTAGCTGTCCTCCTGGAATACTGGAATAGCTTCTGAGCCTAGATATAAAACCAATAATCCTGGGTGGAGTAGCCGCATATTTTCGCAGTGCGAGGGTGATCACTGCATTTCTTACCTCATTGCATGTTTCAGTTCTAATCTCGTTCTCGGTTTTCAATCCATCTGTGTACCAGATCAATTCACCAAGCTTGGGTCTGTAATTGGATTAATTCCAGATTATCAAACTTGTGATTTCTATGAAATGGGTATGGTCGAAATTCTGTGGTTTGTTTTCATACCCAAATCGCTTTTGCACGATAAGTAATGTTTTTGCTCCCCAGTTCTGTCTGTCTGCTACTTTCTTTGAATCGGAGATACGCCTTTCTTGGCTTGCTCGTGTTGTCACTAAACGAATGGTGAAGAAGAAGGTCTTGGAGGCAGTAAGTTTCCGCTGTAGGGTAGTTCTCATTGTTCCTGTTATTCTTAAACACGCAAGCCGCCGTGTCTTGTTGAGTTCAGTTATAGCAGTTTGCTATTGCTTATTTGTCTACTATATCAAAGATGCATAAGTGATCATGTATTTCACCACTATAATAAGTCCGTTATATTTAGTCTTAATCCCACGTTTTGCCTCCGTCCTGGTTTGAATTCTTTGTAGGTGTCGATCCAAAGTAAATTTGGAGCCAGGAATGAAATCGGGGTATTTTACTTTGTTTAAGAGCTTTATTCCTTCTTTCCAGAACATGTTGGACCCTGTACCAACTGATCTATGGCTGTTCCTATGAATTTTCCTGTTGGTTTTGATGTAGTGGTCCGATAAGGTATGCATCAAACCTTACTTGTCTGTGGAGCAGTTTTCAAGAGTCTTTAGCATAAACGACATCACACGTATTGGTGTCAGGGTTACCATCATGTATCGTTCTGACAGGTTTTTAATTATTAAAATAGGTTGGGCAAAGTTACTTTTAACGATTTAAAGCATTAAAAGTAACTTTGACCAACCTATAGGCTATTGGCATGTATCTGAGGGCATCATTTTCTTTTGGGTGTTTGCCAGAGCTGCTTGAAAGTCTGCGTCGCCAAGTTTCCGTTCTATTGCAGCATTGTAGTGAAGAATGAGTAGTCCATATGCTCTTATTCCCCAAATTAGATTAGATCAGGGTTGGAGTGGTCTACGGACCTGTTTCATAGCAAGCTTTTTAGATCTGTTGTAATTCCCTATTTCCTAATAGGCGCTCTCTAATTTTGGCCCGTTAATTAATTAAACCTATCATCCTTGAGAGCTCCTGCTTTGTATAGGTACTAGCTGTGGAATTCTCCCCGTTCATTACAAGAAACCTTCTACTCGTCAGGCCGACACATTGATACAGCACATAAACTGGTGTGTATTCCTCCTTTTGGTAGAATATGCAAGTAGTATCATCTACCAGGCCTATGTTGTACATATGCCTATTTAGTTCACAGTGACCAGTCAGCAGACCTAATATCATTTTGATAATCTTTCTATCTTTATTCAGTAGATCTTTAGTAACGTTAGCCTTTGGATCCCGTATACTCTTTTGCATGTTCCTGTCCCGGTGACTTTTGCCACCACTCTCTGGACTGATTATGTATCCATTAATTGATGGATTTTTTAATTCGCACTTTGGTAGTGCCAAAAGAAAAGCCATCTCCAACGAATGACCCTGACGAACCTTGCCTGGCCGAAACGCCTGCCTCCTCATTTCCCCTCACGCCCGCGTGGCTAGGAACCCAGGCCAGTCTCAAATTAGCTTAGAATCCAGACTTATGGAACTAACTGCTTTAAGTGTGGACTAACTCTCAAAGAAGATAGTGATGTTTTACCTGCCCAGATAAAAACATCACATTTCTCTGACACAATGGTGAATTGCAGCAACCTCAATCTGGAACATCGTTGTGTCTTTGATGCAGCTTAACGAAAGAATTTCCTTTCCTCCTTCACCTTTCCAGGCTTCTTTACGCATGTTCCTCCCGACGCCGTAGTCCGTTTTAGAGCCGACTATATACCAGTTCGAGTCCGCTTTTACTGGAGTGTCTGTCCCCCAGTCCTTCTCATCTGGTATTATAACCCTATATTTTCTATCTAGGTTAAATGTCTGAACCATGGCATGACATGGCATCCCCAAAAGGAGTTACTCCTTAAGTTCATGTAGTAGTTTTTAATAGTCAGCGCCGTGCGATTTACTTATCGGTGCTTGGCTATGCATACGTCTATGTGCTGTAGGCCTGGCAGTTCTTTATATGTAAATATATAGTGATGACAGGTTTAGAATTACTGCCATTGAAGTGATGGGGGTCGATCTCATCGCCCCCGTGCCACATAGACAAGCTAGTCTTTGTACCCCACTTAGCATTTTGGCTGCCTCTGCCTGCCGCACCTTTGGCCACCATACTATGTCTCCGTACATTATCATGAGTTTTAATTACCCTTGTATGTAATCACAGAGTCGTCTTGGGGCTAGGGCCCCAATTCCTTCCACACAGCCCTTGCACTTACCTAGGGTGATAGTAGCTTTGTGGGTTGTATTCTGGTTATGTGGGTTGCATGTAGGTCATTGATCAAACCACACCCCAAGTCGTCATGGCTATCTTCTTATCTTCTACTGACTTTGTAATTGCCTGTTGAGATCGTATAATGCGACCTCCGCAGATTTTCCCGGTTGATACGCATATTGTCTATCATTGAGTAGCCGTTCTCTCAGCGCGGTATCTCTTATTTAGGTATCTATCCACCAACCTTTCGAGAGTTTTGAGTGGGAAAATAGGCTTATTGGTCTGCATGATTTCGAAAAGCGAAAATCTGCTTAACACCCACCTGGCTTTCATGGGACTCGTGATTTCTGGGGCCAGCCTCCAGTTTTTCGTTTTGGCGTGTTTAGCCCTCTCATTTCCAAACTTGGTGTAATCGTCGCGTTCGGTCTACAAAGCATGTATTGAAATTTTGTTCTTTGGATAATATCCTAGCGCGTCAGCGTCACAATCCGGAGACTGTTCAGTATCTCGTAGTGTCTGCTCTTCTTTGATTCTTTCAAAGTTTTGTTATAATCAGGACGGAACTTTTTATTTTTATTTCACAATGATATCCCTTTATTTCTACTAACTTTTTCCAAGCTATCAAAGTTGCTCTTCCACTAGGGTACATTCCCGAAGACTACCTTGTTTACGATGGGACAGTTATCATTGAATGCTGATGTGATACTGTCTTGGATTTGCCTTTCTACAAATTTTAACTCTATTCTGTTGCTTATGGGTCGAATCCTTTTTAGTCTGAAGTCTAGTTCTGCTGTGCAGACTTGTCTAAATTATTACCGAAACATCGACCGCAAAGCTCACAAAATCCGAAAAGTTGGCGGTTTGATATAAATGATATATAAGTGAACAGTGTTTTCTTTTTCGGAAGATTTTTTGAGACTTACTGCAAGATTTTCTTTTAGAGATTATAGGAATATTAGAAAAAGCGTTGTAAGTGTGTGAATATTAACGGAACATGTTTATACTGAGAAATACTGCTTCTTTTTTTATTACCATTTTTTTTCTTGAAGAAAGAGAATAACAGAATGTGAAACTGCACACAGTAACAACGTAGGCGACATAATAAAACGTCGAACATAACTTATAGAAATTTGATATGAAATTCATATCATTACTCCATTTATTTCATTGGTCATTTGGTAGTTATTTATTTGTCGTATAAGAAAATATCATGACAATAAATTCCAAGTTAAAATAATTGAATTAAAATTTATTTACTAAACCTGCTCGTAGCCTAGAGGCTAGACTATCTTCAATAAAAAAAGGCATACGCGAAAAAGTTATGTTGTAACTTTAAATATCGTTGATTTTCTTTTTAAGTAGCGCTTACATATTTGTATTCAAATTTATTCGGTTAGCTGGTTTAATTTAAATTGAAGTTTACTGTAATTTTGAGAAATTGAGAAATAAATTTTACGATAGATTTACGAAAACATAGTATTACTTAGGTAAATGAAGAGGCAAAAGTATCTAAGCAACCTATACATATAAATGATTTAGGGCAAGCTTAATAATTAAAGATATAAATAATTGATAATGGAACGTACTTTCGGATTTACCTTCATGTTCATCGTCACTCCGAACGGATTTCTGAGTAGCGTCGGGGAGCCCTGTAATTTGTGTCGACGACTAATGAGCAGTATAATCACAAAAACTATAAGGAGCAGCAGCATTATAGCTGTTAGTACTCCGATGATTACTTCCACGTAGCTTTCGCCGTCCTTTCGCGCGGAGACTGGAAAATAATTCAAAAGCATTAATTCTATACAGCTGATTGAATTTAAATTTTCATTATTACTCGTCTCGAAGGACTCCATAAAGCTGTCGCCGTCCGAGCTAATAACAAATTCGGTTTCTTCCGAGTCGTCCGATCCCTCTTCGGTGATGTTGAACGAGACCGGCACTAGAACACGTACTAATCAGAATATATACACAGGGTATGCAAACTACTGCAGCACCACTTTAAACTGATGCCTGAGAATGATAGTGCACGTCGGGGTCGTTTGATAAGCAATGGCAAACTAAGCGTTTGTAAAATTTATTATTACCTAGCCTAAAATCATTACTTAATGACTTGGGCATTGGGGCAGTGTATTAAACAACCTATATGTAGAATTGCCACCTTTCAACGGCAAAAAATCTCTCTGTGGCAGGGAAAGGGAATATCTAAATATATTAATATGCATTAAAAAAACATACAATATTAACTTGAACTTTTTCAAACAACACACAGGTTAGCTACAATATACAGAGTGATTTACTAGCAAAGAATTCTCCTACAACACGCAAACAGTATTAGATAGGAAAAAACGGTTTCTATAAATTGTTGCAGGATTATGATTCTTCTATAAACTAAAATTATCGTTATTTGTACAGGATATTTTGTAACCTTGGTGCAACCTTCAACTTGGTTTTCTTAAATACAACACTCCTACTATTGCTGCATTTTTAGAAATATCAGTAAATTTTGAACAAGTAACGTTTAACATGCCTTAGACCGTTAATTTGCTAAATCTTATATCACTTACATTGTTTGAGAAAGGCGGTTGCTATTTAATTGCCACTTACTCAAAATGTTCTCACTATACATTTATTTTATTGTTTTATCTAATTATAACATTTGCATAAATTCATGTTTTCAATCTTGAAGCATCCAGTGTCTCCAGGCCCCATTATTTTCGATTACTTCCTAGAAGTTTCTCATAGTTTATCTGCATTTTCTGGAATGAAGTCTTTATATATGTATAAATATATATTCCGCTTTAATGCAGCTCAAACATTTTCAATAGGACTTAAGTCCGGACTATTTAGAGGCCAGGTCAATACTTGTTAAATAAATGTTTGCGGAACGTATCCATTCTTGCACAATTTGCGCTTTCTGCACGGGGCAGTTATCGTACTGAAACACAAAATTGTTCCCTATATTTACCCATGGCATCATCAGATTTATAAGGATACCTTGATTTCTGCAACACCTACTGTTTTCACTTCAATTATTCAGTGTTCTAATTTTTTTGCTATTAAAAATATAAGAGGGACCTAATATTAGTATCGAGATATACAATCGCAGACAAGAGTTAATTCCAATTTATTTTTCAGTATTATGTTGTAAGAAAACAATGAAAAGCTAACTATTTAGGAAGTATTGAGAGATAATAAAAAAAATTAAAGCTATGCAAAATTTTAATTATTAATTTTATTATGAAACAATATGCGTACGAAATTTGTCCGTAACTGTATATATTTTATACATATGTTATAAGAGGCGAATATCAGATAAACGCAAATGCTTCCCTTTGTGGTTTTTGCCGCAAACTTGTGCCGCCTTAAACTGAATGAATACCCTTATTTGAAAACTAATAATCATAAATCAACGTCGTCAAAATAACTTTCATAGACAATTTACTAAATGAATAGCGGGCATAAAATATGAATTTATCAAATACGAGTAAACATTACGTATGTGGGCTACTCTTCGGCTGGTATAAATAAAATTACGTCCAATAAACACAGTTGTATGTGTAGTTCAACATGAGAATATATAATCAAAATCGCGATTCAGATTGTTAACCTTTTTGTGGGAGGAGCTGTACGTATTCAGAACGTGCGTTCCAAATCATGTACTTCAATAAAGCAGATGAACCGTAGAGTTGCAAGTCAGTAACAACAGTGCCTGTTTTTCTTATAAAATGTAAAAATTTTATTTTATCTAAATAAGTAGTGATATGAAATGCTTATGCATCGGAAAGTGGCCCGTTTGTTGGCCCGCTTTGTCCGATTTTGTCCCCAGCCAAAATTTGCACAACTCTATTAATATGATTTATGTTTTGTAAATACATACTAAATTGATCTGCTTTATTTATATTACATTATTTGAGGCTAGCGTCGCAATACGTATCTGCTCCGCCGGACAATTGCCCAACTCTATTTATTACCTTCTTATATATCTTGATTTGTACAAATTGGTTAATTGAACGAAAGGGATTATAATATTAAAAATACCATTATACAACATTCTTTAATACAATTAGAAATATATATGATTTGTTAAAACTTAATCCTTTACTTCAGAACAATGAGATTTAAATCGTAAACGGTAGATTATATTAAATGAAACTTAATTATTCTCTACTTAAGAAAAGTCAAATTTTTCCTAATACGGCCACCACTTCATTTACAAAATTTCTCGGTACTTGTCGCAGCAGGTGGAGCGAGTGGATAATCCCCGATAATGCTGATTAGTTAAATTGTTATATCTATGGATGCATATTCCTTTCCTGAAGGTTCGAGTGCTATGTAGTGAATAAGTCAAATTGTTATATATATGTGGACATACTATATTATTGTTATCATGTAAATTTTCAGCGAAATAAAATACCTTTGGTGCAGTATCATTCGTTTTAATTAAGAGGAAATATACCACATTGTGTGCAGCATTGCGAAATTATAACGAGATATTTTTTGCCATTTTACCAGAGTCGAATGTCACTTCGCTCAGCATAAGCCATCGGTCAGCGAAGAACAGACGTAGCCTGATGTAACGGGCGATTCGGTGGTGGAGGTTAATTGAAACATTCCGGGACCTCTCTAGGGCGAGATCGGGGCAGGTACGTGTAAGACAATGTGTGCCCGTTGTAAAATTTTCCACCGATGCTGAACGAAACCTTCGCCTTGGAAAAAACCTGAAAAGATATTTCAGTTTTATTATTTGCAATTTTATTCTGCGTGTGTGTTTCGAGTTCAAATTGAAAGCTTTATTAAAAATTTATGTCGCGGCGGTATTACGATCGCGTGCATAAAAAGGAAACAGGCATACAGGAAAAGAGAAAGGTACGAACCGAAATTGTAGTATTTTTAGGGTTCGGTATATAGTCGGAAGGATTTTTATTCATGATTGTCATAAAATATAAGTTTACTATAAATGAAATATACAGTAATATGGAAAGTACCGTAGTGAACTTGAATTGAGGAGGATTTGTGGATTATGTTAATTCGTTGGTGTTAGTACGATGGGTTTTGAAATGACACCAAGGAAAATTATTTCCTCTCAATTAAGTACCGTAAAGTGGAGCAATTCCGATCTGATTTATGTACTATTTTTGAGCTGCAATTATTATTATTGATCGAAAAAAAATGAAAAAAATTATATATAATCATACATCTTTTAGCTGCACATACCATCATGTATATTAACCCAATGTATTAAAAACACTATTTTTTTTAATACATCAAGCGTGATCGGTTTTGCCCCATAATAGGGGGCAATTCCAATCACCCATCTATTTTCTTATAAAAACCGATTTGAGAGCTACATAAGGTAAATCCAATAACAAAAATTTGATTTTTTTAGTTTTTTAACGTCACCTACAAAAATTTGAATTTAAAAAAAGGAAACTTACGGAAATAACAGATAATATGTATTATAGAAATGACAAACAGATATAATAATAATATAGAATAATTCAATAAACTAAAACTAAAACAAAATTTCATTCAACGCGCTTCCCTCTCAGTTCAAAAACATGCCTTCCCCTTCTATGACCAGCTGGATAATTTGGTTTTTGGAAATTTCCTAAATTTCGTCAACTTGGAGAAAAACAAAAGTCATCTTTGCTCTTCCTTAGAAACTACCGGTTCTTTAAAGTATTCTGAAGTAATGAATATGGCACCCCATTTTTTCTGATGCTTTCATAATGGATGAAGCGCTCTATTTTACTGCCCTGATAGCAATTTGGAGGTATTTGGAGTTATATTGCTGTCTCCCGCCAGGCCATACTTTTTTTTTATAGTTTCTCACCATAACCTTCAATAAAACCAACGTAGAAACATGAGTATGTCATATTTCTACGTTGTTCTATGAGCATGTGCTTTCTTTTTTTACTTTTCAAACTGATCGGTATTACCCCATTAGGTGTTAATTTTCTCCTTACTCTCTTTTTATTCCAACACTTTCATAAAGTCAAAAAAAGAAACGGTGACGAATGAATGACAATTGATTCTTTTCACCTTATCCCTTTTCGAAAATTCACTTAGTCCTAGTGGGATTCCCCAGTAGTAGTTTGTTTCCGTCTGTATGAGATATTACTCGTTGTCATTTCATCGGAAATTATTTTTTTAACACAGGAAACTTTAATGCAATAATTAAAAAGCCAGTTAGTTATCTATGTTATAAACAAAGTTTATTAAATGACTGTGTTGCAAAACTTTCTTATCCTTTCCATAAATGCCAGACTAAATAATTGCCATAAAATCAGGATTGATCGATTTTACCCTATGCGATCGAATTTGCCCCACTTTACGGTGCCACACGTTTTGATAAGAATACAGCTACATACGGGGTCCACAATCGGTATGATGGACGAATGACTCTTGAATTGGAATTTAATGTTTGGTTTGGAACTTTGTTATTTTTGTTATTGTTTGTTTTAGATTTCTTAAAATCCAGAAGGCATCTGAGGAAAAACAGTCTTTAGTTTAGGTAAATTACCTTTTTCGTTCACAGCATGCTAATACGTTGACTAAGATATGTTGCTCAGAATAAACATTTATACTCTATTTCTGAATCATGGGCCTACTTTGATGACATCTATTAATCAGTTTCGTTTCAGATAAAGTGCTGTTTCTGCTCACAGTACATCAGTAAGTTGCTAAGAAGAGTTACTTAGAGCAAAAGGCTATGACGCTATGCAAATTTTGAGAACGATCTACCTAATGATAATCATTATGAACAAATATACGAATTGAAAAAATACACCATCTGAAACACCTTCTTTCTCACACTAGGTATATTTTACACTATGTACAGTGCCCTCCAGATCTAATGTCTCCCCCTTGTAACAACCAAATATCGATACTATTTTCCGCATAACGAGATCAAATACTTTAGCTCGGATTGGCAGGTAACAAAAGAGCACAGGCGGTTATTATCATTGGTGAGCAGGATGTAATTATATTTTCTTAACATATTTAAAGGGCAAAGGAATTTTACCAATGAAACATGTGCATATGTGAATCTGTTGGCTGTTATCGCAAGTTCACTGAAACGCAGGTGTTTGCATTCCTTTAAAATTTGTATTTGGCTTGGTATTGTTCGTTCATATGTGTTTTTATTGTGTACAGGTCTTTCTCATTTATGTTGTATATATATTGCTAATACAATTATGTCGATGCGGATAAGGTATAGTTTTTGTGAAGCGTTTTATTAAAACTATTACAATATTTAACTTTTAGAACTGAAAAAACAAGGATAAAAGAGAAACAAGTAAAGTAAATAATGATAAGAATGAATAAGGGAGGAGTTAGCAATCTATGAACCAGTTCTTGAAAAACAAAATATAATTTTGTTACAATAAGGTAATTATAATTATCTCGGCCTGTTGTTTATTGCAAGATTTGGTTTACATAAATATTAGGTACATAAAACACGAAATAGAGAAAAATTGGAACTGAGGCCAAAATTTCAACAGATAATAAATCGTTAATGACACGAATATTCTAATATCTGACTATATCAACAAAAACTTGTAACCGCAGTTGGAGTTCCTCATTATGAGACAAACGATTTCTGACCGCAATTTAGGTTCCCCGATCCAATGCACGTCCTATGTAACTGAGGTTAATTTTCTTAATAATATGTAATATAAGCACACCATCATCCATTCTATCGGGCATACTTATCTATGAATCGTAAATTAAACCGCAGGTAAATATATAATATAATATTATATCTGCCACCTGCGAATCCAAAAATAGCCGACGCATACGGTTTATAGCGCGTGGTAGAAAGTATAGATGGTCGTAATGGGGAGACATTAGAAAAGAAGCCCACTGTACACATGGATACTATGCTACCATCTTCCACTGTACAAATTAAATCTGCTACAATTATGCAACGGAAATAGAAAGAAACGGATAAATTCGCTAACATTGTTAACATTAGTTTTTTGGAGAAAAAAACTTGCAGGGGTTTAGCTAATTTAATTAAATTAGCTAAATCCCTGCAAGTAATTAAAGTCATTAGTTATGATTTTATGATGATCTTTTTTTAATGACAATCTATATTTTTCATTTATGATTTATGCACTTTTTGTACCGATTTCAACAGTACAACATTTTGAATATGTTACATTTGAAAGAAAATCATAAAAATGCCTTAGTTTTATTAAAAAATCCTTGAATTTGCAGAATTTATCAAGTTACCGTATAAACAGAGCTTTAGTTGCGACCGCCAAAAGCAAATAATTTCATTTTCCACAGCACACATTTTTTTTGGTTTCTTTAATGTTGTACACACAAAAAAAACATGGGAAAAAGCTGCTTACATGGAATCAAAAAAAAATTAATTAACCAGAAAAAGCTTTAGTGGCATTATTCAATTACAAAAATAAACACAAAAACAAGTTTTTATTGTATTAGATTTTCAGAGAGATGATCCCGTACCGTTTGATAACACTCAAGTTCCTTCATCATCATCAATTATATTTACTTCATATATTCTTAAGGCAGAGTTCACACCGTAGTGATACGACACGGTACGTGCCCTGTAAATTTAATTTAATTATCGTGTTACTGGTTGTGTAGGTTTGTTATTTAGCATGTCGTATTCCTCCGATGCCTAAATTTACACGGTATATGTTGTGTTTTTGGTGGTGTCGCTTGTCGTGTTGCAGTCGTATCACTCCGGTGTGAACTCTGCCTTAGGCCTGTTTCAGACGAGGCGTTTAGTTTATTCCACTAGTTGAACAGACGGTTGTCAAGGAGCATACTGATATGAACCCTTTTATACGGAGTCAACTTGTCCGCTTCGGTAGCTTCAATAGGTCTTTAATGCCAATCAGCTAGTTGAGAGTAAACCGGGCAATTTAGTTGAATCAACTAAACCGCCTCGTCTGAAACAGGCCTGACTGTGATTTTATCTAATCTCATATGGAATTCTTTGTACTTCTAAATTATTGTTTTTTTCTTTTATACTGTACCTACTTTTTAAGTGCCCTTATAGAAAAGAGCCCACTCGTGTTAAATTAGGAGACCCGGCGACTATTCATATCGGACCTCTTCTTTCTATTCATTTTGCTGCGAAGTGCACCATCTATACTTCCAGCTCGACTACTTTAACGAAAATAAAACACGCTGGGAAAACATTAGATGAGACTACAATTTTCCTTCAGCTGTTCACAGAATTCTTGTCTATGACTATAATC
The DNA here is from genome assembly GCA_004143645.1 of Protaetia brevitarsis. NCBI lineage: Eukaryota > Metazoa > Arthropoda > Insecta > Coleoptera > Scarabaeidae > Protaetia > Protaetia brevitarsis. The sequence continues at coordinate 1,014,183 of RXPK01000206.1, forward strand.
ATCCTCCGTCAACTGATGCATTAATTGCAGTTTAATCTAACTCTACCGTCACATGACTATAACCAATCATCATGAATACCATAGTTCTTTGTTTCTTATTCAACTGTACTATTTTTATTCATAAAAGAAGCTTTGTTTATATAACATTTCATTCTGCAATTTTAAAGAATTTTAATATTCGAACTTTAAAGCATTTTTTCTCTCAATCTTTGTAGCATATTGAAAATTTCATATCCTTGGAATCGGAAAACAGTTCTACCGAAATCAATAACAAAAAATATTGATTGTTATTAAAAAAAAAAACATCAACGACGTCCATGAATTATTAAACTTCTGTCAGATTTTTCTCAAAAATTAATATTAACGAATTTAACCGTTGCTTTATTTCTGCATTGTATATAAATATGGGTATATCCCAGATCACAAAATAAAAAATGAAATTTTATTGAGTTTATAATATGTTTTAAGTTTATTACTAATGAAGCAACGTCAATAAAACACTATTATTTTTTTTATTTTGTTTTATATTCAATTCAAAGATTTCCACCAATAACCATATCAGAACATAAACAATACAAGAAAAAAACAATCGAAAAAGTAAAGATATAGCACAGCTGTATACCTGTGCAATAATTATACAAAACAAGCATTACTAATGTTACAGTGCATTTTTACATTTAAATACTGTAATTATGGAATTGTAAATTTAGAGCTTGATGTAAATTTCCTTGGCTAATTGCAAAATTACATATTTTACGCCTGGAGTAGTGCAGGCGTAAAAAATACTTGGTAACTGTAATCTTTTTTTTTACTGTGTAGAGTCTCTTTCTTCAGTATTTTGTGGAGTATCAACTTTATAAATATACATTTCTACAAGGCGTTTTCCAATTCAGACAATGTGTGGTATTTAATGTTGTAATTTGAATATCCGCAATTGATGTAACGGATTCTTTAGTATGGAATATTTGAGACGGGTATTTATACGGCATTTTGCTGTCAATATTTCTTAGTATTGGAAAATTTCTATTATCAAATATCCATCACAATAACCAATCCATGTCATTATTATTAATAATGTTATCTACAGCAATAAATTTCGATATTTTTAATGAATATCGAAAGATTAGTCTTTTAACTACGCATGCAATTGGGCTTTGTCTGTAGATCTGATAGAAGCAACAAAAGAAAAACAAAAGTTTTTTCATAGAATGCAGGTATAAAAAATTACGAAAGGAATTAATCGAAAGAATTTCATAATAACGAATCATGATTTGCTCTTGGAGTCAGACTGATAACGCATAGTAGGCAGAAACTTTTGTCCATCTCCAGTGTTTATTCTTCCTTTTATTGCTTTTGTTGATATCGTGCTTCCTTGGATAGGCCACGATTCCCCACAATAGCATGTTTTCGGTTAACTGCAGGTACGTATGTGGTATACCACGTGTTACCATGTACTCATGGAACAAATCGAAGGTTGGTTAGAAAATAATCAATCTTCTTAATTTGAATTCTATATATGGCAATTATCTGTAAACATTTGACGCTAGCAGAAAAATTTTAGACGTATTTTAATGGCTTTCCGTCCTCTAACAAACTAATGTTTTACCTAATTCATTAACCAATTTGAAATCTATTTTTGCTAAAATTATTCAATTTTCATTTTTATAACTTCTTTCTATTTCCTATAATATATTTTATTAGATATTCAACTAATTATCGAATCTATAATGATCTTAACAGAAACGGGCTGAGAACACACTATCAGTGTATACGAAACACGATTAGGGAGAAAGAGCAGTTACACAAATAGATGAATATTCAAACGTAGTTCGTAAGATGTTAGGGACAAAGAAATATATTAAGACGGCGAAAATCAAGAACGAGTTACTGACTACTTATTATGATAAACGATTGCGAAAGCTTGCATTACTATATAAATAGAAATTTGCTTCATTTTTGAAAATGTTTATATAGTTTTTAACGAAGTAAGTAGTGCTAGTCCGGAAACCAAATTAGCACTTAACACGAATATCTTAATAATAATAATTTATGCTCTCCCATCTCCAGTTGCTTTAGCCAATTACAAAGGGCATCGAGGGATCGTAAGCCATTACTCCGCCAACGCATGTGGCGCGACATAAAATATGTCTCTCAACATTTACGTGAGGAAAACCACAAAAGCCTCATTCTGAAAGCTGACTCTGGAACTCGAACCTACCTCGCATGTACTAGGCCAAGAGTCCTGAGTTTTACGATCTTATGAAAATATCTGGTATAGATCATTAAGATTCGAATTGGCAGTGCGAATAATATGTATACATATGCAACATCTTTCTCAAATTAAATGCGAATTTAAGCTTTACAAACCTACGATTGCTTATGCAACCAAAACTACAACTACTCTATACCTAGCGATACGTATTTCGGAATGGTTCCCCAATCATTTTTAATTAATATATTTAAGTCTTTTCGGTTGCATATATAATCAAGTATTTATTGGGCTTAGATTCGCAGTTAATTGGGAGAAGATAGTACACATATGTGATTCAATATATTCTTAGTAGATACAAGCATAAATTCAAATAATTTTGGATTGTCGTGTTTTATTAGTGTTATGTTCCTTTTATTATCTTTCATTTCCCATTATTTTAAATATGGCTCGTTTTCCAACGAACTTTTTTTAAAAAGGAAAAATTTCATGGCGAAAAATATAGAAACAGAACAACACCGTGAGTGATTATGATACACTAATGATGTTAATATGTCAAATTGTTATCGAAAATATTCCTCCACAGTCTAGTATGTGTGTGCCAGTAGATATTTTTTAAGTTCTCTTTTAAATTGAGTTTTTGAAGGGGAGCGATTTTATATATTCTAGCATTTGGTTGTATATAATAGTAGCTTGATAAGTAGGGCTAGATTCATAAAATTTGGTTTTATGAACTGGAATACTTAAATTATGGCAGCCCCACGTCGTCATACCGTTAAATATATCATGATTTTTAGCAAATTCGGTTTCATTATCTTTATAAAACATTAAGACTTCATAAATAAATAGACCAGCTAATGGCAAAATACCGAGGGCACCAAACAAAGAACGACACGAATCTTTGGGTGCAACTCGCATTATAACTCTAATTATCTTTTTTTGAGTCACAAACAACCTCCTCGCAGATGCAGTGGAACCCCAGAAAACAATACCGTAACGAACCCTAGATTCGACGTATACATAATAGAATAATTTCAAAGAGTGTAGACTGACACTACTTCGCAGTGATCTAACAGCATATACTGCAGAGTAAAGTTTGTGGTGAAGGGAGTCACAATGTTGTTCAAACTTAAGACGTCGATCTACACACAATCCCAGGAAGTTAACATATTCGCTTATATACTACGCTATATACTTCTACCGTCAACCCGCACATAGATGCTTGAAGAGCCGCTACGGGTCACAGGAACAAAATACAGTAGACCAGTCTTGGAACCGTTCAAAACAAGTCCATTTGAGCAGGACCCAATCTACCATGTTGCCCACGACGTTATTACATAGTACCGATGCTTCCGATACCGACGCTCCCGCTACAATACAACTAGTATCATCAGCATACTGGGCCAACGAAGAACAAGACAGGTGAGCCCGAAGATCGTTTGTGTATAACAAAAATAATGACGGTCCCAAAACTGATCCCTGCGGAACACCGCGAGATACCTCAATTAAGGAAGATTCTCTCGCCGAAATCATGTTAGCAGCTTCACCCGTGATACTTATCCTGGTATACCTATCTGCCAAGTAGGATGAAAAAAGATTATGAGCTGTACCTCTCACAACCAAGGAATAGAGCTTATCCAGAAATAATCTATGGTCTACCCCGGCAAAAGCACTTGACAAATCAAAAAATATACCAGCTGCAACGTTTTTTTTTGTCTAAGGCTTCATACACCACACTCAAGGCACTATATATAGCACTACACATTGAGTTTCCGGCTATAAATCCGAACTGCGTGTTTGACAGTAAATGATTGCTAGTTAGAAAATTCATAAGGCGGGTGTTAATAACATTTTCATAAATTTTAGAAAAAAACTGAAGGCAACGAGATGGGTCTATAATTTTCTACTTTTCGAGGATCACCTTTTTTAAATACTGGTATTATCTCAGTAATTTTTAAGTCGTCAGGAAATATACCCTGCGACAAACAAAGATTAATGCAATAGAGCATCGAATCAGTTAACGAATACGCTACACTTTTAACAATATAACAAGGGACACCATCGATTCCGGCCGAATGCCTTTTAGCTACCTTCTGTATAATCCTCATTAGCTCGGACTCATCAGCAGGCACCAAGTACATGCTGGAGGCAAAGGAAGGAGTACTGTTACGGGTCACAACCGGAGATCCTTTAACGGCAGAGAAATGCTCTCTAAAGAGCTCACACACTAAGTCCAAATCCGAGGTTTGATTGCCTGAGTTATCATAAAGATATATATTGTTTGTGACGCTGGCTTGCGGCTTTATTATTTTATTAATTATATTCCAAGAGGTTTTAACAGTATTTGTAGAGTTTATAATTAAATTATCAAAATATTTCTTTTTAGTTTGTTCAACTTGTTTTTTATAGTTTAATTTGATTTTAGTGTACATTTCCATCAACGCAGGATCATTATGACATTTGTACATTTCATAAAATAAATATCTCAAGTCTTCTGTATACCACGGCCTCGCACACAGAGGGCGTACCAAACATTTTCTAAGAGGAAAACAAGTTGAAATAATATAGAAATGATTGGTAAAAGGTTTGAAAGGCATTATTTGCATCTTGATTATTAGTGTATATCTCAGACCAATCCTCATTTCTGAAATAGTTTTGAAACGAAATAACTGCATTATTAGAATAGCAACGTTGATATTTTAGCTGAGATGTTTTATGAGATGAGACATTTAATTCCATCAATTGGTATCTATGATCAGATATACTTGTATTACCTACGATGCAGTGGTTTATTGATTATAATTTAATTTAAAACAATTCAGTCTATTATAATTTAACAAAAATGTGAGAACAGTCTTACATTAATTAATTTATTATCGAATAAATGCTTTAGTTATAGCGATTCATTACAGGTTATTACTATTGTCAATTTATTATGAAGCTGCCTGGTCTGTTCCGACCTCCTTTTTTATAATCGTATATTCAGAGCTGCTAAGTCTTATAGCTCCGTGGTTTTGTGTGCACACTGTAGTGATTCTTTTCCATTCTGGTTAGTTTTTGCAATTATTAATGCCGTTATTAATTGTTATTGTTACAATTATTAATTTAAAAAAAAGTAACACACCTTAACGTTTTTTCTCTCCTCGACATTTGATATTACTAGCTCAGTTTTCTTAACAAAGGAAAAAATCATTCGACAATTCTGAAGCTCGAATTTTTATGAAACTAATTCGAAAACTTATTACTCTTAACTAATACTGGAAATAATTCAGTGTTATCAATATTTATATTTCAAAAAATATTTAATTTTTTTAAGTACCAAAAAGTCCCAGAAGACAAACTTTCTCAACTTTTAATTAGTAATGATTCTCTTAGCTGATAGTAGCAAGTATTAGGTAGATATAACATAATAAAACGGCATCTCTGAATACAATGAAAAAAGGTTAATTGATTCGATTGTTCGGAGTAATTAACTTTTCTTTTTGGTGTGTCGTGAAGTTGTAGACGTCTTATCTGCCAATTTTTTTTTTCTATTAACTAGGCATATTTACTTAGATTCGGTCAACTGAGCTGTTTGGCTGGTTTTTTTTTCACGAAAGAACAAGGACTTAACAAATAAGTGTTAATTTTGGATAAACATTTCAATAAAGTTTCTTTGAAATAAAAATAAGAAAAAGAAATTATCGAACATTTGATGCTTTTTTCCTCAGTTATATTGTGTAGTTCACAGGAGTCTGATGGCTATACATACATAAATAAGAAACACTGGTGAATATCCAAACGAAGAAAATATACATACATACGTTGGACGAGTGTTATAGAATTTATTGCGTCAGCTCTTCATATCTTTTTTGGAACAATAAAACCTGTACATTTACGAAAGGTAATATGATTGATATTCTATCAAGACTTGTGAAAATAAATCAAATTGGAATGTGAGAGTAGCAAATGTAGCAGAATAAGGTGAACTCAGATAGGTAACTCAAAACCAATTCCCATTTTTTATTCGCTTTCTTGCGTTCCACGCCATTAAATGGGTAGGTTGTTTTTGTAGAAAAATGAAAAGATGTCGTTGTAAAAAGTCGGAATCCTTTATTTGTTATACTTTCAATTTCCATATTTTCGCTCACTTCTGCTTTCTTTCACGTGAATATTAACGCTGGCTCGTTTATTCGAAGATGTGAATGTCTCAGAGCAGTATAATGTGGTTGTATATTATGAAAAGTGTGGGAAATAGGAAAAATAGAAAACTTCCATACAACAACAAATTATAAATAAAAATTTCTATTTGCGCCATTGAGGTTAAAATTTTTCAAAATTTACATATGTAAAAGTTTACTTCTTGGTTTTTATAATATTTGAAATTACATTCACTTTTATTTATTTTTTCGAAATATTTATTTTCATATTTTTAATCTCTCATGTCATGCTGAACAAATTTTGCTTAGTAATGATCAAGGAACCACTCAGGCTGTCCCTCACCGACTTGAGACATCTGAAATTCCTATTCAAACTTGGGAATATACTTACAATAAAAATAAAATGAAATGTTGATTAACATACGAAATTCTAAAGTGCACTAGGACGTAAGTTTTAATTAAGGAATGATTTGCGTCTACTAATGGTACGCAAAAGGGATACGATTGGGAAGACTTTGATAGCAGTCCCTATGCCGTGAAAGTTAAAAGCACTTCATGTGAAAATAGAATGCAGATTCTTCATTAAACACATGTTTCTTTATTTTCCGTAAATCAAGTTATTTTTTCTATCTGAAATGTAAAAAAAATCAAAATTTTCAGGATACGTCAATCACAACTGAATATTAATGATAAGGTAATATGTAGTAGTACAGTTTCTTATGAAACAAGTATTATGTTTGTGTCTATATATTTTTTTTGTACAATTTACCCTGCTAAAAATAAAAAAAAAATCAAAAAAAAATATTCATATTGAGCTCTTGTAGTGTTATTGAACCTGAAATTACACTTTTGTAATGATACCAGACAGCGAGTTAGGATTTACAGAAATAAGGGAGACGCTAGTGTGACAACCAGTTTTTGCAAAGGAGTCGGTGTTTACTCATGATTATAATGCTTTTATTTTGAAAAAGGTCGCTTGATTTCAACGATTCATCGAGGGCAGAGGCAGACTATTGATGCTGGAAAGCACGCAATGTTCATTTACAACTTAGGATACAAACGCCGTTTAGGGAGTAAAGCGGAATGAGAACACAATTCATACAGTTTAGTTTTTACGAGTTTTACGTAACGTTAGCAATTAGACGTGTTTCGTTTACTTGCCGATCCAAGATCGTAACGCTTGTTCCGATGCGAAGGGTAGAATCATCAGGAATGGCACTAAGAAAGCCAGATGGAAGCTTCACTGAAAGTGAAGAAGAGAGAGCTCTCCTCCTTCTAGAAACCTACTTTCCCGAAAGCAAAGTGGGAACCTCGGAAAATCCTTCCGAGATATATAAAAGACCAAATAAAGAAGCTACTACAGTGGGAAGACATATATGTAGCAGCGAACGGTTAAAATGGGCCATCAATACCTTTCAGCCGTTCAAAACACCGGGAGTAGACGGGATCTTTCCAGTTCTACTTCAAAAAGCGCAGGAAGAAATCCTTCCTCACATGATTCGGATAAGCCGAAGTAGTCTGGAGTTAGGGTACATTCCAGAAGTCTGGCGAAGGGCTAAAGTCACCTTTATACCAAAAGTAGGGAAAAAGGACTTTACGCACCCCTAAATCCCACAGACCTAGGCTGATAGGTCTGTGGGATTTAGGTCACAGACCTATCAGCCTCACATCATTCTTTTTGAAAACGGTGGAAAAGGCTGTAGATAACTATATCAGAACAGACATCTTGGAGCGGGTGCCATTGCACCCCTGTCAGCATGGCAAATCCACTGAGACGGCATTAGTGGAGCTGACGGACCAAATCCAAGATGTCCTGATGAATAAAGAAACCGTAGTGTGCGCCTTTCTAGACATAGAGGGTGCTTTTGACAACACTCCACACGAGTCTGTCAAAAAAGCATTAATTAATAGGAGGGTAGACGGTGTGACTTCTAGATGGATGTCGCAACTACCGTCTACCAGGTCGGTGGAGGCGAAGGTGGGACATAAGACCATCTCGGTTAATACGACCAGAGGATGCCCACAGGTGGGACTTACATCCCCACTTATGTGGAGCTTAATAGTAGACGAACTCTTATGCGGACTGACGGATCTAGGCATATCTTGTCAAGGGTATGCTGATGATATTGTCATATACGCAAGAGGCAAATTTGAGAATACCCTCTGTGACATAGTTCAAAGAGATTTGAACTTCACGAGAAGATGGTGTCAATCGATGGGACTCAATGTCAACCCCACTAAGACAACCCTAGTAGCATTTACCAGGAAAAGAAAATCCAATCTTAGAACCATAAAACTGGATTGGCAAAATATAGAATGGAGAGCAGAAGTTAAATATCTAGGCCTTACCCTAGACAATAAACTTCTATGGAACAAACATGAATTTGAAGTAACCAACAAGGCCAAAAGAGCTCTGATGGTGTGCAGAAACTTTGCAGGAAAAAATTGAGGATGCAACCCAAAAATACTGCTTTGGATGTATACAGCGATAGTGAGACCGATCATCACCTATGCATCAGTAGCATGGAGCAAAAGAACTAATCTGGCCACCGCGAGAATTAACCTCTCGAAAGTGCAAAGATTAGCATGTGTATGCATAACGGGGCTATGAGAACCTGCCCAACAGCAGCTATTGAAGTAGTATTGGATCTTGCCCCCCTCCACATAGTAATAGAGGGTGTGGCGGAAAGAACCGCACTAAGAATGGTCAAGGAAGGAATGATTAGGCATAGGCCTCAATCTCCTGACGGTGATCAAACTGGGATATGCCCCGGATGATATTTAAAAAAATTAGCTTTGTGAAAGAATTCACCATAAAGCTAAGTAACAGGAGCGAGTGGGATCATAACACCACCTTGAACTTGAATAGAAATGCCATCAAATGGTACACTGATGGCTCCAAAACGGCAGAAGGAACTGGAATAGGAATATATGGGCCTAGAACTACATATTTCGAAAGCTTGGGAAAATACCCAAGTATATTTCAGGCGGAAATACACACTATTGGAAGATGTGTGAGTGTTCAGTTCATTATGAATAGGAACTATCGGAAGCAGGAGATTATCATCGTGTCTGATAGTCAAGCAGCCATCAAGGCGCTGAACTCATATGAAATCAGCTCCAAGATGGTCTGGGAATGCCTAGGGAAACTAAATGAGCTAGGCAAAAGAAATAAAGTAACCCTCCTGGGTTCCGGTCACACAAGATGGAAGGACACGAAATAACGACAACCTCGCAAAAAAGGGCTGGAATGCCTTTCGTAGGGCCTGACCCTTTTCGGGTTAAGTAGCAGTACAATACTGAAGAAACTAAAAATGGAAATGGAGCAGAGAAAATCCAGTTACTGGGAAAATCTCCAGGGAATGAGGCAAAGTAAAATTCTTTTGGGAACTTATAACCAAAAGAGGTTTACAGAATGCATCAACCTGAGTAAGAACAATGTTCGCATATTAACAGGAATACTTTCAGGCCATTGTAGACTGAAAGGACACCTGAGTAAGCTTGGATTGGAAAAAGATCCTGAATGCAGATTTTGTGGGGAACAGGATGAAACATCCATCCACCTCCTCTCAAACTGCGTAGCACTGTGCAACCCGAGGGCATTGTACCTGGGTGCATGTGAAATCGAAGAGTGAGACTTACCTAGACTGGGGCCCTCTGACATCCTACACTTTCTAAAAGGAATAGGATTGGAAGGCCAGCTGTAAAGTAGCAAGAATAAGGGACACAATAGATCTTTTAGGTCGCAGTGTAACACCACCCTTCTATTACATACATACAACGCTTGTTCCGATATTATACAGGAGGGTAAACCCCTTTCGACAAGAGAGTGGCGGCTAGTTGCAATGAAGTTAACTGAAATATCACATACAGCAATTTGATAAACATAATATATAAAAGACAAATTCATTGGTGTATATTTTTTAATTTATATAGAAAGGGAAACAAACACTTCTATAACATATGCCACCCAAAAGTTCTATTTGAATCGGTGATAACCTTTCTTGCCGGTATAAAGGCTTTCAATTTCTTTAAGGGCGTCTGCCGGAGTGTTTGTTAAAAGTTTTGACCTGTTTTTGCAATGGTCGCATTCAGCGGAACTAACTGATGTGGTATAGTGTGCAATCTTCTGCTGTGAAGCAAACGGCTGTATTTAGAAGCGTACTTTTCTTATGTTGCTTTCAGAATATGTTAAGAAAAATGGCGAAGATGGCGAAGTTAGCGTATAAATATAATGATAGGATTTATGACGTATAATCTGCAATATTTTTGATGGGCAGCTTCTATTTTTTCTATTGATTCTTGTTTTTTTTATTACTTTGCCATTTGGATTAGTACAGTTTAACAGGAATGGATATACAGTGTCGATACCTTTGATACCGGAAGGCAAAAAGTCGTGACCTTCAGTCAGCTTATAGACGACTATCGGTTAGAATAAACTTAGAAAAGATGGCGTTTGCGTGCGCACATTCAAAATTTTCTAGCTGTCAGGTTAACATATATATTGCAAAGAAGAGATCACCGGCTTCACACATAGGCCTAGAACCTGTTGTAGGAGTGTAAAGGAGGAGGAGAGAAAATTGGGATTAACACTAGAGATATCAACTGCAGACTGTGTAATGGGATACTAGAATGCCGGAATAGCTAATATATATTAATGGATAAAAGAAATGGGGGGTCAAATACAAAAGGCCAAGAGGCTGCAGTGTTTTCGGAGATCTGAGATCAAACGGGTCTTACAAAAAAAAAATATTCCTTATTAAAATGTCATAGCTGTTCTTGAATGTGCATTCATAGTTTATATTTACGAAAATTGCCAAATGACTGTGAAAAATTGTTTTGACAAGAGCCGAGCTGGGCTTTCTATTAGTTTAAATGAATTCAGAAAAGGTGGGGACTCCACGCAGTTAAAATTTGCTAGCTGTCTGTTCTTGTTTACATGTTACTTGGTATGGGTGTATCTAGATGTCCCACTATTATTTTCCCACTTACTTGCTCGTAAACTAATGGAGGCAAAAAGTTTCAGTAGAATACAGTAGAATTGGAACAACATTGCATGCAAGATTCTATAACACTACTGGTACAAATAACTTTTTATTCTCTTTCCCCACTTTGCTTTTTGAAGTGTAGGTGTCGAGGATTTTTTTATGAACGAATTCGAACTATTAACAAAAAGTGTCTCAAAGAATGAAAAAGTGCATAATAAGACTTCTGTCGCTATCATTCCTTCTAATGCTAAACTGATCCATATGATTACTATGTTGCAATAACGGATCAAGAACCATTAGAATAGTTATTTACATTAGAATGGGGTAAGTGCCATTTACAGGCAACAAGGCTAAAATGTTATTTAGGCAAGTAATGGACAATGATATAACACCAATCAACAAATTATGCAATTTGAAACAAACGGAAAGTAAGAAGTAGATTTTGTTATGTTACATAATAAGCAATAATAATGTGCGAGCATAGACGATTGAGGGGTTCTGGGCCCTATAGCTCTACTAATATTGTCAATTATGCGTTTCTGTCAAAATGCAAGCTTGACACTCCAATCATTCTTATTGTAATTATGTGGATTTTTTTGACATTCGAACGTGTGATAGAGGTAAAAGTGAGATTTTATAGGGACGACACACTTCAATCATTTATGCTCCGCGCTGCATACATTTTTAATTTTTCTGAGGTACCTAATTTTTGACAATATTTCGAATTGATGCTTATAACCATATTTGTAAGGTTTCCTTTCGAAAATAATCAGGGGTATAATTTAAAAACTAGAGTGATAGAATTTTATGTATAATGTCGTCCCAATTCCATTGGAATTTGCTTCCACTTTTTATCTCTATTACTATCCGAGCAAAAACGTAAGAAAACCGACATAGGACATGCTATTAGTAAAAATGGTATGCATTCCCAACATATCCTAAAATGTTGCGACATAGCCATAACCTATCGACACCTACCTGATAAACGCTAGACCAAACATTAGGATCTACTTTTCATGCTTTTGGCAATGTCTTCCACCACTTTTGTAACCTTTAAATCCTTTGCCTTACTTTTACTCATTATAAATCGACTATTATTTAAAACAGAACAGAGTATGAACATTATGCAAACGACTACACCTGTTTTCTCATTTGTCACTTATTGCCGCGCACCTATGGGCAGACTATCTTTTTTCTTCTATACAATTTGGTTTTGTGTATTAGAACTTTAAACAAATGGCTACATTCCTTTCTGATGTTGGATTACTACATCTATATGTTACTAGTATTAGAGAAGTTCTAAATTCTTGGACAACTGTCCATAATGCATATTTTATACCAGTGGATTATTTTCCTAGTTTTTTGCTACAATGATATTTCAATGAAACTTTATGAAATATGTAGTTTTGGAATGCATTCTGGAATCCATGGAAATTTGGTAAACCTAATCTTCTTTTCATTGCGTTAAACTTTGTTGACATTTACTTCCATCCAGAGAAAAAAAAATTCCTCTTTAATCACCAGGACATTATCAAACATGGTAGTAGAAGAACATTTGCCTGCACGATGATTCTTTTTTTTTATTTTTTTTTACATTTATTATTTCATAAATTAACTATTTATATTTCTTTGCCATGACACTCTGAAAATCTATTAGATACTTAAAAATAGTCGATTAATATTGAAGTTAAACATATAGTATTGTATATTTTTTCCGAGAAATTTACTATTTTTCGAAACTTTAAAATTAAGAAAGTTGCAATATCTAATACGAACTAAAGACAAATCAACTTTTTTGAGTATCTTGAAAATGATAAAATAAACTTATTTTTTTTTTATATCGAGAAAGTAGCCCTGGAGTACCTAACAATTTTGTCATTATGAACATCGAATTGGGCTTCCCTGCACACTCTATAAGAGTAACTATGTATTTATCAATTAAAGAGTATAATACACAATGGTATATTTTCTTTATTGGAAAGGTTAAATTTAATCACAGTAAGTAGGTACTATGTATTGATCAAAATGTATACATGTCTAGTATTTAGTTTGAAATCCTTTGAGACGTACAAGCAAAAAAAATCAATTGGCATTTGAAATATATGCGAATTTTCCTGAGGCTATTTATAGTGAAAGGACGTTGGCACACAAAGAAATTCTTTACAAGGGTACTGCAGTTTCCAAAATCACCTAGGAGAATCCCCAGACTTTTAACTTGCAGTCTCCAGTTCGTGATGTATAAAAGGTAAAAGGATATTTGAAATGTATGTTTAATCTATTAAAACAATGTGAATAATAAGAAACTGCTGCTCGTTTCTATTTATCTAAACAATGAATTGCTTGCAGAGATGTCTGTCTAATGAAAACGTTTGTAATTATACATCCATTATACGTTAGATGTTAAGAAAATACAATGTAATTTTGATATGTTAGTAGAAACACTGAACTTTCATCAGCTACAAAGCTACATTAGTACGTTAAAATATTCAGTAAAACCTTTCGTCTTTGAAGTGCTTTTAAAACAGTTATGCGTCCTTTCGGAGTTAGAGATAAATATGCATTATATGTTGAGAATTATTTACAAATAAACATATCAATTAAAATTCTGATAAATTTCAAAGGCCATAAAATATATTTCCATTCCATGAACGTCAGATAATTATATTTTTCCTTATTTGCTGGCTGATGCTTTTGATACTTTGGAAGCATAAGTAGCCAGTGACAGATATCGAGCAAAATGGAAACAGTAATTTAATGAGAAACAGAAAAAACAAATATAATAAAGGGCAAGTAGCTTAAAATATCTTAATTTCGTTAAAGAGTAGATAATCATTATAATATGACCATCGTGACTAGTATTTCATGTCAACAGATATTAGGGGTAACGAGTCGATCGAAGGGTGGGGATTTTTTTAATAATGCTGCCAAAGAATTGGATAGATACTTATGCTATTTAGATATTTAATAGTGTAGTACCTGTTTGGTGCATCGGTGTTAAATTATAGCTATTAATATGTAAGTATATAAGTCTTTAGTTTAATTGCCATTGGTTGGAATAATTAAGATTAAGTTACTGTTAAACATTAGAATGGATACTGCTGTTGTTTTATTTGCTTTTTGAACAGCTGGAAAAGTTGGCATAGAAGCTGCAATGATCGTCTACGAAGGGCCGAGTAGCTACATACCTTGACGGCACAGTTATCGGAATTGAGAGAACGTGAAGGCTGCTTCCCAGGTTCTGCTTCTAGAGTAATGTTTCGTTGCTACTCGGCGAATGTTGGAGGATGAGGTTTTATGTATGTTGAGAGTAATGGGTAAATGTTTGGGATATACAACGAAAGAAGAAAGAATTTTCAAACAACTTTTTGTTAAAAAAAATATAACTAATCCTCAAAGATATATCAAAATTTAGGAGACTTAAAGTTGTCGAAAATTCCTGCAGTTTTAGCTTAAATTGAATCATTTTCTGATGGGGCACTATTCATACACTTCTCAGGAATCGTTTAAAATGTTATGCTTCCACATAAGCGCGAACATTTTAGTGCATGTTTACTTTACTTTGAGAAATAGAAATGAAAATGCAGGAAATGTTGATGTTTAAGATAATTATTTTGAGTTGTACGGTACAGGTTATTCTGCATTCTTTTGTAAAGGTTTATTATTGACTATTGATATGCTTATTCCATGGAGTAGGATGTAAAATACGGAAATCCGAAACAGTATTTTAGGTTCAATGCTGCTATGTAGAAGCGTTGGAGTGGCAGCATGTAAACAAGAATAGGCAGCTAGCAAATTTTAACTTGGCGCGATCGCCATTTTCTTTGAGTTTATTCTAGCCAACAGAGGTGCGTTCAAATATTTACTCCGAGTACTCCAGCAAGCCAATAAACAGAGTGAAGGTCTTGATTTTTTGCCTATTGAGACCAAAGGTGCCGCCACTATTTGTCCGCTCTTGTTTGGATGTTTTTTGACTTAAAAAAACCACCATGTTGGAATATTAATAATTTTCAAAATTATGCACCCGCCACCTAGTGTTCAGTGATCATTTTTATTTTGAATATGTGAGATTATGGTTAACACTTTATTTTATTATCACTGTGTTACACTATTGCTTGGTGTTACAGTTTCCTTTCTCTAATAAATATGACCTCTGTCTCTACTGCTGTACAACTACCAACTTTGACACTGCTAATGTAGTATAGTATTTAAAGCTAGTAAGTGTTTACCTTATATGTATATTTCACATATGCAGTCGAACTCATCAACAAATTATATCATACATAACTTATAACCGATCCGTACTTGTATAACTTGGCGTAAAAGTTGGACGATTCGATTTTGCTGTACAAAATTTGCCTCTACCGAAGGGCAAATTCAGAACTGCCCCTGCTGTCAAGCTTGCAAGCGATTTTCATCGACAGACTTATGTGCTGCATGGACATTATATTAACTATGAGACTCTCAACTCAAAGGATATGTTAAGTTTAAAGGATATTTTTTAGCATATTGAAATAAAATATCAATATATTGTTGCCATCCCTAGTTGCTGTAGATTAAAAAAGCATATGCATGTCATAAGGGTGGCAGATGATGTAAGATATGCATTCTGCTAAAGTAAAGAAAAGGTTCAGTTAACATCTTTTGTCAGTGCTATAGAATGATAAAGTTTCCATTACTGAGCTCGGAAAACAGATTCTAATAGATCTGAAAACAGTGCGGTGAAACAGGTTTTCACGGCCACCCCAAATTCAAGTTTTAATTCATTCTAATTCAAAAAAAATCAGCCCTGTTACGAATTAAGTTAGAGATTTGGATTCATATGCCGACTGATACTGTATTATAGTGTTGTAATGGCAATATATTTAATAAAAAGTATTTATTTCGATACTTAAAGTCTAACAAAATAATTGAACACTACTTAAGAACACTTATTAAACTAATTCATTTAATTACTAATATTTGTTTTGCAATTTATATTCACTGATATCAATTTAAACTGCTATGATTTATTTCTACGGCTCGCTTCGCTCGCTTCAACTTTTCACTATACGCGCTCCTATATAGACTGACTCATTCCTACTAACAGGGGCCTGTTGCATAAAAGTACAATTACAATTTACAGGTGATACTTTTGTTACAATCTGTCAAAATTTGACTTACGGGCGTTGCAAAAATATATATTTATGTCAAATTTTGACAGATTGTAACAAAAGTATCACCTGTAAATTGTAATTGTACTTTTATGCAACAGGCCCCAGGTGTATATTTATACTTGTCGCGAGAACTCTAGAAGAAATCTACATGTTTCCTGACAGTTCCAGTCATTCATGCTGGAAACATCGATTGCGAATTGACGCATCGTATACTAGCACCCTCTGTGAGCTGTCTCGCGATCTAAGGGTGGCGCCATCTGCTGGTATACCGTGGCATTAAATATAAAATAGGCGCGCTGTAGGTGTATCTCAAGAAAATATTTTTAGTAACGACGAACTTCCAGTGGTTCCAACGGAGATACCAACTTTGTTACTTTAAATGGAATACTCTGTATACCATTTCAGCAAATATACTTTAGATCTAAACCGTATGGGTTTCTGAATTAGGTGCTTGACATTAAAAAAAAAAATAACAAACGTTTCCCTAAAGTCGACTGAAGTGATCAGTGTTACCAGCGCTTTTTTTGGAAATAGAAGCACACAGTAACTACAATGGTAACAAGTTAAAAAAATAAATTCCAGTGTTATTGTCAATTACCGAAGATCCAAATATCAATCAAGCAGGTGTAAGGCAACAATTTGGAGGTATAGTAAGTAAGAAGTCAGCCCAAATAATATTAAAGAACCAATATTTTCTTGAGATACATCCTATAATACAGTATAGTCGCCATATGCATGAAGTTCTTAACTTAATTTGTAGAGGAGCTACAGGAGTCTGGTGCACTATTACAGCATGTTGTACAGCTGGGCTTTCTAAGAATGGTATGTCGCGTTAGTTATATGTTGTTGCCACGTTAGCATACAGTTCTTATTTCGTACATTATGTGTAATTGGTGTAATACTTATAGTAAAGAAACTTATAGTTAATATGTCAAATGTTTTAATTAAACCGATCTCATTCGCAGATTTATTATTTGAACTTTTAAATGTTTTTTGGAAAGCAATAAATTACATCTAGCTTAACAACTCCAACATGCATCAATCCTTTGTGAGATTTACGAACTAACTATTTAATTTAATAAAGTATTGACCGCTATATGCAAATTTATGACAACTAAAACGTTTCAAGGAACGTACCTGAACATTCCTACTGTAAAAGTTGTTGGTAAACAAATGGACTGCAGTGAAGTTCCTAATTTCGTCAAATTTGAATATGAGCTCGACGTACCCGGTTGGAAACGAGTCATTTTTCCATCCAACCCAGCCACTGCCTGCCGAATGGACGAATGATAATGTTTGAGTACACGTTATATACATTAATCCAGTACGTTTACCTTTCCCGTAACCTATGTCGAGACGAAAGTTATCAGCTCCCGTTTCACCGTCAACTAGTCGGCCGAGGCCGTCTGTTAGCTCTCCTTGAACATGTTCACCGTCGTACGAGCTATCCCATAGCCCCTGGGCGGGTTCGGACGATTCGGGAGCATTGTACCATACAACGCCGCCTGTAAATAGAATACTGACCATAGCAAAAACAAATACCACAAACACAATTTGCCAATTATGCGAGAGACAATTGTATCCCGGGAAGTGGAGGAGATTTCGGACTGTTTGACTTCGACTAAATCTAAATTAATGTGATGTAATGATAAAATTGTATAGATACAATTACATACAGGAAGACACCATTTCCTTGTATTTGTTTCATTCGAGAAACAATTGGTAGAATATATCACATCTCGCGGATTACGGAAACAAAAGTGAAACTGAAGCTTAATTATATATTATATTCTTTGCAGTTTTATTTTTACGTGAAATAGAAAATCTTTATAAACAATAAGGTCGGGAACCGATTTTAAATATTTATTTTCTTTATTCCAAAGAAAAGTTTCAAGTTACTAAAAATTTACAGGTTTTTTGGTTATGAGATTAGTATTTTTTCAAAGAAAAAGGTTTGAAAATGTATATTCTTTAAAAATTTTAGTCCAATGTCACAACTGTTCATCCCAATAAATAATTAAATAAAAATAGTTGGCGGTTTGACGTTCGCCGATTGCACAGTCTGTCTTCATCTTCGCTGTCAGTTAATGTGTCAAATTTTCAATTGTGACATTGTGTTTGAGAAGATTACGTAGTCCGTGTTGTTCTATGATTTGTGATGTTAGTAATAATAAATATATGTTCTATCCAATCATTTATTTTAAATTTCTCTGTGTCTACCGGTTTCGGCTTTTCGCCATCATCTGGACAACAGTACGTCTAAGGGGAACTAAGAGCTACGTCCAGATGATGGCGAAAAGCCGAAACCGGTAGACAGAGAAATTTAAAATAAATGATTGGATAGAACATATATTTATTATTACTAATTCCACCACCAATCAAAACTTTCAATAACAGTTTGTGGTGTTGTTCTTAGAAAGGCAGCATTATTTATATGTACATTTTATAATCATAATGTAATCAATAGATGGTAAATTTTGGTTAGTTACTATTTCAAAATCAGTATCTAATGTAAATTTTTGCATAAAATGACCTACTTGATTTGTATAAATCCTATAACAATAGTCTTATAAAACTTCAAGCATTTTACAGACTATGTATTTTAATATTAAGTAATTATTAAATAATCATACTAAATGTCATTTAAATCCTAACCAAAAACCATTAAATCAGGCATCATTTAATGGTCTTTGGTTGTGACATTGGGCAAACGCAAAAATCGTCAGTTTTTTGAAACCCAAATGTTGAATTGTTTTAGACATTAAGTCATCATATCGCACTAAAATGAAGTAGATTAAGCCGTTTATTTCTGTAACTTGTTAAAGGACTCGGCCCTATTATGCCAAACCTACCTCACATTTCTGTTTATGTATTTCATACAAATACTTATTTAATTATATCCACATATTAGTGAATTAGTGATTAGAAAATTGTATGAATTAACAGTCTCAAAAATAGGACGGTATAAAATATCCACATTTCAGAAAGAATATTTCGGATAACTAGCAGGAAGAAATACTGCTCAGCCTTTTTCTAAACACTAACAAAAACTTACTCAGACTTATTAAGTGGATAAGTAGACCTATGGGCCATATGCCCGCCGAAGCTGTGATATACTATTTAAAAAAAAAAGAGTCGAAGTCGACATTGTCGTTTTTGCAAATGAGAAAACTAAACTACTAAAGCACCGCAACGGATGCTATATTATGGATATATCTATAACTCCTGTAAAGGTAAAATAACCGAGTTTCGTAAACTTCATTGAGAAAATTCAATTAATAGCGGGGCTTACAGGCATTATTTTAGCCCTTTTACAATACAACACCTACCTCTTGATAACTGGTTTTCATACACATATGTACTAAACGCAAAATAATTATGAGTTATCAGCAATTTAAAGTCTTCTTAAGGATGTGCGTTAGAATTCTCTTATTTTTAGATGTATTGACAGGTAAGCTGGAACAAGAAGCAAGTATAATAAATAACATAACATTTAAAGAGCGTCTATTATAGGTAGGTATAGCAAATTATGGATTAAATAGAAAATAGCTGGCACACGGTGATGTTGAAATTCGCATTGATATTAACGAATTAACGTAAAAATTAAAGAAAACTATTTTTTGCGAAGCAATTGTAGAGGTCTCATAAACTTGCACTTGATGGAAATTCTAATGAAACGTTAAACACTAACGTAGTTCATGAGTTTAACTCCGTCAATACCTGTTCTAAGCCAATATTTGAAGGGAGGAAGGGAAGCGGTTTCAATATCGTCAAAAAACCAAGTTTCATGGATCATAAATGAAAAATCATCTACTAATCCATCTAGAGTTACAGGGATCCCAAGCGATATCTAGCGGAGGGCAGAACCTAAAAACGTTGTCTTTAATTTAAAATGTGTGTGTAAACTATGCCATGGAACAAGGATACGTCGAAAGCTTTCAGTATCGGATCGACATATCTACTTGACGACCTTAACCTATTACCAGGGATTGCATGCGGAGCGCATATTTATGGCAGAATCAGGTTTCAATTTAAAGAGAACAAGAAATGTAGGCAATCAGTTACGTATTTTGAAATGTGGATATTTTATCCTTAGAAATGAAATTCTGGTAAAATATTTAAATAAATATCATTTAATTAGGAATTAAAGTGCTCTACATTAACATGATAGTTGATAGTGAGGGACTAGTCCATGAGTTTCTTGTGGACGAGCTCAGCAGCAGGGTAAGCGCAATTCAGTTTCATAAGACATAGTCTCTATCTCCTGCCGAACGCAGTGCAGGCTACTTCACCCCACCCTACTCGAGGTACTACTGTGCAAGTAAAACTCTGCGGTCTAGACCAGTGAAAGTCGATGCCGATCGTAGAGTGAAACTTTTTTCACATACGACCACTGTTATACCATGACCCGAAAGGGAAGGATGTCCATACTTAACTCAACTGATCGAGCGTAGACAATCTCAAAAAACAATCGAAATCCTAAGGTGGCGGACTTGATCGATGGGATGCATGGCTGGATAGAAGACCAGTCTCCACTAGTCTAATTCCTCCAATCTAGTGGCGTTATGGAGTTCGTGTCGATGGATGAATGACACCTGGGACAAAAGGTGCCACTAACGGAGCCTCTGGGAAAACGAGCTACTTCTCAGAGTGATCAGAATAATTAGTTTACCACTGGGATACCCTCTGCTGAAAAGTACCCAAGACCAAGTCTGACGTAATTTACGCTAATGGCTGTTGAAAGATTGTCAGACAAACACACTCGCGATGATATATTACCATACCGGCCACTACATCAAGATCAATATGCATATCAAGCAGGATAATCTACAGAGACAGCTTTGCATCACTTCGTACAGAGGGTTAAACATGCTTTGCAAACCAAGGTAGTGCGTTTGTGCACATTCCTCGACGTATAGCAACATCAGTCTACAAAGCATCGACGAAGAATGAATCGAAGAATATGAAAAAGCCGATGATTTAGCAAGAAAGGGATCATCTGCTTCATATATACTTTCAGAACATGTTCTGACTAAAAGCACATCACGAGAGCAAGTAAGAAGTTGAGTCAAAGAGAAACAAAAAGTACACAGGAATAATACAACCAGGCAAGGTACCTCTATTAAGGGAGTATAAAAAAGAAGACTGAAGAACTACTGTAGCTCAATAGGAATCACCTTCGCTTCGTAACAGCTCTCCTACCAGGACACTGTACACTGAAAGGACACCTACAGAGCATTGAGATTAACACTAGATATACCAATAAATTGCAGACTGTGCAATGGGATAACGCTTAGCACATTCTATGTGAATGGGAGGCTCTGGACGCAAGAAGATGCAAGAAGGCAAGTCAAAAATGAACCCAAGGGATTGCTTCGGTCAATCAGCCAGATACCTGTACAGATTAGTGTAGGGGTAAAAGAAATGGGAGACTAAATGCAAAAGGCCAAGAGGCTGCAGTGTTTTCGGAGACACCACGTCAGATGACTCCCACAAAAAATGTTACATGCTAAGGTTACATAGCGCGGTACTAAATAACCGACATTGAATTCTGGATCATTGCTTGTAAATAGGTTTGTTCTAACGTTGTTGTATGCCTGTGTGTAACCTTGTGACCAGTTAGTCGTGTGTTAACTAGGAACCTTGACATAACCTTGCAACAAGATTCCTTGTCAGTGACAAACTTGTGATCAATTTTTTCGTTGGCGTGACATCCTTAGAAAAAAGTTCAAACTTTAAATTGTTGTTTGAGTATCCCTTAACAGTACATACTGTTGACAATTGAGAAGAAAAACCAAGTGAAAATGAATGATAAGAGTGATTTTACCGCCTTTTCATTCATAGAATCTCAATTGGTGTTCATGTGCTTCTTTGAATGTGTTCTAAATTTTCACTGTGGCGAGGTATAAACCGATAATATCTGTCTGAGACTGCTGTGCAGTCCTAGCAGTCATTACTACTAACATCTAAATTGACTACAAATTGTTAACATGACACCAAATTAAATGGTTAACAACATTAGCTAAATTTCTGCATAATTTTTATCGTCAAACTTTTTAAATAGTAAACTTTAATTTTTATAGTAAGAAAATTAAAAAGTTATAAACATCGACAGTCCTCTTAAACACCTTATTTAACGGTTGGAAATTTATTCCTATTTTTTTTCAGTACTTAAAGTAGCTCAGAAGTACTGATTTGATCAATACAGATAGTCCAAAGTTCAATTAAAACGATTGCAATTATATTATACAGTAAAGATATCAGTTACAAAGAATTGCATAAAAACGCGTTTTATGAGACATACAATAATCATTTATTAGAAACGAGTTTTTTAAAGTTTTATTTGTCTTTTACAACGTGAAATGTTTGTTTTGTACTAAGCTATATTATTAAGAAATTAATTTGTGTGTGTTATGTTATAAAATCTTCAAAAGTCTAACGTTTCCTTAATGAAGTTTTGTATTAATTTCTCTACTACATGAGTTAGCTTTTATGTTTATATATTAGAAAAACAAAGAGAAAGAAGTAGTATCGCAGTGGGCCTTTGTATGTTTTGTTATGTACGCAAAGTTCCGCATTTATCTTAACACCGTGCATAGAAAGTGTTTTAAACGTAATGTAATTTCAATTACGTTTTAATGCATTTGTACACGTCCGTTCTCGCCCTTTGTACACGTAATACGATTGCACTTTACGACATGGGGCGGCTGCTCCTATAATAAATTGATAAATCATAAAGTACAGTCCACCCAATGCAAGGGCTATAAATGGTCAGTAAGGAGGTGTCGCGTGAATAGGAGAAAATAGATATTTATAGCTGTTTATTGTATTTCACTCCCGTGCACTTAAGTGCGTGTGCTTTTCTTACTTGGTCCCATGCAATTTAGGGGTCCATTATTGCAGACCAATATCAGAATTACACGCGTTCCTTAATGCCTGTATGCCAGCTAAAAACGGAACAGGGTGTAGGAGGTTCTTTATTGCCATTGTTGAGATCGGGAGCCAATTCCTGTGAATGTGAGTGTCGCTTCGGATAGTAGTCTTCCCTACATTCTTAGTACGGGGCCCACCCCAATGGGAATGTATGCATGTGCGTAAGAACATACCATACAGGGTTATCTAAATTAAGCAAAAATTCATTGCTATTTTGGTTAATATAAGCAAAAGTGCAGTGTTTTTGGTATTTAGCATTGACCGTCATGCATTTAAAGATTTCAAGGAATTGGTTTGATAAGTTTTTCAATAAGTAAGGGAAGAAACCTGTAATACTATCTATATTATAGGAAAATATGCTACTGATGGGTTCTAGAAACAGTTATTTGTAATACTAGGCCAGAAATTATAGTTTGCGAGAATGAATACGGTTTGTGCACAGCCGCGACTATTCGCAAAATCGCTTCTGGCCATGTGTTACACACTATTCTTGAGCCGATAAATTTGAATCTTGTTGAAAATAACACACTGCCCCAGGGAGTTAACTATATAAGTTTTTCAGGATAAACTATATACAGTATTTTCTTCGTAATTTGAAGTTTATTCAGCTTTTACTACTAAAAGGTTTGGTAACAACTTATTAACAGTTATTACCTGCAAAATCTTCCTACAGGTATTGGAAATAATGTGAATTATTTTAAGAAATGATGTAATTCTATTATTTTTTATTGTTAATATAGTGTTGCCAACCTGGAAAATGGTAGGTTTCTGGACAATAGGGTGTTTCTGGACAGAGGCAAAAAAAGTATTATTTTTACAAACTAATGAGCAAGTCTACCTAAAATATGATTTTGCCAATAAGCAAAAATGCTTGTTGATTTCTTAAAGAAAAGGGAAAAGAGAGAATTATTTCTCTTTTTTCACAAGTGATTCAGAAAAGAATAAAATATTAAATTGAAGCAATCATAGAGGAGATACAATGTTGATTGAGATGTGAGAACAGAGATATTCGCGCATATTTTGGAGATTTAGAGAAGGCGTTTGATCGAGTAAAGAGAGAAAACATGGAGGTACTAAGAAAAAGAGGACTGGAGAAAAACCTAATAAAAATAGTGAATGTAATGTTTAATGGAAGTACCGGTATTGTAACAATGAAGAATTAAAAGGATATGGGAGTGAAACGAAGATGTGTGTTGGGTCCACTACTATTTTCAGCGCTACTGGATGAAGCATGAGATGAAGCCGAGAAATAAAAAAGGGCTCTATAACTAGACACTCGCAAATGCAGTAGAGTGCCATTAGCTGATTTGGATATTCAAATAATTCGAAGAGTTAGATAAATAATCAACAAAGGTAATGTAAATTGGTAAAATGCGTATTAACAACACATCAATAACATCATAAAGAAGACGCCCATAGAAGCAAACGAAATAACATCGAAAATCCAAATGAGAAGGTAGTGGCGCTCATCATACTGTCTAGCGGTAAAATCTGACAATGGTTAACAAACAGAGATCATGATTAAAGGTTTTAGACATAATATGTTCAATAAAAATTAAAAATAGAACTAAAAAAGAAAAAAAAAGTAGAATAAGAAACGAAGTGCACAGACAGAAATTTAATGCGTAACCAACAAACGATAATATATGCGGGAAAAATGCAAAAAGGGTGTACAAGTATAAAAGAAGAAACCAAGAAAAAAAGGTAGGAAATATGTAAGTTACAGTCTTATCAGTCGCATATCTTTGCGGAAAAAAATCAGCATTTTGATAGGAAATAGTATATTAAAATGCTAGTGTTTCAATGTCGTTTGCTGTAACACGAGTGATTTAAATCTACGAGTATTACAACAGAGTTTTAACACGTGTTTTTTTTATACTATTTTTTCATTTCGGATTAATTTACGTATATTTATTATTTAAAATGAGATTTCGA
This sequence comes from Protaetia brevitarsis, assembly GCA_004143645.1. Lineage (NCBI taxonomy): Eukaryota > Metazoa > Arthropoda > Insecta > Coleoptera > Scarabaeidae > Protaetia > Protaetia brevitarsis. The sequence continues at coordinate 1,039,540 of RXPK01000206.1, forward strand.
CATAATTCTTGTGTCATGTGCAAGTTATGTGCTGGCTCTGACATCAACAGTCTCTCCAACTACGATTTGTATTTATACTAGGAAATTTGTATTAAACTACTGAAATGTTTAAAATATAAAAATATACTTTCACAATGTTAAAACCATTTCTCGGTAATATTTTTTTCATCATATTGTGTTTCGTCTAAGTCACTTAGTATCAACACAACAATGGTTGCGGTATACTGTACACAGGTAGATTTCAAGCACTTCGCGTGCAATAACTCTAGCATCAAAAGCCAATCAAGCTCTCTGTCCCGGGCAATCTAATTAAGTTTCAGTCCTGTTATATGCAAGAAATCAAACGTGGAGAGTTCGATGTGTCGCGATTACGTTGCCCTCGAAATCTATATTCTCGGAATTGGCGCCATAATTCAGTTCAGCGATATATGCGACATCTGGTCGGGTATTATATCTTGCTAAGTTGAAACTGATTTATAGCGCGTTCAGTAGAGGGCTGAGATGTTTATAAAATTTAATTAACTCATTTGGAAGGACGATCCAGGTGTTGATAATTTATGATCTGTTAGATAAGCAGAAACGTTTGCAATTCTGAAAATACAGAAGCGGAAAGGACAACATCCGGGTAAAGTGGAAGTAAATATTTATTTCCAGAATTGTTGGTGTAATTATCATTAAAGCATTCTTGAATCCTCTTGCCTAGAGAAAGGATAAACGCGGTGTCAATGTCAATAAAGAGCGGTTGTTTTCATTCATAAATAATTCACGGCGATAATTAGATAGTTGATGCAAAATATGTATGCTAATAGCTAGCTCATGCATTTCCATTATTTAGAAGTGATTAGAATGCAAGCGTAGTACGGCTCACCATAACTAAAATTCGTAAGTAATCGGATAATGAAACTTAAACTTGGAAAATTCAAATATTTACGGTAACCAAACATAGGTTATAAAACATACAAAAAATTTCACTAAAATAGTAAATTCGCACGAAACGAAATTTAATCAAAAACTATGCATTGGAACAGCAAAAATAGGACGAAGAAAAATCTAATCCAGAATTATCAATATTTTATTCAGACTACCGGTTTCGCGTTATAACGCATCATCAGGTCTTAGTGGTCTAAAAACCTAATTAATTAAAATGAGAACAATATAAGTTGTAATAACTACAATAATAATAATAATATTTATTGATTAAGGACACAATTGTGTGTATAACAGGTCAGAAAACACAATTAACCCTAGTCCTACCAACGTTTTATCGTAACGTATCCTACCAAGGTGTGCCTCACAGGCACACATCTATTTGTACACATTGTTGATGTAAATAATAGCAAAATATGCATTATTTATTTAATGTAGTAGGTATACAGTAAGATTAAAACATATAGAAAGAATATTGTGTGTCAGAAGATATAATTTTTTTTTTTTTTTTTTTTTTGACGTCTACGGGAACTAAGCCCATACGCCGCAGTTTATTGACTACAATTAAATACTAAAAACTTTTATGTACAAACAAAACAAACAATTCCTATCATATGTCTGATAAAGGTTACTCTGATACTCAGTATTCGCTCAGTTAAACGACTAAAGTTAACCTAAATGTAGATGTGGACTTAATCAGGTAAAGACAAGGACACCCATTTCACATCTCGGGGCCTATCGAGATGACTAACAGTAAGACACACAAAAATTCGGCCAACGGACAATAGGTGGACCCACATAGGTGTAAGTAGGATGGGAGTATGCCACCTTAAATTCTAATATTCATTTTAATTAAGGTTGAGATTAATAAATTATCAATACTTTTCCTATTCATGTAAAGTAATGTAATAATACTAGTTGGTAAGGGAATTCGTTCTTCAACTAACTTATAAATGAATTGATTAATTATACTGTATGATTTTGACACCCAAAAAATATATGATTTAAATTTGCATTCTCATTACCACAATTACTACATGCAGATGACTCTATGATTTTAATTCGAGCTAGGTGCGCAGGATATTGTCCGTGCCCAAACTTAAGTCTAGCAATTGTTGAGCGATAAAACCGGGTTATATTAGATTCAATGTACCAAGAATTGTTCTTAGTCGAAGCTTGTATATATGCATATTGGGTCATGTGCTGAGAATAACTATCTTTCCAATACGAGTCCCATTTTCGCCGTAATATTTGTTCTTTTGTAATAGATATTATTTCTCCCATACTCAATACGGATTTATACATGATGCCTTCAGTACCACTCCTCTTAGCTAACCGATCTACTACTTCATTTGGTTCAATATAGACGTGACTTTTTACCCAGTATATAACAGTTTGGACTGATCTTGTCCTTAATTCAATTAAATATTTATAATGTCTAAAATTATTGGGTGCATTTTTGAAATAGGATCTCGTTTTCTTATTGCATATATGACACTTGTGGAATCTGTCATGATCGCTATATGTGAATTTCCAGAATCTCTACCATATTTTAAAGCTTCCAACACCGCAATTGCTTCAGCCGTAAATATCGATGCGCCTGAATCTAAACGGAACATTTTATATATTTGGTTATTAAAATCATAAAAGGCACATCCACATTTCTCTTTATCCTTGGAACCATCAGTAAAAATAATAAGCGCTCTTGGAATTTTATTGAGAATAGATAAAAATAATTGTTGATCGTGCTCTACTTGTCCAGAGTATGCTGGTATTTCAATGGAATCATTCAGTATATAAGTATAATAATCCAAATTTTTAGTCATAGAGACATATAGTCTATCTTCATAATTGGAAGTAAATCGAAAGCTCTCCACTAGTATAGGTGATTCCTTTTTGAGCCAATATTTTTCCGTTAGATCTAATAAAGATAAATGATTAATTTTCTTTAATAGATGATCTCCGTATTGTAATCTTAGTTTCCAAATGTATTTAGACGCGATATATAGTCTTCGTAGGTGGAGTGGTGGTTCAAGAGCTTCAATTTGCAATGCAGCAATTGGTGTGGTTTTCATTGCCCCTACGCATATTCTTAGAGCTTTGTTTTGTATAATATTCAATCTACGTATATTGGTAGCGTTACAAGTAGTGTATAAGAAACATCCGTAATCCAGAAGAGATCTTATATATGCCCTATATATGTTTTTCAGTACTGTGAAATCGGCACCCCATTTAACTCTTGACACCATTCTCATTAAGTTTAGCGTTTTTTCGCATTTGCCAACCAGTTCGTTTATATGTAGATTAAATTTTAATTTATGATCAATGTGCAAACCAAGATATTTGGTACTTATGACAATGGGAAAGGATATGTTGCCAAATTTAATGTTATGAGTAGGTAAAATTCTAGATCTTGAGAAAAAAATAACTTTGCTTTATTGGCGAAAGATCTAAAGCGTTATTAGTTAACCATTTAATTGCCTTGTTTATTGATTGCCCATGTTAACAATTAGTGATTGCATCTGTGAATGTGTGGATATATATACATAAATCATCAGCAAATTGTATGATATTAACAGGTGACGATATTACATTGTGTAATGAGTGAGTGTATATATTAAATAATATGGGACTCAGGCAAGATCCTTGTAATAAACCCTGCGGCATTCTTCTAGGACCAATCTTCTCGTTGCAATCAGATCTGACAAAAATATTAAGATCACGAAACAAGTTCGTTATGTTTCTTGAAGCTATCGGTGGAATTCCAATGTCGCAAAGCCTACTTTCCAAAATCCTTAACTCCACTGCACCATATGCATCCTTAACATCCAAAAACATACACATCGTAGTCTTATTCTTTGTGAGGCCAATCTGTATATCTGAAATCAATTCAGTTAACGCGTCTATGGTACTTCTAGATTTTCGAAATCCATACTGCGTTTTTGGCAGGATGCTTTTAGATTCTATCCACCACTCTAATCTATCTTTGATAATTCGTTCGTAAATTTTTGTTATACATGGAATGAGTGCTATTGGTCTATATGAATCTATCTCTTCAGCATTTTTATTAGGCTTCAGGATTGGCACCACTAAGACATTTTTGAGAGTCTTTACCGTTTCTCCTTCAAGCCACATTTGATTATAAGCCGAAACAAGAATGTGTTTAAATTTTGTTGGTAGGTTCCACAATAGACTGTAATTTACATCGTCTATTCCCGGTGTCGAATCTTTCGCTGCTTCTAAAATTCGATTAACTTCAATCATCGTAATAGGCTGCAAGATCATGTGATCTTCTGAGCTAGAAGAAGTAAGTTCTATGTTCGGGGGCACATAGTCCGGCGTTAATTTTAGTAAAAAACTAGACAGTAAACTATTGTCTATTTTAGTGTAGCCCGCTTTTGATTTATTAAATTTTCGGATGGTATTCCAGACTTCAGTAATAGGAGTATCTCTATTTAAATTATCACAGAAGGATTTCCAACTCTCCTTCTTTTTGTTTTTAAGAAATTTTTTTGAAAAGGCTAAAATTTCACGACATTTGATGTAATTCCTTAAAGTCCTGTTCTTTTTAAAATTTTTGAGAATTTGTTTTCGTTTAGTTATCATTGAGGTGCATTCAGCGTCCCACCACGGTGGTACGTGCTTTTGGCAGGGGAGAACGGATGTTTTATTTTAAAACGTAATCTGCAGCCGATCTAATACAAGTTAAAATATAATCTATTTTTTCTTCTGCAGAGCTTAACTCATGATTTATGCTATAATTTTCTTCTAAATGCAACTTGTACTTGGGAAATAGATCCTTATTCATATGCCATCTGAGTTTAGGATAAATAACCTCTTGGTTGGAGTACTCATAATGTATATTCATAAGAATGGGAAAGTGATCCGAAGAGAATGTGTCATCCAAAACCTCCCATTGTATTTTTTGAGCAATGCATGGAGAAACCAATGTTAAATCTACAGCAGATAGGGCACAATCAGGACGTGTTAATCTGGTTGGGGTACCATCATTTAAAAAGATACAATTAGAGTCATTGATTGCTTTTAACAAAATATTCCCAGCATTGTCGTTTTTAGAGGACCCGAATGCAATATTATGTACATTAAAATCACCCCCAATAATATACGGTGCCCTTTAAAAATGAAAATAAAGTATTATACTCGTCATAAGAAACATTACCTTGTACAGTGCGATACACAGAAACAACAGTTAGCTCAAATTGTGGTAATTTAACCCCACACATCATGAAGTTCGGATGGAGACCCATATTCATATTAAGTTGTTGATATTTAATTGATTTATGTATTAATATGGCTACGCCTGCATAACCATCATTGCGATCTAGCCTGACAATATTATGTGATCTAAAGGTTACATTATATTCTGGCTTGTACCAAGTTTCAGAGAGAATTACAATATGGGCATTATAAGCTGAAATTATATAATCTAAGTTATTTCGTTTCGATACAGCGGATTGCGCATTCCACTGTATTATGTTTAATTGATTTATAGTTGTGGAATTGAAGATGAAATAAAGGAAAGAAAAAAGAAAAAATATACTATCTATGTAGCTATTATTATTCGTCCACAAGTGATTCTAGATATGTGGTAAAATCTGACAAATAATCTTGTGAGGGGCTGACATTGAAATTAAATTGAGTTTTAAGTTTTTTTATTATTCGTTTTATTCTAGATTTTAAAGAATTTGTTTTAACTGAGCGAATACTTTCAATTAATGTATTATACAAAGCATCAATATCTAAATTCATATCATTTGCTATACTAACAACGTCGTGTTTTCCCTTAGTTTCTGTTAGAAATTTACAATATGTTTTATAACCTATAGTTTTATTTGCAAACATTTCCTCAAATTCAAGAAAGGATTGACTGTCATCTGATGAAACACTTTCGTCACGTTTTTGTTTTTTTCGGTTTTTAGGAATGACAAAAAGTGTCTCACTATTTTGTACATCTGATTCATCCGTTTCACCCTTTTGTTGTTCCACTTCTGTATTGGCATAACTGTTATCTAATTCAACTGAAGAGGAAGCTAACCTTTTTTTTGAATAATTAAGATTACCTATTTCACCGCTAGCGATGTCACTTTGATCCGTTAGAATAGCTATACTTGTTGTTACTGATGATTCCGTGATGTTTTGTGTTGATGGCACTGTCTTAAGGGAAGTTTCTTTAGGAGCGGTATGGATTTCAATATCAGCTATTGTCTCATTTGTCTGGTTATAAGAAGGACATTTACTGGCTATATGTCCAGTTTTCTTACAGACGAAACACTTTATTTCATCAGTCGATACAAATATTCTAAAGGAGTTGCCTTGATATCTAATTATTAATGAATCTGGTAACTTATTTTCTGATTCTAAGTTTATATATACTTGGCGACGAAAGCTCAGTATGTGTTTATAATCTGGATGATTTACCCCAGCGCTAATAAATGTAATCCTTGAAACAACATTGAGATTTTCACTTTTAAGTGCTTCTAATATAATTTCATGGGGTATGCTGGGAGATACATTAGATAAAATAACCCTTTTTGATGGTGAAACTAACGGCCGAGCAGTTACGAACTTATTATTTAATTTATCCCTTTATGTTCCCTTATAAATTTATTAACCATGTCATTGGACGATAAATAAATGCAAATTCTATTGTTTGATATCCTAGAAGCAAAAATAATGTTGCGAGCATCAATTAAATTACCAACTCCTATGATATAATCGTTTTTTTGTGTATCTTCAATAGAATCAAAGATGATCGCCTGATCACGTTCTGGAAATTTGTATTTATCTACTACAGAAGCAAAGGTTTTACCTTTACTTGCACTAATATCGTTATTTATTTCAATACATTTGTCATTAACATTACTATCCGCACTACCTCCGTTATCAGAAGTAGTGCTGCGGCTGATTATATCCGCCATTTCAAAATTATTATGTCCGTCTTCGCAATGCAATATTATTGTTGTACCGCAATGCAATCAAACAAATGTGCAAAGCCACAACACATGTCCCTCTCATACGCGACGCGCGCATGACAGGTAGAACTCAAAAAAGGACTGGACACTCTTAGATATAGATGTTAAGGTAAACGTAAAAACTAAATAAAATATGAAATTGTAACAAATAATATAGAAATCAAAACTTAACTTAAAGAAGCCTTTTCGGTTGATGAAGTTCAATAAGGTGCACTACTTTCAACAATTAAAATGGCACTTTTGAAGTAAAATTTAAGTAATAATAGCAATGCAGTCGAAACACGTGCGTACTCAATCACGGTTGACGAAGCACTGAAGATATAATTTAAAAATAGTACAAGATAGTAAAATATTTGAAAGTTATTTATGTAGTTTGCAATTTGTGCACGTGAGTATTTTCTCTGAATGTTCACCACAAACCGTTTGCTTACACTTATCACATAACTGTGTTGACATTCTGCTTTTCTTTGATGGGCAAATATAGCACCGTTTTCGTTTTCTTACTTCTCGAGCCGAAGACTCCCCTGTGGTTGGTACTTGATTCAACGTAGTTTGTATCAATGAAGTATGATTTTTATGCAAGCCACTCAAACTACGACGTCTAATTTGCCCCAGTACTAATTCTGTTGTAATTTCTCGTAAGAAAATTTTGCGAAGTCTTCGTTTTTTGGAAATATGCCAGTCAGGATGGATATTTCTCCAAATGACAAATGAAGCTACTCCACACACATCAATTATATTGAAAAAATAGACCAAAGGCCACCTATTAGTTTTGCGTTTCACTGAATATGTATGTACATCTGATCAAGTGTATCCACCCCTCCTTTCGTGGAATTGTAGTACTTATTGATTTCAGATTTATTTTTATTTTCCTCATCAATGGTGGAGTCGTTGTGCATTGTAGATAATTATATGACACAGCGATTTTTCTTAGGTACATAAGATACCAAAGTCATTGTCTTCTGAAAACCAAACAAGTTGCTTTCAATATTCCGTCGCCTGTGAGGTAAAAAAATTGGTGGTATGCAGCGCTTATTTTTTCTGAGCGTTCCTACACAAGTTAGGCCCTTGGTAAGCAAACTGGATGCAAGCTCGTAGCTGGTGAAGAAGTTGTCGAACGTAATATTCCTTTTAGTTCTCAGAAGAGGTTCACAAAGGTCTTCAACCACCTTTTGCGCTAAGTTTTCTGCTCTGTTGAGACTTTCTTTTCCTAAGTACGGTATACCACGTAACGGATAACTAGTTCCAGTATCGCATATCCACCAAATTTTCATACCGTACTTATCTGGCTTGCTTGGCAGGTACTGTCGGAAAGATACACGACCTCTAAAAGGCACCAGTTGTTCATCGATGGTTAGATTACTGCCAGGAAGATAATATTTCAGCAAGTTTGTATTAACACGGTCCCACATGTCTCTAATTGGTGCCAACTTGTCCTTCTGCCTTCGGAGGGTTCTGGTCGCTTTATCGTCAAAACGAATAAATCTTAGTAATTGAGTAAATCTATTTCGTGACATATACGCTCGATAAACAGGATTTCCATATAAAGGATTCCATAGCTCATTATAGTCCACCATTCTTTGTTTATTTCTTCCAGCAGTAATCAAAAGGCCCAAGAAAGAATGGATTTCAACGTCGTCAACTGGTTTCCACAAATCGCCAAGAATACGAACAGCCTCCTTATTAGTGAAAGTAACCACAATACCAATAACCGTATCATCAAAAAACAAATTGAATGCGTCACAAGGAGTGTCAACATGCACTCCAGGTGGAAGTTTCACTTTGTTCAAAGCTGTTGTAATTATGTTGTGTGTACGTGTTTTTCCCTTGGCAATCGGCGTGGCATTCCACTCGGTACCATCTTTTCCAATAAAAGTTTGCGAATGGCGGGCGGTTCATCATTAGCATCACTATCGTCACTTCCTTCTTGTTCATCGCTTTCTTCATCGCCAGTTTCTTGATAATCCGCTTCACTAGAAGAGGTTTCGTCATTTGGCTCTTCTTCATCTTCACCATCATTTACATTCCTTCCCAAATCCTCATCACTTTCGTACAATGCATCGAGCAACTCCTTTTCAGTTAGTGGCCGGCGTCGGTCAGTCAACCAATCGGTCATACTTTCTGCATAAATTTCAAAACCAAATAAGCATAAAACAACAAATCTATTTTTACTGGGGTCAATAAAAACTTTATTTTGCTTACCTGGTCTATACTATACTCTCCACTAGGTAAAAGAAATAAAATTAACCAATAGACACCTAAAACGGCCAATGCGTTCGTTAGGAAAGTCACAAATACACTGATAGCAATGCAGTTTGTAAGCTGACTGTTTTAGCAAAACGCATTTAGGGAATTCCCCTTCATATGCAACTGGAAGTTCTTACATACAAGGGGAAAGTCCCGAAATATAAAGCATATCTTATTACGGGGGATTTACCCACATACCTAGTTTTAAATAACGTAGCAATGCATTTTATAGTATAATAACAGTATGTGCCTCAAAGACACACCTTGGTAGGACGTGTCGGTAAATTATGTTTAATTTTTTTAGTAAAATAGGAAAAATATTTTTAAAAAATTTTTATGTCATTCTGTGTTAAATAGTTTATTTTGAGAATACAAAAATCCTCCAGTCTGTGGGCAGTTAACTTACAAAGTTCCAGCAATTTCAAAATCAATTGTGCCTCAAAAGCACACCTTGGTAGGTTTAGGGTTAATGAAGCCACCACCAAACTTAAAAACAAAATGATAGAACAATAAATCAATAATCTTAATAATAAGATTCAAAAAAAAAGAAATTTATAAACAGAAAGAAAAAGAAAGGAAAAGAAGATCGTATTACTCTCCAAAATATTCAGCCACCGAGTAAAAGAAATGTTGTAACAAAAATGCTTTTAGTGACTTTCGAAAACCTCTATAATTATCATGATATCTAATTTCATTGGGTAAATGATTAAATATTTTTATTCCTAAGTTATGTGCACCTTGACTTATAATATTCATTGAGCTAGAAGGTAAGTGCAGTAGGTCTTTTATTCTAGTGTCATAATCATGAATTTTCGCTTTGGTCGTAATATTTGCTTTTGATTGGTATATGTAACATGACGATTCAAATATATACAAACACGAAAGAGGAAGGATTTTATATTTTTTAAAAATTGAGCGACATGAATCATAAAAATGAGCTCCAGCAACACTTCTAATCACAGACTTTTGCGCTAAAAATACTTGATGCGCACTTGCCGAGTTTCCCCCATAACAGTATACCATACTATAATCTGGACTGAATTTTAGCATAGTACAGTGAAATTATACAATCCACAGAGACCTTAAGGGGAGGTTTACATATATATATCGGAAAAGTCCAAAAACTTTGAGTTTTTTTTTCAGACAAAGGAAAGGATATACGAAATATGGCTTTTTCTTAATAAATATATTAAAACTTGAACATTAAAAAAATATATTTTTTCAATGACAAGAGCACTATAACGTTCGCTATTTGTATCTAGGTAGCAATGTGCACAGAAAATACGGTCAAACTGCGTAAACTGTGGAATATTGCAATTTTTAGTATATTATAGGTATAACCTCCAATAAAAACTGTTTACATTAAAAAAACAAAACATACTCTGCTCTGCTCGTTGTATGCGCTGACGATCAGAATTGATGACGAAATTTTTGGCATCAAGTCCTACTGCAATTCCCACCGCATTTATTATTTGTAATATAGAAAAGTAACCTTCATTGAATAATTTTGCGGCAATGTAGGTAGCAAGTTGAATTGTTTATGAGTCGCAGTGTAAATCTTTTGGAGCTAGTTTCTACACACATGAACTAAACAAGTCGTTTCAGTTTTGACAATTTTTTCCAATGCATTTTTGTAATAAATCACTCTAGAAAAAAACTTCATGAATCGGCCTAATAGCATCTTGATTTTTTTCTTTTGCAAAAAAGGGTCATGTATGAATGAAGGAAGCTCAACCTTGGCTTCTGCAACGCGCCACTTACACAGACTGTCTACACCTTTTGGACAATAAATGTGTCGTGGACCCGCGTCGGTTGAACATTTATAATGAAATGTAGCCCAAATAGCTGCCTTCATTTTTTATACAGAATCTGGATGTTGTCTAATTGCCAGTCCATAGTACACTATTGTTAAATTATCAATAACTTTGTCAGTCGGTTTACCAGCGCCCTTTCTTCAAAGTCCACTCATTCTTTTTTGTTCATCTCCAACGCTTTCTCTTTTTTTTCTTGAACAGTAACATCTTCATACGGCTAAAAATCACAAATTGCTTAAAAAGTTGTCCTGTCTCAATCACCTATCCGAAATCGTGCGAAAAATTTCTTTTAAGGCATCGCATCGACTTCCATTTTTCCTGTGCTACTCTGATGATCTGTAGTGCGGTTACCTTTGCCATCATATTCCGCCGTACCAAGATTTAGTTTCCAATTGGCGCAGTTTTGACAAAGTGCTCATATATCTATAACTTTCTTCCTGTACTTTCCAATTAAAGTAGCCCTACCAAATAACGACGAAACACCTAGTTTTTTTCATGAGCCGTGTCCAGATACTGTATAGACGTAGTGGCTCATTTCCTGCTTTAATACTTTCTTCTTCTTCTTTCACGGCTATCTTTTGAACTAATTCAAAAACGGCTGCATATGCAATATGAAAATTATCCACAAAAACATAGTAAATAGAGTTACTGGAGAACTTACTCGAACACTTTTTTAAATAAATTGGGCTCTAAATCTTAATTAAAGGTTATCTATATTTTTTCCCAAACATTGAATTAGAAAAAGTAATCGCAGAAATATACAATGCGACATATACAGCCGCTGCCATAAATGGTGAACCCTTTAGTAATTCTAGGAAATACGGTTCCACGAAACTGTATTCATTTGTTACCTTTAATGGCTTTTCTAAGAAATTTAGTGTAAGTAAGTGCATCTGCAATAAATTGATACATTTTATGGTAAGTAGTTTTCTAAAGCGTGGGAAAGTGTGTTTTAAGTAAAAGAAATATTGTTAGATCAGTTTCTTCAAATCTGCGTTTTATTTCGGATCTAATTGTTTCATATTATTGTAATATAAATAGCTATTCTCTTGTTTATTTGTGATCCCGACTGCAGTGGCATTTCTAATCATTAAAGACAACTATACATACACTGACAAACAATGTATGTAAGTATGATATTTCGACCCGAGTAGCCCCGAGTCGAATATAGTATTACATCTAATATCCTCCGTTTGTGTTCGGTACACCCGCTCTTTTAATAAGCCGTAGCGGCTTAAACAATGCGAATATTACGAAACCGCTTTAACCATTTATGTTATATATTTGGAGCTTTCAAAAAATGCAAAAAACCAAAAATCGATTTTTCCAGTCAAATACATGTAAACCTCCCCTTAAGCGTTTAAAAGCAAAAGCTCTTTGGAGTAACTTTTGCACAATAGTGTCACATTGCTCTTTCCATGTCAACGTATGGTCAAAAATAACTCCTAGAGATTTAGTACTATCACAGCAAAATAATCCTTTTTGTTCATAATTAAATTGTAATGTTCGCTATTCTTTTGTCTCGCATGAAATACCATGCATATTGTTTTTTTTCTAAGCTTAAAGACAGTTTATTTTGCGAAAACCAATTGCCTAAGTTGTTTAACAGAGAATTTGTTGTGTTTTCAGTAATATGAGTATTTATTTTAGGAGCTGTTAACAATACAACATCATCAGCATAAATCGTCAAGTATACATTAGATAGAAACAAGACCATATCGTTTATGTATAAACTGAAAAGTGTAGGCCCTAGCTTCCTTGTGGAATTTCAGAATCCGTGGGTAATCACGATGATTCAATCAAAATATCATTTCCTTCATTGTTTCAGTAATGTACCTTTACTATTTGCATTCTATTGTTAAAATATGAAGCAAACCAGCGCCCAACTACTCCTCTTATTCCATATAATTCCAGCTTTTGTAACAACACTTGATGTTGTACACATTCGAAGGCTTTCTGTAAATCGAATACACCAATAGCTGTTTCATATTGATCGATATTTTTTAAGATGTTGCAATCAAACTCAATTAATGCAGTGGAGGTAGACTATTCCTTTTTGAATTACTAATGATGTTATGTTTGTCAAGAAAATAATTTAAACGGTTTAACATACAGTGTTCTAGAATTTTTGAAATTACAGATGTCAAAGCTACTGGCCTATAATTTGAAATATCTGTCACTATGCCTTTTTTAAAAATTGGAATAATAGTAGCATGTTTTAGAACGGAATGGGACGTTTCAGCGCCGCCGTTTCATCGCCGCCGTTTCAGCGCCGCCGTTTCAGCGCCGCCGATTCAGCGTCAGGACATTTTAGCACCGGCCGATGATCTTAACCAAATCGTTCATTCTTATGAAGAATTTTTGTACCACGTGTATTTGGTTACATGGGATGCGGCCGTTTCGATGCCGGGACGTTTTGACGCCACATACAGTACCAATTGAATTTGATTTGAACTTATGATACACAGATTTTTAAAATGTTTGATTTTTTTAACATTGGAAGGGGTAAGATGGGAGATGAATTTTTTTAAATGATTTTTTTTTCCTTTTTTCGAAATATCATTTTTTTAACATTGGATGGGGTGACAGGGGAGAGTAATGATTTTGTAAATGATGTTTTTTTTCTTTTTTTCGGCACATTGAAAGACAGGATGGATTGGAAATGTTCCAAATCATATTTTTTTTTAACATTGGAAGGAGGAAAGGGGGAGCGGAGGATATTTCTTTTAATGATATTTTTTTCTTGTTTTTTTTTTAAACATCGGGAGAGGAGGCATCAAAAATGTTTCAAATAATTTTTCTTTTGAAGGGGTGCGAAGGGGGGTGGGGTTAGTTTTGTGTATGATAATTTTTCTCTTTTTTTAGAAACATCGGGAGAGAGGATGTATTAGAAGCGTTTCAAATCATATTTTATCTAACATCGGAAGGAGAGGAATGGCAGGAGCATCATATATATTTTTTTCTCATTTTAAATCGAATGGATTTTGTAATATTTTAATTTTTAATGGATATGTTTTCTTCTTTTTTCGAAACATCGGAAGAGAGAGGGCGCGTTAAAAATGTTTCAAATCACAAACATTGTCATTAAAAAACTAATGCTCCTTCCCCTCCATCTCTTCCAATATTAAAAAAAATTATTTGAAACATTTATAATGCATTCTTTCTCCCGATGTTTCAAAAACAAAGAAAAAAATATATATTAATTCCTTCCCCTTCTCGCCCCGTTCAATGTTAAAAAAAAATATGATTTGAAACATTTTTAATGTATCCTCTCCGAATGTTTAAAAAAAGCCAAAAAAAATTTTGAAACATTGCTGATTCATCCTCCCGATGTTTTGCAAAAAAGAAAATTATCATTTAAACCAGTCACTCCCCTCCCCCTCCCCCTACCAACACGAAAAAAAAAAATATGATGACATTTTTAATGTGTCCTCTCCCCCGACGTTCAAAAAAATCTTTGCATCATATGTTTAAATCAAATTCAACTGGTATTGCATCTGGCGTCAAAACGTTCCGGCGTCGAAACGGTCGCGTCGAAACGTCCTAGAACCTAGACCGAGGAAAAACACCAGATAAAATAAACTTTTCTCTTATTGAGTAAGATATTTAATTTATCTGTTCTTCCTTTAGATGTAATCTGAAAAAGTTTTTTTTATCCTTAAAACAATTTCCTATTCATCGAAGCTCACGACTCCACTTGCATAAGATCTCATTATTTTACTTAAGCTAGACTATGTTTATAGGCAGAAAAAAGGATAGTATCAATCACAATAAATTCGAAAAATGTTACATATGTAGTTTGCAACCAATACACATCATCAGGTTATCCATAGTTTAACCATTCGATAACGCGGCGCTGAAATATCCCGGCGCTGAAACGTCTCAGCGCTGAAATGTCCTGGCGCTGAATCGGCGGCGATGAAACGGCGGCGCTGAAACGTACTAGACCCGTTTTAGAACTGTTGGAAAAATTCTTTCTGCGAGAGATAACAGATTTATTTTTTAATTTAAATGTAATCTGTACACTTCGACTAATGAAAAAGGAAAAAGAAACATGGAAAACGGGTTGGCTTGTATCTTATTATTACAATTAACCGTAGGGATCGTGGCACAGACCCGAGAGGGTGTTGTTTGAAAGAAAGAGTTAAAGTGTTCAGCAATACAATAGCGATCTGTTATCTGTTTGTTAAGTGTAATATTACTTTCTGATAATTTAGGAGAAGTTACAGATTTTCTCATTACCTTCCACATGGCTGAACTTCTGTTTGCGGCGCTACTTATATAATTACTATTAAAAGCAATTTTGGTATCGGAAATATATTTTTTATGTTTCTTCTTAGCTTTTCTTAACTAAATTAAAATTGTATTTAAAATAAATGTTGTTGCAGTAAAAGTACCCAGTACTAGGCTCTTGAAAACCAATTAAAATATAAGTCGTAAATAAGATGTGTAATTGTAAAAACTAAAGTTGTAAAAAATGTTTGAATTAAAAATGAATAGCAATTATGAGAGTCATCTATGTTTGAAAGACAGAAGAGTTATCTATCTATGATAGGAAAAAGGAATTGAAATAATAGGTTTGCACATCATATAAAGTCTTATACCCGATACGTTGATGACATCCGCGCAGTTTGGTCAAGTGGCATAACAGTATTGAAAGATTGTTTGTCTTATGTGAATGATCTCCACAAAACTATAAAATTTACACTAGTACTGTTAGTTACTGCAGATTATAGTGGAGATATGTTTACTTTTGACATTTATAGAAAGCCCACACATACGAATATCACCATGAACGATCATTTTAACCATCTTGCATGCCAAAAATTCACTTGCTTCTACAGTTACCTCTACAGAGCAGTAAATTTACCTTTATCTCAATCTTCATTTATGACTGAACTATCTATTATAAAACAAATAGCTGCTTTAAATGACTTTCCCCTGCCATTGTAGATAAAATCGTGCAGAAATTCAAAAAAAGCGTAATCAAGTCACAGTGTATTGTAACACTCTGGGCTCTTTAAATGTAGATGAACGTTCTTTTCGTTCTCTTCCCTTTGCATATAAGATAGCTAATATTTTTGGTAGTATGTACAACATAGCATTTAAAACTGATCATCGTCTGGAGAACATAATTATTAACAACAAAGACAGGGGTGGATAGAATGAAAAGATGCGTTTCATCTGTAACACATGTTCGTCTAACTATGTGAGTAGAACTTTTCGAAATTTAGCACTAGTTTAAAGGATCATATCAGGTGTTTACGTCCGAATTCTGCAGGGTTTTCTCAATTCGCGAACCACATTCTTAACAACAGACATGAATTTAATCCGGAAACTAATTCCTAAATTTTACATATTTCTAAGAAAGGTCTTGTTTTAAATAAATAAATAAATTCTTCGGATGCAGGTCAAAAATAAAAATAAATCAATTAATTCTCGCACTACTTTTGAATCGACACGATTGTTCCTTTATTTACTATAGTTTGTCATGCATTGCCTATCGTTAGGTTAGTTTACTAATTCATTTGGATTATATATGTTGTTATACATATCAATTTTAATTCTTTTATCCTTTCGTAGATAGAGGACAATTCTGTCTCTAAATAAGCTATATTTTATCATAAAATTTTCACTTTTAAATATAGAGGACTCTCATAATTGCTATTGATATTTAATTCAAGCATTTCCTACAGCTTTAGTTTTTACAATTACATATTATTTACGACTTATATTTTAATTGGTTTTCAAGAGCCTAGTACTGGGAACTTTTATTGTAACAATATTTATTTTAATTACAATTTAAATTTATATTTTATGACGTTATTTCTCTATTAGACAATTCTTTGTATTAATTGTATCACAGCTTATATTGTTCTCACTTTAATTAATTAGCTTTACCGAGACCTGATGATGCGTTATAATGCGAAACCGGTTGTCTGAATAAAAATATTAGTAATTGTGGATCAGATTTTTTTTCGTCCTGTTTTTCTTGTTTTAATTTCGATTCACACTACGTCTATTCAGATGATGTACTATGCATTGATCCGTATTACCCACTCTAACAAAGTAGTAAGGCTTATATCTTATTTTAGTTTCTCTTGATATTACGTAGTTTTGCGATACTCGTCACGAAATATAAGTTTTACCTAATGTCCAGATTTATCTTGTTAACAAACTCTGAGCTTCTTTTATCATGTCTTGAATCTAATTGGTCTTCATACTTCTGCATTTTTTATCCATACTTCAGTAATGAAATATAAATGAAGAACATAAATTAAGGGTAATTAATACGGTCGAACAGATTGTCTGGGGGTCTTATTGCCTTACTGATTGTTATTCAGTTTAAAGTTAAATTCAAACTAACGGATAAGTTTCGAAATACAGTGTAATAAACAAGAAATTACCTCAACTGAAACCTAGTTAATTAAAATTTACATCTAAACACCTTTACTTCATGTAAACTAACTTCAAACTGAAAGAAATTTTATAGTTTTAGTGACTTAATACTCGTTAAAGATACAATATAGTCGCAACTAGTAAAGATGCGATATTTAGTATCAAATCAGTACCGAAAGCAAATTATCGATGCTACGACATTATCGAAAAAGAATATCGATATTAACAGTATCATTCAGTTATTTAAACTAGTTAAATAGAAGTATTTTTAATTCCTGTATTGTTCATATAATTTTTTTGTGACTGCTAAGTAAAGAAAGTGAAATGATTGTGAAGAAAACAAAAGCACAAACGGTAAGATAGATCTCTATAGTTTGTAACTTTATGTTCAGATTAACGGCGAGATTCTATGCGATTCTACAGCGCCCACAGGTTATGTCCAAGTCTGTAACCATATATTTTAGATGCTTACAGAGTTGCAGATAACTTTTACGGATGGTACAGTTATGCATAGAATTCTACCTTTAGTTTTATTTGTACATGTTTTCATTTATACTTTTCAATATTTTTATATTTTATGTATATTATACCTACGAAATGTTAACCTATTTATTTACTGCATATTAAATGTCAATTGCACTTTATGGTAAATAAATTTTGTAGTATCTATCTATTTATTAAAGTCGTAACAGTCATGTGACATGTAAACCTCCAATGAAAACGACATCTGACGTTAGGATTCGATATTTTGATTGGATACTTTAAACTTTCCTTCGATATCACTATACGAGGATGCATTGATAAATTCTTAGCATACTAAGAGCATACAAAATTTGAAAGTCAAAATATTTTATTATTCAACATACTCTCCACTTAATTGGATATATTTATTACAACGAACCTGCAACGCCTCTAGACCTTTCAAAAAGAATTTTTATCTTACTCTGCAAACCAGGCCTTCACAGCTTCTATTCCTTCTTCGTTGGAGGAAAATTTATGACCTTTTAATTTTTTTCAGTTGAGGAAAGACATGATAGTCGGACGGAGCCAGATCTGATGAATAAGGGGGTGTTCGAGTAATTAGATCCTTAAATCACGAATTGTTTGCATGGCAACATGCGAGAGGCATTGTCCTGCAAAAGGAAACATTATTGGACAACTTTCCGCGTCTCCTCTTCTTAACTTCTTGTCGAAAGTGCTCAATAACGTTGAATGGTAATTCCCAGTTATTGTTCTATCCATATCCAGAGAGTTAATCATGATTACTCCGTAGCAATCTCAAAAAAAAAATGAAGCAAGAGCTTTTCCAGCAAATTTTTGAACACAAAATTTCTTAGGCCTTGGAGAACCAGAGTGTCTCCATTCCAGCGATTGTTGTTTTGTTCTGGGTAGTAGAAATGCATCTAAGTTTCGTCCATAGTAATAATACAGCTTAAGAAGTCTGCATCTTATTCAAACCGAGCACAGATTGAAAACGATGCTTCCACCCTTGTACGCTTCTGGTCAACATTCAGACATTTGGGAACCCATTTTGCAGAAATTTTTTTCATGTTCACATCGACGTGGACTATATGATAGACGCGTTCATATGAAATACTCAGTGTCTCAGATATTCGTCTTAGCCCAATTCGATGGTCTGACAAAATCATGTCTTGAACGGCATCAACATTTTCGGGGACGGACACTGAAATTGGCCTTCGCGATCGGTGCTCATCTTCAATGGAAAATTTATCCCTTTTGAAGCTCGCAATCCAACTTTTCCCGGTCGCATACGAAGGACATTGATCGCCAAGCGTATAGAGATAGACGATAGAAGCATATCTTCGCTCTTAACCCCTTCAAATACATGTACTTGATGATGGCTCGTTACTCCAATTTTTCGATTTTCACAATTTCGGCCGATATTTTTTCAAATTTTATTGCGCGATTTTGATTTGACTTTTTGACGTAAAATCTTACACTGATACTTCTAATATGTTATTTTTTGTTGCTATGGTATCGCAATAGTTTGTTTATCCACGGAACCGGTTTATACTAACTAGATACCAATATATCCTCGTATTATCGAAACCTTGATGTCGATGAAAATATCGGATATATCGACCAATATCGATAATATCGGAACGTCACTAGTCCCAACGGAAAATCGAAAAACTTTATGTATTTTACCGGCATGTTTTCGAAAGTTAGGTCGAGTAAAAGTGTGTAGATGCTACAACAACGATGAACGAGTTATGTTTAAACTAGTATAAAGAGGCGGGCCTCATCAACAGCCTGGATCTTAATAGCCTCAGGAACCTTACTTAAACATATAAATGGTGTTAGTTTATTTTGGATGACAGTATTGAGCTGAGACTGTTTCAGGGGTGCTACGAGTTGTCATGTCGGAATTCAGGTTTTCTGATGAGTAGATTTAAGTGTGCAATCCATTATTGATTTTTTCGATGACGATTTGATTGGGAAATGGTGAAAAATAAATAGCAGCATATTTCTCAATCAACTTATGATGTAAATTAACTATGAATTGGTGAGTATTTAATATAAAAAATAGGACTTACTTATAATTAAATTTAATCTTGAACTTTTCTCTTATTATTTGACCGATTTTTTTAAATTGTGTGCCTATGTTGTTTCACTATTTATTGCAGCATTGTAATATGAAATCTTAAGTGACATCTTGAATCCTTATGATTTTTAATGACGTAGGTTCTTGGTTGTTACGAGCTACCTCTTTTAAACCACAGAGGCGGCTTTGTATCATCACGTCGAAGCACCCCGTCGTCAATACCACTGGCAGAGTCACCATTAGCGAGGTATACGATAAATCAGACTTTAGAGGAGAAAGTTAGGGTTTTATACTGGGATACTGATTGAAAAAGGAGAAATGGCGTTACATTATTGTATTTTCAATGATTTCATTCTCATTCCGAACCACAGCAGAAATATCTATGACCTGTGTTTTTTTAAGTTTTCTCTCATTTCATGGAAACCCCCTTAGGGTCACTATGTAATTAAGGGAGACCAGCTACAAAGGCTATTTAAAATTATTAATAGATTGCTTTGCATCGGTTTACCTTTATTGATTTTCGTCATCATTGTATTAAGTATATTAGCAGCGTCTTAAAGAACGATTTGGAAATTCCTTAAACATGACATAAATTAATAAATCATTGTTAATTGCCACTAGTCAAGTTGAGAAGGATCTAACGTAGGAATTAACGTCAGTATATATATTAATCAGATCCATAAGACGTGCCAGGGAGTTTGCGGTTAACGTAATCAAATATGGAATAAATTTGTGCGCAAGTAAATTTCAACCGATTTTTTCGTCAATACGTTTTGATTAAAAGTTTTTAATAAAAACAGATCTGAACTCTCAACGGCTAGTGAAAAAAAAGAATAAAGGGCGCACAAATTGCAGCGCCGTCGGAAGCGGTAGAACATCAAAAAGCCGGCACGCGGCATGTAAATGACCTTCATAATAAAGTAAGGGTAGTGATTAATCAGTGTCAGATACAGAAGAGTCGACTACTGCTTGGAGACGGTAGATTACATCTCGCAGGAGCGTAGCGCGATCCGCTACTCAGTTTATCCATAATTAATAGCAGCGGAGTTGCACATTGAGTGACAGAGCATGAATAGTTCACAATATCCTCCTTACCCTCTTGTAAGCATCCCAAGAGCTCCAGACGAAGACAAACCGTACGCCGATGGACGCTGTAAGGAAGCACTCTGATACGACTGGCGAACACCGGAGGCATGAGTCTATGGCTTTCAACGGATGCGGTATCGCTGTTCCCACGTAGAATCTGCAAATGAATACAAAACAGTATAGTCGGGATCATTTGTTATGTAGCATGGAATTTAGGCAGGAATGGAATACGCGTTTCTTTCGTCATGAATGGTGCTTGTTTAGCACCCTTACAATTTACTCTTATTCAATGAACTAATTAACGTTTTCATTTCAAAACACATTTATTTGCGTTCGCTATTTTAGTTCATTACTTTTGATATTTGGATATTCGCGTTTAGCGGTGGCCTAATTTATTTGTATGTAGTGAACGTTTGCGTATGTTGGGTCAAAGGTTTTCGATAGAGTGTTAAGAATAACAGCGCTATAATGGATACGAATTGTTTATTATATCAGATCATTAATCAATCATTTTTATAAATTAATAATAAATGAAATTCTTATTAAATTTCCAGAAGACTTTAGAAATCTTTAGATATGTGAACTCATAATGCATTAAATCTGTGAATCCAATCATGTTACATGTGAAAGTCAACAATTTATCTGTGCATGTCCAATTAGATACTGGTTCAGCTTCTAGTGTTACGTGATATAAATTATAGTTAAATAAATATCAAATTAATAAATAATATATAGTAATAATATATTTATATCTATTATTATTATCACACCATCTGCACCACTAACACAAATGAGTGCATAAAAGAGACGTACAGATATAGTACAATCGCAGGGCGAGATCCAGTTTAAACCGATTATTGTCTAACTCTGAAAGTATAACGAATTCTTAATTAAATATTGTACCTACAAACTACAAAACGAAATAACATATACAATATAAATGTAATAATACAAATACATATGACATGTTCCATCGAAGACAAAAGTCTTGACTCAAAATTAAAGAGAAAAATATTGTAATACTAAAGAAACTCCAATGATTCTATCTCTATTTATGTCAAACTTAAGTCAAGGCTTTTGTCTTTGATAGTACATAAATATAACTAGCAAACATGAAGCAGTTTGAGACTTTAACTGTGAACGAAGGTTTATTTTAAATTGAAGAATGAAGAGAATTACATTTCAATTTCAAATGCGTTGCATTTTTTTGTAAATGCAATATGAAATTCACATATCTATGAACGTTCTATGTAATGATGGGGATGTAAGAAACGAATTGTGAGGTTATATATATATATATATATCAGTTCGAAATCTTATTTTGTTATATAAACGCGACGGGCACTTATACGTAATTATTTTATGATACAGCTTCAAACATTGTAGTTCTCTTCTATTTTTCTTACTCATCCAATTAGTGTATACAACATAGCATAGTGCCACAGGGGTCAGTACTGGGTCCTACCCTATGGAACCTATACTATGATGGGGTGCTAAGGCGTCCGACGAGGGATGGTGTGCGTCTGATGGTATATGAAGACGATCTAGCAGTGGTAGTATGCGGGAAGACCGCCCAGAAAATTGAGGCGGTCGCAAATTCCACTACAAAAGGATGTGAGTGGCATGGCTACGTGGTAAGAAACTGGAAATTGCTCCAGAAAAGACAGAAGCAGTACTCCTAGCCCGAGGCCGAAGAGCGAAATTCATCACGGTGATAGTTGGCGACAAGAACATAAAAAGTCAGGAACGCATCGAGTATCTTGAGATCCACTTGGACGCGAACATGAAAATGGGCGTGCATATAAGGAAGACCGCAGAGAAGGCCACGAAGGCTCTTGCAACGATACCCAACTCCGTGGGTAAACAGGAAACATGGGGAAGTAAATTACCACTTGGCGCAAATGCTGACGGGGCACGGGTGCTTCAGAGCCTACCTTCTGCGATTCAAATGTAGCAACACAGAGGACTGCCGATCCTGTGGAATGCGAGATACTATCGAACATACGCTCTTTGAGTATGGAAAGTGGGAGAACGTGAGAGCTGAGACTGAGAAAGTTACCGGTACATTGATCCCGGAGACTTTGGTAGAGCGGATGTTAATCTCAGAGGAATCTTGACATGTGGTGGACCATCTGACGATGTCTATACTAAGTGTGAAAGAGGCAGATGAGAGGAAAATGAAAAGATAACCTGAAGATGAATAGATAGAGAGAGCCCGAAGAACTAGAAGCAGCTCTCCCTGAAGTAATGCTACAGCAGTTCCAGGGGGAGAAATCAGTGTACTGTATGAGAGGAGTTTTTTAGTCGGTAGAAATCCGATACTACTCGGTGACACGGGCCGTCGAGTATCTTGTCGAAGCTTTTCCCTTCTCCCGAAAAAAAATCTATGGATGTATCTTAAACATTGTATTTTGAACATTCCACTTGAAAAAATGAAAGTTTCCGTTGTGTTCAAAAAGAAGGAGAAACATTTAGATTTTCATGTCATTAAGAAAGGAGTTGTAGTAGTTGGTGGTAATCTTTTACAGGAATTTAATGTGTGTTTTGAAAACTTAAATTTTATAACCAACGAAATGAAAAATTTGCAACATAAATATGTAAATGTATTCTGTCAAAAACTAGGTACCTTCAATAAGAAGAAGTTAATTATAAAAAAGAAAATGTGCATTGAAAATGTTACAAATCAAGGCCAGTTCTCTATAGGTAAAGTAGATGGAGAATTAGATAGGTTGACACCGGAGCATATTTTGGCATCAGCGGAGGTAAGGGAATAGGATACACCACCTATCTTAAAACCTGATAAAACTATAAGAATATGCGTTGTTTATAAATCAAAGTTGAACCTAGATATTTTGGTGGATAAATTTTCATTACCTTGAATTAATTATCTATTTTATAAGTTATGGAGTGGCATACAATTCTAAATGTGAGGGAACGAATAAATCCAGCAGTGTTGAAAATTATGCCAGATTGAGATTATACCGCGAAGGCTGAAACTAGGTGTTGAAAGCAACGGCTTCCAATTTCAACAATTAAGGCAATAAAATAAACCCTGATTTTAATACGTATTAATAGTTATTCCTGTATTGATTTGAAAAGCTGTATTTCACCATTTATTACGGCAAAAGAATACAAAACTTCCTGCAATAGTTTTCTGTGCACACTCAATAATCGCGCAAATCAATATAAACTTAACTAACATACAACAATGGTGGCACATGCAGTGTTTTTTTTTCAAATCAGTAATGCGAACACAGAAAGCGAAGTATAACATGAGAATATTAAGATTATCGATTAGGAAGTCAACAAAGAACTTCACTATACATAACTACTCCGGCATTTATGCATACCCTATATGTATATGACCCCTACAGGTAAGAAACACCAATTATTTTATTTATCTGTCATGGTACTCATCTACGTTTGTAGCACATAACTCATACCCACTGCATCTGTTAGAAACTTAGAAATGCAGAATTTCGGTGAATATTTAGAATAAACATAGGGTATTACATTGTTTTTTATTATTGTGTGAACCGTTTGACTGCTCTAGGCTTTCTGTATTTTAATCTCCCATTCCTTTTAGTCATTAAATTACATAAGCCATGCCAGTATTCTAGCACCCTGTACTAATCTGTACAAGTCTCTGGCTGGTTGATCGGAGTAATCCTCTGGGTTTGCCAAAAAATGCGTCTTTTTGCTTTCAGAACCTCGCATTCACACAGAATGTGATACACAGTCTGCATTTGGTGTCTCCGGTGTTGAAATCATCTGCATACCCAAGAGTTTTATGTCTTCACTGTCCGGGCTTTATTGGAAGCTCGTCTATTATCAGGTTCAATGACCGAGGGGATAAAACCCTATCCTGTGGACATCCTCTTTCAACCCGCGTCGCCACTGCTTCCTTCATAGTGGTTGTGATTATCTGTTCTCCCATTAAGCTTACAGTCTATCCACCTGCAGTTTGTTTCACTGACCTCTTAATTCCGATGTTTTGCAAATTGATGCTGCAGAAGTATTGTCCAGGGCTCCCTCTATGTCGAGGGATGTGCATAAAAGCAACTCCTTGGCTTGCTGAGCATATTTAGTCCTCTGTACGAGGTGATGCAAGGCTGCCTCTGTAGATTTTCCTCTTGGACACGCATATTGGTCTTGATGTAGTGGCTGGTATATGGTATTGCGTACTTTTGTGCACTCTACAAAATTTACAACATAGTGTTAAAAGTCATGATATTACTATGTTATATACTTCAGCTTGTTAAAATTTTGAGGAAATATTAATAGACAAAATAATTTATGAGCCCTAAGTAAAGCAATAGGCGATGTTCTTTAATAAAAGGGCATGATCAATGTGCTTTACAATGAGAGATCTACTCGTTCTTTTGTGTTTTGTAACTGATGATTAAAGCAGTCTTACGCTCCTAGATGAAAATTAATTTTAAATACAACTTGACGCAGACTAATAACGCACAAAATCATTTATTTTAGAGAGAAAATAGAAGGCATATTTAGTTCGCATTAAATCCAATTGAAATTATATTATGCATGAATTTCGTCCATTATATTCGTAGTAAACGATAGAGGTGGAAACGTCAAGAATGTGACATCTGAGTATTTGGAATTTTCCAGAAAGTATTTCTCTTTGGGATTCTGGAAATGTTTTTCCTGAAACTTTAGTCGTCACATGCAATATTTATAAAATATCTAGTCTAGATTCATGATGCAGAGGAACTTTCTGAAGTCTGAAATTCACAAAGAATATTTAATCAAGTTCTGAAAGCGAATAAGTAGTTCCACGAGTTGCGTTTCGTCAGCATATTTTTCAAGTCGCCGTAATTTAATTAAGCTGCACGGGGTACGAAATTCTATTGCTCGCTATATAATTACGTATTTGAAATATCAAAATATGTACACAGAAAATCCTTATTGCGATAATGTATATGCTCATATTGAATGGAAGGTAAAATTAAAGTATGAGGTTATTTCATTTAGATTTCAACTATCTCTGTCAGTCAATTGTAAATTTCAGGAAAAAGTATGATTTCAACACTTTGTGTGAACAGGATGTTTGAACTATAACTATTAACTGACGCTATATTTTGTTATTAATGTTGTAAACAGAGAGCGAATGCCGATAAATCGGCATGGAATAGAATTATACTTTGTAAAAAGATAATCACCTGGAGCCACCAAAACACTACATTTACTATGCTACAATTTTAGAATTTCTTCAATCATTTAGGTCACATTTTACAAAAGTCGTTGGTGTTGGTCTTCTTCTTCTTTAAGTTAGGGTGAGCACCTATAATACAGACACTTGAGCTAGGAGCTCATTGTACCTTCCCTACTAAATCTCTTACTTCCACTCGAGTAGTCTAGTATTCTCCATAAAGCCCAGTATCTTGCCCAGTGGAAACTTGAGAATTCTCGAGGGCTGAAATAGATCCTTCCCGAAATATTTCTGTCCAAGTATTTTCACGTTGGTGCTGGTAAATATGCCGTGAGAGTTGTGGAATAAAATCTCATAAGGGTTACATAGGGCGTCCACTTTATTTTCGGTTTTCTTTCCGGATGCCCACAGTACAGCTTAGAGAGTGGGCAGATTGTTTAAACGGGTTTGGTTGGTAGCTTAGAAAGGTATACAGACAGCTTCGTCAGGTATACAGATAAGTAGTTGTCTAACAGCTGAGAACGGATGGACATAGAAACCAGTTTCACCGTCTACGAAGACCCCAGGACCTACCTAAGACGGCGCAGCTGTCGAAACTGAAAGGGCGTAGAGGCTGCCTCTCCCAATCCCAGAAAGATAATAACAATAATTTGCTACTTATCAGTAAGAGGGCCTGACGCTGGTTCTACTCCCAGTAAGGTTTAATGTAAGGCTCAATGTCACGTACACCAATACGCTTATCCAGTAGGGTAAATCCACGGATCTTGCACTGAACAATCTAATCTCCAGGATTTCGAACTCTCGCGAATTCCAGAAAATAGCAATGGCAGCACTTGTAGACATAGAGGCAAGATTTAATAATGCAATTCCCTTATCCCTGTGCAAAACGATTAAAGCGCGAGACGGAAAACTGATTGTAACGGACTTGTGATAAGGATTGTAAGCGGGGAGGTAGTTTAGTTCAGACAGGGAAGAGGGTCTCCACTGCTTTGGTCACTTCTGGTGGACGACCTGCTGGATGTCATTGAAGCGCTTTGAGCTGAGGTGCAGGCCCATGCCGACGATATCGTAATACTTTTAGGCGGATCGTGAGAGAGAGAGAAATTTCCTCAGCCTTTCAACAGGTAATTAACGCCATTTGCAGTTAGTACAGCAGGGAAAACCTGAACATTAACCCAAACAAAACTACGGTAATATCGTTCAACAGGATTAAGAGAGTGGACCTTTTGACACCATCCACTATTCAAGGTGTAAAGCTTGCAGATAATATAAAATATCTAGGCGTCTTAATTGATAAGATGGTATCTTGGGATCCGCACTTGGAAAAGATCACTCACAAGGTGAGGCTATCCTTATGGACATGGCGAAGGATATGTGGGAAATTTTGGGGGTTATCTCCAAAGCTAGTCCATTGGCTCTATGCGATGATAGTACGTTCAACCATAACCTAATAGCTTGGTGGCAAAAGGCGCAAAAAACAAACTTACGTCCATGAAAAGGATCGCAAGTGTGGCAATCACGCTACATACTTATGTCACTAACAAGCAGTTGAAATCAGCTACTTCCTACGGCATGCTGGGATGCCCTCGGATATTCAGGTGCTCCAATACTGGAACAACTATTCTGGTTTTGGTGCATGCGAAGAAGTGTATTTCACCAAATAATTTCACAACCAAGGAATTGCTAGAACTTGACCGCAAAAATGTCGAGATAATTGTTTTTGTTCTTGCAGGCTACTGTAAACTCAGAAATTTCTTACACAAAATCGGACATTCTAAAACTGAATCCCGACTGTGTTTAGAAGATGAGGAGACAGTTAAATATATCTTCTGCCAGTGCCCTGCTGCTGCAAGAATCAGGTAAGAAACCTTCGGAACGCTGACTCTTTCCTAGAGACCTAAAAACAATCTCATTCAGAAAGATACTGAGCTACCTAAAGGGCCTGAAATTGTTGAGACAAGGTTGACGGGGTATTTAAATTTGCTGGTAACTTATTGTACAGTTCCATAGCCTTATATCTCGGACTAGCCTCAAACAACTGTTCTATGTTACTGTTATTATAACATAATTTGCACCCAACAGAACAAATATGGTTATAAAAATGCTTAAATACATTTATACATATTAAAATAATAAATCTAACACCCAAAAATAATTTCGTATAACAAATTGTATATTATAAATTATAACGTAAGAAATGTACATAGTAGAGGTAATGTATAAAATAAGTATGTATAATTACTACTCAACACAAATGTGAAAATATAATAAAATTAATGTATGAACTGTTGTTTGTATAACTATATAGAAGTTTATTTATTTATTTTTTCCTACACTTTATTTACTTTAACATTATGTTTTTAGTTTCTATTTATTCCGAATACTTAAGACAGCTCGTTTGTCGTGAAAGGTTATATACCGCAGGAGCCATCAAAACTCCAAACAGCTAGATACGTTGTTATATGCATGAAGCGCACGCTTCTGTTCGTAGTTGATGTGGCTCGTGCAGTATGTAGGGCTATAGTTGAATTTTTGTCTTGAAAATAAAGTGAGAATATAATTCTAATAACAGTTTAGCGAAATTAATTAATTGTAAACTATGAAATTACTATGTCCAACATAATTCGTCTTAAATATATGAACAAATTTATCAAGTATACAATTTTACAATTTTATATATCAAGGTCTGTTTGACCAGAAATGTATGTACCCTATACACTATACATACACATACAGCTTTAATCTGTGCTTAGGCACCACAATATCATCACAATGCCTCGTAGTCATCCCAATTGAAATGTCCTTATTGTGAACGTAGAGTTCCTTGTTGTTAAGATAAAAGGAAATTAATCTTAAAATATACAAGCAAGGGAGTGGTAATATGTTAAGCGACTTAAACAATGGTTTGCACGATGAGGCACTAGGTGCATGAAGCATACATCTTATAATCCTTTTTTTAATAATGAAGACTCTCCGAGAGCCAGCTGAAGATCTCCAAAAAAATTATACTGTATACCAATATCGACTGGACATGGCCAAAGTAGAAAGTCTTTAGTGCGTCGATACTAGCATCACACACAAATTACGAATTTTATAGATCGCATAACAATACTGATACAGTTCTTTGGATAAATTAGTAATTTGTAAATCCCAACTCAACCCATTATCCAAAATTACAGCCAAAAATACTTGGTTAGTTTGTTGGATTTCGTCTGTTTCCAGGTATAATTCATCACCGTCGGCACCGAAAGGCACAACACTAGACTTACCGTTAGTCAGCTGCAAACTGTTCAGGTCGCTCCAGTCATTCATAACTTCTGAAATCCCTCCCACAATTTTTGAAATTTCCTCCAGCGAATCACCGCAAACTACAAAAGTAGTATCATCTGCGTATTGGTAGAGACCATCGAAGTTGATATAATTCTTTAAATCGTTAGTATAAATCAAAAATAGTAGAGGACCCAAAATTGAATCCTGAGAATCATTGATGAAATTGGCGAGAAGGCACTAGTTAAGGTGTTGTTTCGAATAGCGGGTACACACACACAATGACTCCTGCCGAAGAGGTACGATTTTATCAGCATCAAAGAAATACCTCGCACCCCGTATCTCTCCGGTTTATCACACAATACCTGATAATTAACGGTGTCGAAAGCCTTACTAAAATCGAAGTAAATGCCACATACCTTCTTCCGTGTGTCGACTGAAGATATAATTTCAGGCAAACACCTAAAACTCGCTTTTTCACATGACCACGTGCCGCTATGTCATCCACTATTTTAATAGTTTCCGCTGGAGATATTGGTTGCAAAAAAATACTAACTGAATTATTCGTTATATGAATTCGTTGAATGAACTTTAAGATAATATCTCTCTCAAACACACTCATCTCTACAATAAACCCTAGTGGTCGCAGTAGATGGGACGACTAATCGTACCATGTGATGCTATCCCGTACTAACTAACTAACTAACTGTAATAGGAATTGCGTACTTGAATCATTTATGTAATTATGTACACTTAAGTTACCAGTTTGCAAAATATTTTATTATTCAGATGTTTCGTATTTGATGCAATTTTGCAATAAAGAGCTAAACACTTATTTGGGCACTTTCTTCAAGAAATAATTTTAAGTAATACGAACACTGCCTTTCACAGAAATTATTTTAAACAAGAAACTATTAGAAATTATTCCACTATGTTTCGCCTTTATTTTGCTTTCTGGAAATAATAAATTATATCGACATATTTTGCTCGCGTTTTACGAACACTAATAATAAATGCGGATGTTACAGGCGCGACGTTCATACCATGCGACTTTAAACGCTATACATGTTAGAAACCCACACACAGCTACACATATGTACGCATGTAGGTATGTACTCACAGAATGTTGATGACCGCTTAGAAATGATAGTAACTCTAATTAGAACGAACTGTGTTGACGTGCATTTTCACAAAATTAAATTAATGGCTATTGTTCAAATAGTAAAGCACAGTCTAGCACGTTTGCGCGCTTATGCATAAAATTTCTGACAAATCATCACATCATCCCGAGTGGTTTGAAAAGGATTACCGCATTATGCTGTGTAGCATTTTAGAGGTTTTTGTAGCTCCAACTGCAACTCGTCGCTTTGTTTCATTAAACTGTGTGCTCGAAATAGAAATGAATAGTTCGTTTAAGCGACGGTAACAGAGTTTCCATCAGTTTTGAAATGATACATTCAACTTAGCATGAAAATAGGATTTTATTTTAAAAACTACTTAATTGTTTTTAATAGTTATAGCAACCAAAACCCAAGCGTAGATTAGCTGCTGAACGAAAATCAGAAGAAAATACCAACTCTGAGCAATAAGGATCTGCTCTGGTCCAACTTACCACTTAAGCCTGGTTCTATCAAATTCATGTTTCAATGGTCACCATTAAATTTTGGTTATTAGAAGACGTATTGCAATAGTTAAAGTGACTAAAAGTTAAAGTAAGAGATTTTATAAGTATATTATTTATAAAGTTTGATATTGTTCAACATCCTTAAGACAACCTCCTGTTCTCATTTGTTTTCAAGTGCTATTTTTTGTTTTTCATATGTTGCCATGTTGAATTTTTGGTTAGTTAAACAGAAGAGCTTCTCAGCGATGTACCAATTATCTGAAAATTCTTTGGGTGGGTAAAAGTACCGGTTGTATTTGTTAAGGATTTGAAGAAAACATGTTTATCTACTCTCGTGTGCAAGCAGGATGCCACTTGATTTTTAAAATAAATTAAGTTCAGAGGTTTTCTTAGTAATTGTTAGTTTTTTGAAGCTCATTTCGGCTTAAATTCTACCACTTTGCTAGATCAGATTGGGCTTCACGTCGACCTTTTCAAATCTATTGTGATTCTCTTTTTCCTAGAAGATGCTCTCTAATTATGCCCTTAATTAAGCCTATCATCTTTGGAAGCGCCTCCTTTGCATAGCTGTTAGCTGTGAGATTCTCCACGCCCATCCCAAAAATCTAGTCCTTGCCAGGCCGTCGCATTGACACAGCGCATGAACTGCTGTTCCTTCCTTCTCTTGGCACAATCTGCAAATAGCATGATCCACCAAGCTTATGTTCTACATATGCCTATTCAGTCAGCAAATCTTTACTCAGTAGGTTTTTCGTAAACTCAGGCCTTTATTCCTTTAGAAACTCTTTTGCCCGTCTCTGTCCTGGTAACTTCACACTGTCACTGCTCTGTGGACTCATTACGTATCCATTCATTGAGGGACTTTTAAATTTGCGATGGCCTTGACAAGCCTTGCCTAGCCAAATCGTCGGCCGTCTCATGTCCTTTCACGCCCGAGTGATTGCGAACCCAGGCCCATGTTAATTTCGTTGGGTGCCCACCTCATTTAGAGTGTTTACACAGTTCCAAATCAGCTTAGAGTTAACACTTACGGAACTAATCGCTTTGTGGACTGGCTGTCAGAGAAGATAGTAACGCTTTTACCTCACTCAATCCATCTTTCTATTTCTCTGACACAATGATGAATTACAGCGATATCAGCCTGGAACACCGTTGTGTCTTTGCTGAAGCTTAAGAATATATTATAGCCCTTACAAGATAGTCCGTTTTAGTGCCGCTTGTATGCCAGTGTGACTCCTCTTTTACTAAAGTGTTTCTTCCAGCCCTTCCTGTCTGGCATTATAGTCTGATACTTTTTACCTAGGTTGAATTTTTGAACCACGGCAGCACATGGCATCCCCATAAGGGGCGCCGCCTTATGTTCATCTAATAGTTTTTGATGGTCAGTACCAGGCGATTTACTTATCGGTACTTTACTGTGCATAAGTGTATATGATGCAGACCTAACATTTCCATGTATGTAAGTAAGTAGCGGAGGCAAGTTTAAAATTCTTTCATTGCGCTAATAGGGATCGATCTCATCGCATCCGTGGTAGATAAATAAAACGGTCTTTGTATGCCACTTAGCGTTTTTTTTTTGACCGCTCTGCTTGTTGCATCCTTGGTTACCATACTACTGCCCCGTTCGTTACAGTGAGTCTAATTGGGATTATGTATAACCACAGACTCATGGGGTTATACATAATCCCAACACTGTGGTTAGCTCGGCATAACATTTAAAAATACTCAGAGTGACACGCGTTAAACTAGCAACCGCCTAATATGCGCAATATCCTGTCTATTAGTAATTGTAGCGTGCGTGGAACACAGATTCGTTTCTAGTGTTACTCCTCTTTCATTGCTATTGCTGGTACAGTGATTTCTACGGAAACCCATGAGCCCCATTTGGTAACATTTTTTCGGTACATTGTTTAGGCATTTTCCTGTGATGTTAATTTTTGGAAGTTCAAAATTCTTGGTTAAAGTTTATTATTAAAGGGTAAAATTATCTGAAAATGGTAATGATAAAGCAATAATGAGTGGACCAAAAACTGATTTGAAACTCTATACAAATCCAAGCAGTACTCTTAAAGTAAAATCGTTATTAAAAATACTACATCTAATACAAATGGATAATATATATTTTGACCCATGGTAAATTCAATAACCTAACGCTCTATAGGCTATACAACAATGAACTGGGTAGGAGGGTTTTAACATTCCAAAACAATTGTAATAGCATTCAAGAGAAGGAGCAAGATGGTCTTGGACCACTACAGCTTCGAAGTGAAGGAATAAAACTATAAGCGGAAGTGAAATATTATGCCGTCATTCTTGATTCCAAGTCGATTTGCAATCGACGGCTTCAAATTAAAACTAGAGCGGAGACAACACTTAAGTTGGGTAGACGAGCTCATAGAAAAACATGGGATTAAGACCAAATATGATGTGCTGCACATTTATCACAATGGACAGATCTATGATCACTTACAAATGCGTTCTGGTATAGTAGACAAAGGCGTAGCAGTAAACTGCTAAATTACTTAGCAAAATGCAAATGTCTGCGTGTTCAAGAATAATAGGAACAACGAAACATCTCAGATTGCAAAATTAGGACATGATAATATTGTCCATCAAGTGAAAGATAACCTTTTGGAATTGATATCAGATCACATGATGTCGACAAATCTATTCAACGAACGAGATGGAATCAATCCAGCTATACACACAGGTTTGGAGAATTGATGTGGTTAACAGATGGATCGTAAACCGAGACCGGGAAGGAAGCTGGAAACTATAGTGAGGTGGTATGTCACCCTTCTCCTAGGAAAATATGCCACGGTCTTTTAGTCAACGGTACATGCAATAGAAATCAATCAGACATTTTATAAGAATAAGCGAATTTATATTGCAACAGACAGCCAAGGGATGCTGAGGGCACTAGTAAACAGCAAAATGCAATGAAGCCTGATTTGGGAATGTATTCGAGAACTGATAGACCGCGATAAAGTTACTTTGTTGTGGGTGCTCGAACATCCGGCAATCCAAGGAAACGAGAAAGCCGATCAGTTTGCAAGGAAGTGATTTACGTAAAAGCCCAGAACCTGTTCTAAGAGTGTCACAAAAGTACAGTTATGCAGTTGGGTAAAGAAAATTAAAAAGAACACTGATATAATTATAGTAATAATAAACTTTACGGGAAGATGGTGTCAATCGGTGGGACTTAATGTTAACCCCACTAAGACTGCCTTAGTAGCATTCACCAAGAAAAGAAAATCCAATCATAAAACCATAAAAATGGATGGGCAAAATATAGATTGGAGAACGGAGGTTAAATACCTAGGTCTTTACTCTAGACAATAAACTTATATGGAACAAACACGAACTTGAAGTAACCAACAAGGCTAAAAAAGCCCTGATGGTGTGCAGAAACTTTGCATAGAAAAATTGGGGATGCAACTCAAAAATACTGCTTTGGATGTATACAGCGCTAGTGAGCTTGGAGCAAAAGATCTAATCTGGCCATCGCGAGAATTAACCCTCGAAAGTGCAAAGATTAGCATGCGTATGCATAACTGGAGCTATGAGAACCTGCCCAACTGCAGCCATCGAGGTGGTATTGGATCTTATCCCTCTCCATATTGTGCTAGAGAGCGTTACAAAAAGAGCCACACTGAGAATAATCAAGGAATTGAGTATTAAATTGAATAGAAATGTCATCAAATGGTACACTGATGGCTCCAAAACGGCAGATGGAGCTGGAATAGGAATATATGGGCCCAGAACTAAGTACTTCGAAAGCTTGGGAAAATACCTAAGTATCTTCCAGGCGGAAATACACGCTATTGAAAGATGCGTTCTGCTCAATATTGATAGAAATTATCGAAAGCAGGAGATTATCATCATGCCTTATAGTCAAGCAGCAGGGAATGAGGCAAAGTAAAATTCTTCTGGGAACCTATAACCAGAATAGATTTACAGAAGGCATCAACATGAGTAAGAACAAGGTTCGCATATTAACACGAACTTTCAGGCCATTGTAAACTGAAAGGACATCTGAGTAAGCTTGTAATCGCAAAGGAATCTGAATGTAGATTTTGTGGGGAAGAGGATGAAACACCCATCCACCTCCTCTTAAATTGCGTAGCACTGCGCATTTCCAGGGCGTTGCACCTAGGAGCATGTGAAATCGAAGAGGGAGACTTGCCTTACCTGGAGCCTTCTTGTATCCTACACTTTCTGAAATGAATAGGATTGGAAGACCATTTGTAAAGCTGTAAGAAATACGGACACAATAATTTCTTAGGTGGCAGTATAACATCACCCTGTCCACATACATACATACAACACTGAGATAAACCAATCAGACGAATTTATGGAAAGATCTCTATCAAATAACCATCAAAGAAGAAGACTGAAGAACCACTGCAGTTTAGTAGGAATCGTCACCGCATAGATCTCCTTACAGGCCACTGTGCACTAAGAGAAAATCGAGATCAATACTGGAAGTACCAACTGCAGACTGTGTAATGAATGACAGAGACCGCTTAACATACTATGTGTGAATGCAAGGTTCTAGATGCAAAAAACAGGCAATTTTTGGTAAGCCAAAATGAGTCTAGAGGATTACTTCGATCAACCAGCCAGAGATCTGTACAGGGCACCAGTATATTGGAATGGCTGATATAATTTAATCAATGAAACGAACGAGAGATTAAATACAAAAAGCCAGGATGCTGCAGTATTTCCGGGACCCCATATTAGACAGCTACCACAAGGAATGAAAGATGGACAATATAAAGCAGCTAACTCTGGAATTAAATGCCACGTAATATATTCAAATAGGACTTTAATAGAGGAAAAAATAGTATATTTACAGACCACATAAAATTTTCTATCTTCGACTGTATTTTCTAGAAAATTTGTTCATTTTAATAATGTTAATTAGTTGCAATAACATCACTCTAAATAACTCCCTGGAAGTTCATTTGAACAAAGCGGAATGAAATTACATGTAAAGTTGCCATTGCTGTAATTACTAATTAATATACAAACGTGGTTAGAAGTGAACAAGCCAGCAGACATCTGCAGTTGCCGATAACGTAGATCGTTAGGGTAGATTGTCAAGCTTAAACAATGAGAAAACATGATAAAAGAAAGTAGAAGACAGAATCTGTCGTCTCGTGTACAATGCGGATGGAACGAGCAAGTATTTAAACGATATCATCATGGTGTATTGTGTTTGTGGAGAGACAATCTGACGAGATTAAAGATCGTGGAAATTCAGCGGTTTCTTTGTAAACTCTGACACAGAAATGAGTTTTATACCAATTTTCTAAGCTGCACACGTTTCCCGCTTTAATAACGCTCGGTGCGGTTGTGCTTCTCAAACAGAGCGAACGTAACGAATTTCAACTAACAATCGCATTACATATACAAAAGATTTGTTAAAATCAAATTTCAGTTGGTCTTACGGAATTCCTAATCGTGGTATTCTTTTTTTTTTTCGTGATGCAAGTAGCATAGTAATGAGCACATTGAAAGCAAATACTGTTTTCTTTTAACGTGAGTGCTAGTATTTCAAGTATTTCATTCAGTACATTCTCCAATTAAATTCGATGTCGATTTTAATGTACTTTGGGTTGCTAAAGTGTAAATCTGCAACGGTAGTTATAGTGAAATACGCTACATTCGCAGCGTGGCCCAATAGAATAACGTAGGCACCGTAGGTACTTAACATCATTCAATAATTTCGTAGATTTTCTAAAAATAGCATTGAATATTCTTCAATACTTTCAATATGTGCACTGTGAGTTATTGTAGAGGCAAATTCGTTACGGCTCTTAGTTCGACGGTTGGAATGAAAGTACAGCAGGAGTGCATAAACATTTTGCACATTGTGCTGCGAAAGTTCCGGATTAAATAATAAGGCTCGCTGAAAGTTGCGCAATATTTTACGCAAGATGCTGTACTTCTGGTAATAACTTAATGAAACATTTTGCCAGTGAATGTTATATCGACGAAAACGAAAACTGTGCTGCGTAACTTTTACGGTTGAAGTTTGAGTATTGAATGTAGGTTAATAGACGGTTTGTTTGTAATTCGTATTTTTATATTTATTGCTTAAGTTTATTAGATTTTTAAAACAGTAATCGTTCAAAATGGTTAGCACTACGCCTTTTAAAAGGATCCAAATAAATGGAATTTCTAGCTCTAACCAGCCCAGATCCGAGCAATATTGTGAGTCATATAATAAATGACAGAAGTCAGCAGCAACACTCAACTAAACAGCAACTCTAAAACTATTGTAATTTATGTTCTTTTTCCTAATTGGAGGTGCCGGTATTTTAATTAAATAAAGAAACTTTTTACGTTTTGCATATTGTATTTGTATTCTTTTTCAGGTAATCTTTAAAACATTAACCTAATTGTGACCAAATTGGTGCTTGTCAATATTTGGAACAATGTAATAACAATTTATATTGCGGAAGGTAGAAACCAGACCGTAAAGAAAGGGAAAAAGATAAACCCAAAATGGGAGACGTAAGCCAATTCACTAAGGCTAATAAGAAAAGTACCTAGAGTTAAAAATACCTGACGAAGATTCTAAAATAACCTCAAACCTCGAAGAAACGCAATGAAAGTTTTAGTGAAGCAGCGTTAGAATTACATAGACAAGCATCATATGGAAGAAATAATGAATAAAGAGCAGGCGGATCTGATTCAAAACCAACTTGTGATTGCGACGTACGATTGCTCCGAATGGGAACATCAATTTTATGCAATTGATATAGAAAATCTTTAGTGGAAGAGTATTATAAATTAGCTTCCACGACCAAGACACAAGAACCTGGTTCTAGGCAAAGGTATCCATAAAGTCCAAAGAGGCCAAGAACACTAGCCCTGAATCCAGATCAGCAGAAACCAGTAAGGGCAAGGCAAGGAGCCTGGGTATTGGATGTAAAGTGCTTTATAGTAGAACCTCGGACGTACCCATAAATACTTAAAAATACTGCCGTCAACCAACCTTGACCGCACACAAAACAGGCTATGGGACAAGGATGTGTTCAAGAGTTTAATCTTCGGATGGACTCGACGACTATGATCTACCACAAACCAAAGCCGAACTAGGAAGCCTATATTTATTGCAAAACTAGACTTCACTCTAAAGAGCACAGAAATGGGAGAAGAAAACCCAAGAGGCTGCAGTGTTTCCGAAACTCCGTAATGTATTTAATAAATTTTCATATCTTCCTAATAATTTTATTTGTACATAACTATTTACAGAGTTATAATGTTCGCAGTCTTGGACACTATGATAAAAAAATTTCTGATTTAGCGGCGTAGAAGTTTTAATCCAATCTCTTGCTGATTTATTGAGTTAACAGAAAGCTAGAAACGTTTTGAAAATTTTGATTGTCTTTTTCAGTCCTTTAGAATAGTTTTGTTATAATGCAACTAATTTCTGCAGTATCAGGTATCTTAAATGTAATCGAAAGAGAGCAATGATTTACAAAGAATTGAGAAAGAAAAAGTAAGCATAACAAAATAAATCAAAATAAATTATTCAAAAAGTAATTCTAAATTGGGTAATAAATAAAAATGAAAATATAATCCTAATTAATAACAAAAATAAATTAATTCTAAAGCACTTTGTTCTAAAAGTAATAACAAATTTTGGAAATGCTAAAAAAAGAAAAAAGTTTGTAAAAATAATTCTTTAAAACTGCAGTAACCCAAACATCACAAATAATTAAACTAAAATTCATTTATTATATAGCAACATTTACTTGAAAGGCATTTTTTGACATTGCTAAAATTTACGTTAGTCTTTAGAACATCAGGCAACATATTATATAATTTATGGCGCACATGCTCTACACTTTTTCCTACAATCTTCAAATTAAATTTAGAATTATGGCAATAATGCTTTTGACGAGTATTATATGGATGGTAAGTATCATTAGTTGGGTATTGAAAAATGTGGAACGCTTCACGATTTTGCGTGTCATCATTGCGCAGGCGCCATGTACCGCCGAAGTGTGTACAAATACTTTTTAACTTTTTATCGTTTAGAGGACTGAAGAATACGACTAAGGTCGTTGAAACGTTTCTATCATTATGTTAGATCAGTAAATCAACAAGAGATTGAATTAAATCCTCTCCTCCACAAAATCAGATATTGTTTTATTACAAAAGCTGTTTACAATCTTCTTAACTAATTTTATATTGTATATTTTGTGATTCTTTTTAAACATATGTAGGAATACAGTAGATACAAATAAATTTAAAGTCGACCAAATGCTTACTGTAGCCAGTACTAATTGATTCTTTAATTTGTCCAATATGTACTTACAATTCTTACGTAGTATTCTATATGTAGAATTGTTTACTTGACTTACAACTTCTTCATATGCAATTCTTTGTGTGATTTAGGTATTAAGGTGGGATAAACTGAAGGACTTGATTCTTATATTTTGTATCGCGCCATTTCGTCAGCATTTTTTTTTGCAACTTATAAATGTAATTTTGCCTTTTGTCATCTCCCAAAACAAGTGGTATTCTTTCTAGATATTGTCACATTGCCGGTAATGTGAAGGAAGAAATATGAAACATAGATATGTGGTAAGTGTGTAGTGTCTAGTAACCCTTAGTGTCCAATTAAGTTTTCTAGTATGTTGTTCCAGATATTTTTTAATCAAAATTATGGGGATTATCGTGACATACAGTTCTTTTTGGTATTTGTGATTTCACGGTATCCCACAATATAATTATCCAAATATAAACTTATTGTTAGTACAAATATTAATGAAGAGCTCAGAATTAATTGTAACTAAGCGTCGTTTAAAAAAAAAAAATGAGTTAGGTATTAGGTACTAAACAATAGCTAAGTGCTATTGTAATTCAGTGACACACAATGCTTTTCACACATACAAATAAATTACCACCTAGAAAATCATTGGTTAGGAACTAACCTTTATACCTTCCTAGCTTATAAATATAAATAATACACTTAAAAGGTTTTGTTTCCAATTATATTAGACATATTGAAGGCTTCTATAGGATTGAAACTTTCTTAGTTGTTTCATTTGTTATTTTTAATACAACTTGTGGGAGTTACATCGGATGTAAATGGTGGCATAGATTTATAGTTTGGTGATATGTAATTATCTTTAGAATAAAAAAAATCCCACCTAGGAGTCATTTCAGCAAGTTTATCCCGCTATAGATTACGTGTCAGGTAATTATTTAGGCAGTAAGTAAATGAAACTGTTGATGTGTCCGATATCTATGGGTTTTATACTTTTTCCTGGATTATGTATCTTAGGTGAGCAACACATTTTAGGTAACAATGGATTTGATACCATTAGTCCACATCTCCAGTTATCACAATGGTACTCTTATGTTCAAAAATATGTTTAGAGGACTCGTCGTTCAATAGCGAGTCATCACGACGAATACTTCGCTCTCACTTCCGAAAATGTTTGCTGCAATAATGAAATTTGCGAAAACAATTCTAATCAACAACGGCTCATCAGTCCTGAACTATGTTTTAAAATTAATAATATTTACTATTGTTTACACAACGCGTTGATTTAATTCGGGATATAGGAAGGCACACTACGAACGCTGACAAGAAAATATTGAAGTACAGGAAACTGTAATTGGACGTGAATTAATTTTACTCCAGCAATAATGGTCACGAAGTTAACTAACTCGGCTTTATTATGCTATAAGTTCATCCTTCGAGTAGCGAGGGCCTAATACAAGTATTCGATTGGATGTTGTATTCGAGCATCAGAGTATCAAAA
This sequence comes from Protaetia brevitarsis, assembly GCA_004143645.1. Lineage (NCBI taxonomy): Eukaryota > Metazoa > Arthropoda > Insecta > Coleoptera > Scarabaeidae > Protaetia > Protaetia brevitarsis. The sequence continues at coordinate 1,080,424 of RXPK01000206.1, forward strand.
TAACTTCTGTCATATTCGCATACATTGTTCACGTAAAAGCGATGGTTAATGTTCTGTAAACAAACTTTAATAGTTCTGTAACAGTTCATATCTCGGGGGATGACCATAATTATCTCATGCGCATATATGTCTATCGATCTGTCGTTTAACTAAACATGGAATATTTGTCGAATTAGTTTCCGGCATTTTCACTACTGTCGAAAACCTATCCTGAAAGTATTTTATGAACATGATATAAAGTCTCCTTACTAAGTAATTTCTTAATAGCATTAAAAATAATATAGTACTGCGATCAAACTAAGTACAAATACAATAGGATATAATTTAAATAATACAAATATGTTAGGTTACGTAACGGCGAACTACTATATCCAAACTTCTTACCTAAGTATACTGTGTAAATATTGTTTCTTAACGTTTCACCAAACGTATGAGTCACAGTGTGGTCGATGGCACAGTTTACAGTGAGGCCGAGGTGGAAAACCCGCGAAATTTAAATTTCAAATATCCCATAACTACAGTTGTAAGCTTTTATGACTTTTAATCAAAGTTTTTTTTTTTTTGAGGAAACGGAACGGATGATATTTTCTACGGTTCAATAATTTATTTTTGATTCACGACTTATTTATAGAGTATTAACGGGTGAGTTGAGAGTCACTGCAGCTAATACCGCAATTTCATTATTTCCTCTAGCAACTGTCCTTCGGCAGTTTTTTTCTATGTTGTACACATCCCTCGATGGAGAGTTGTTGAACAAGCTAGTAAAACGAAGCGAGTGATTGCATCCTGTTTAAAGACAAACATTGAGCATAGATGGTAACAGTATTATCAATATTCCTGCCATTTTCTCAGCAAATATAAATCATTTTAATTTTCTCTTGTACCATCATGGCCTACATTATTACCAAACTGCGGAAATGACGCTATCCTGTATCAGGCAGCGGCGGCTGGTGCGTAAGTTTTTCTAGGGTCTCACAATGATCTAATTTCTTCGTATAAGTTTGTATTTCGGACAATAGCACACGAGCTTCAATCATTATATTGGCTCCGCCTGTGACCTATGCACCAGCCGCCACTAGCATCAGGTAGGTATGATTCACTCGCATTAGCAATGTACAAATGTACAGTTGATCAGCTTCACATGTATACCGCACGCCCCATCCCAAATACGGATCCTAAATTTCAGTTCATAGCAATAACTTCTTTTTTAATTTCCATGAATTTTACTAAGCAATCCATGTTACTAACAGGTACGCTGGGCAACAGTGAACGTACATCAAAATTATGATACCTAAAACGGTTTACAACTAGTGCACTTATTCTTTTCATAAAATATTTGAAATACAGATTATAAGTGGTAGCGCTGGCTGTACAACGTTAGGCCAACGGTTGGATTTGAAGATAAACTACACAAAATCGACTCTCCTGCAAAATATTGTCTTTTTTTTTAATATTTCGGAGCATTTTTATTGAAAATTGCTAGTGATATCAACATCGTACTTTTTTATATTGTAGAGCAATAATAGAAGATTATTTGCAGTCTATGATATTTTAAAATATTTACTAGAGATTCATAGAAAGGAATTATTAGATTAGATTAGATGAGGATTTGAGTGGCCTATACACCTGTTTCACCGCGACCTTTTCAGATCTATTGTGATCCCCTTTTTCTTTGAAGATGCTCTCTAATTTTGCTCTCTGTCTCTGTTCCGGTGATTTTTGCGGCCACTTTCTGGACTGATTATGTATCCATTAATTGATGGAATATTCAATTTGCGATTTGGTGGTGCCGAAAGAAGGGCTAGCTCCAACGAATGACTTTCACGAACCTCTCCTGGCCAGCTCGTCTACCGTCTTTTTTCCTCTCACGCCCGAGTGGCTATGGACCCAGGCCAAAGTTAATTCCCTTTGGGTGCCCACATCATCTAGAGCGCTTAGGCAGTCCCAAATCAACTTAGGGTCCACACTTACGGCACTAGCCACTTTAAGTGTGGACTGACTGTCAGAGAAAATACCGACGCTTTTACCTGGCTTGGTCCATCTTTCTATTTCTCGGGCACAATGGTGACTTGCAGCAACCACAGCTTCGAACACCGTTGTGCCTTTGCTGAAGCTTACCGAAACTGTATTTTAGGCTTCTTTGCGCATATCCCAGCCCCAACGCCGTAGTCCGTTTTAGAACCGTTTGTAGACCAGTTTGAGTTCGCTCTTGCTGGACTACCTGTCTCCTACTCCTTTTATATGGTATAGCAGAGAAGGATGAAAAAGAAGGAGAAGAAAATCTGAACGCTAACTGTGAAAATTACTCAAGCACTTATGATTAAATATATTAAAAAATTACAAGCTGCACGCACAAAACAATATAGGGGAAGAGAAAAAAAAATCTGCGAAATTTGTGGAATAGATTGACAGAGAGCGGTACTTAAGGTTGACGACATTTTGAAGGTATTAACAGTACTCTTAAAGCCTTGAATAACTCAATCGCTTCATTAAAAATGTTAATTTTTGTAGTAAATATATAGAAAACATTCCTACTCGAAAGAGGACTGAGAAAAAGAAAATCGACAGATTGAGACCGAAAATATTTGAATTAAGACAACATTCAGTTAACGGCTGCAAAATAATAGTGACCACCTTGAGTTAGCTCAAATCGAACATATTCAATACGGGATATGAAAGGAAAAGTATGTGCTGATTTGTATTTAATTTCTGTCGAAAGGTGTGATTCATCCATGTTGGACATGCATACGTACTTGTTTAAAACAGCAGCGGAGCAGTTCATACAGTGTCAATATAGATGGCGTAATAGACTACTTCCAGTATTCGACGCAATAAATTCAAATTATTTCAATTTCAACTTTGGGATTCCAACAAGACAACTAAGATTATATGTTTAGCAATATCGTTCTCCGAACGCTATAATCATTGGACTTTTCTATTTAAAGGTACAGTATTTTCTGTTACTTACTTTACAAACAAATACACTTCTCGCAGGAAAATCCGGACACAAATGCTTCATTAATATTTGCAACAGAAGGTTGTAAAACAGCAATTTAATTTGTTGAACTCCACAAGAAAATGATTAATAAGTAGCAATGGATATAGCAGTCACTAATTTTAATTTTTAAAACTAAAGTAATTCTTTTACTTTTCTGATAACATATGTTTAAAATTCTGTATTCTCTGTAGGTAGCAAATAGCAATAATAATTTGTGGAATATTATAATCCCTTTTAGATTAAAAGATTAGAAACATTTTCTCCAAATAATATAGTTAAAATTTTACGATATGTTCTAATAAACATGAAATAAGCTAAATATATATTTTTAAATAAAGCCGTCCACTCAGTAATAGTCTTCCGTATTACTACAATTTTTTGGGAGGATATTTCTTGTTTATTTTATTTTCTTATCATCAAAGAACACGCCGCGCCGTCATCGAAACTATAATCTACTATTCTATGTATAAAGCTTTTTTCTCTCTATTTACGTTTCTATTTATACCTCGCATCAATTCATCCTGTTGTAATGTAAATACGTTCCCTAAAAGTTTATTTACCCCAAACAATTTTAAAATTCTCAGTTGCTAGTGTCCCGATTTTTCCTGCGAGAAGTGTACGTATACGCGTATTTACTGGTTTGACATTTGAGTAAGGGGGATTATTACCAAATTAGGGCGAACTTGTTGCGACCTTGTTATGCGCTACATACATTTTCGTTTTGTGAATGGTTTAATTTAGGTTTAATAGACTTCACGTTGAAAGTATGTATGTTACGTTGGGACTCAGTGCATCTGCAAATTGTTTTATTCCGCGCAGTGAATAAAATCCGAAGCGCCGTAATGGAACGGTATACGTTATAGCTGGTGGCGTTTTTTAAAGATTAAATTTTTATTTCGCTGCCATAAAATCATTCTGTGATTACACTCTATAAATGTCACAAGTCAATTCAACGTTGTTTGCGGCATTACCCGTTACATCAACTGTGTTGTACGGGTCACTGAATTTCGATATTAGAGCGAAGCGGACTGAAAAACGATTTTAGATAAGAGTGAATTGTTTCCTTAGAAAACCGTTCTGGTTTAATACTTCAGAAATTTAATCGATTTCAGGACATCATCTAAACTATTTCGGCTTCCTCTCAATAAATTTTAGGTATTCAAGTACACCTATGCAAACATCATAGAAAAAAAAAAATAATTTCAAATCAGAAAACCCTAAATGCGTTTTTTTTCTAGTGCTGTGAATCAAAACCGGTTTTGGATGTGGCGGTTAATCGCCTTTAAAATAAAAACCGTAAGTGGTTTTTAAAATCCGTTTCAAAACCGGCTTTAAAAATCGGTTTATAAAACGGTAACAAATTTTTGCATTGTAATATTTAACGATAATCAATATTCATATACTTGTCATTCAGTTTTAAGAGATTTAATCACAAAGTTGTAAATTATTTAGTGCACAGATAGATATTATGCTGTTTCAGGGGTGATTGTTAATAACGTTTATATTTCTGAAGTTGATAAATGAAATGTAATGCGTTAATACGCAATAAATACGCATTCAGTCTTGACACACACACACAATGTCTTTAATACTATTTTTTTAATAAATCCTGTCATCTAAATAAATTGCCAACAGACGGAATAAATAATTGTTTCTGATTGTTATCGATATTGCATAATAAAAAAATTCCCACAAGCAAATCTAGTCAGGAATTAAAAAAAAATAATTAAACCTTATTTTTTAATGCTTCAAGAATTTTGAAATACAAATAGAAAATAGACAAAAGAAAATTGTAATCTACAACTTTTATATTTTAATAATTCTTCATTCGCTAATATATTGATGATAGTCATTTTACATAACATTGACCACCTTTTAAATTTTTAAATTCAATTATTTGGAAGTTTTTGAGAACGTCATGTATAGTGTACAAGATATACAGCCTGACACAACGGAATATCTCTAAAGCACTGCATCAAATCAAAAAAAGATCCTAATAAGATTTGTTATAATGTAGGGGGCTCACTGAATGGTACCGAACTCGACCCCCCCCTCCGAGTGGGAGGGGGGACAACTTTGAAATCTTAAACGGGAACCCCCCATTTTGTATTGCAAATTCAGATTCTACGCTATCAAGCATGTAGTTTTTGTTTGAAACTTTTTGCGATCCGTAACAGATTGCGCTATAATCGCAAAAAAAATGATTGTGAACGTCTAGAAAAAATACACAAAAAAGAGACGCAAGGAAACATGATTTTATGTTGAACTTACCAATTTATTAATTTAATATTGACATTTTATGCCAATTTGCAACAAATACAATTTAATCCACAATACTCCCGATTTGGAGTTAACTCGAAACGTTTTCAAAATCTTATTTCACGAATTCGAATTTTATTTAATAAGTTTACTATTAAATGATTAATAAGATTTATTGAAAAATATATAACGACCTATATTATTAGATCGCAGAGATGCTTGCTGCTCATTAGATTTATATAAGTAGACGTCTTAATTATATAAATCTAATGAAGTAGTGATGATACTGCGTTGATGATGATGTTCTTATAAAAAATGCTAGAATACTACTGTGTAGGAGGTGTACGTTTGAAATTATTAAATCTTAGAATACTATCAACAGATTGCAGCAATTATTAAAAAAACGTTCATAGTGTGTGACACGCATGTCTTCCTCAGGGTTCCACAAGGATCTAAATTAACCCAATTTTATTTATTTATCTAAACAATCTACAAAGTAACTTGAAATTACTGGAACATCATAATATTAGCAGATGATACCACTCTCAGTCAGCAACAAGTACAACTAATATCCTTAATTGAAGTGAAATATCTGTTGTTCAAGTTAACAGACGGTATGCTAAATAGTAAAACACTAAAAGATAAGGTTTTGTTTAAGGTACGGTACTGTGAGTTTTAATTTTCACATTTAACTTTAACTGATAGACAAATTAGTAAAATAATGAAGCACCGACAAAAGAACTCTATTGGAATCCTATATTATGCTGTTTTTTCTTTTTTTATTTATAGTTTAATTAATTACAAATATCTCTTCTTTGGGGAAAGTTTCCGTCATCCTCTAGCAAATTTTTTTAAATATAATAATTAATAATAATAATAATAATAAATTCCATGCCCTTAGCATCCCTCACAAACTTTCGGCCAATTACCAGGGGGCATCGTGCCGGCCATGAGTTATTATTATGTTCTGCGCCCGTGGAAGACTTAAGATGTTCATCTCTCAGCATTCGCCAAGGAGTGAGGAAAATCACGAAAACCTCACTCTGAGAGCAGTCCGTCGGGCTCGAACCGAGGACCCCGCGACTGATAGCCAAGCGTGCAAACCACTCGACCATCAGCCGGGTAAATATAAATAAATAAAAAGAAATATATGTAATAATTAGCAAAAGGTTGCCAAGAGATCTATAAACCGTTGTACAAAGGATTAAAGATACTGACGGTAGTTTCTTTATACATTTGCAATAGCTTAGTACACCAAAAGAAAAACTACCTGTCCAGTAAGAAATTGGGTTAAAGAGAAACACAAAGAACACTGGAATAATACAACTAGGCATATTCATGGTAAGTCTGTTAGTCTTACCATGGTAAGAACTACTGCGGTTCAGTAGAAATCACCTTCGCATCGTAACAGGACATTGTGCACTGAAAGGACAGAAAATGGAGATCAACATTGGAGATACTAACTGCAGTTTGTGTAATGAGAGGACAGAGAGCGCTTACCACATCCTATGCGAGTGCGAGGCTCTGGACGCAAGAAGACAAGCAATCCACAGGATTACTTCGATCAACCAGCCAGAGACTTGTACAGATTAGTTCAGTTCACTAGGATTCTAGGGTAAACTGGACGGTTTAATTTAATGGGTAAAGGAAATGGGAGACTAAATAGAGAAAGCCAAAAGACTGCGATTTTTTCCGGAACTCCATGTCAGACAGCATTCACAACAACAAAAAAAGATAATCAATTAATTATAAAGAGTAAATAATTAATACTTTCAAGATGCCTACAGCAAAAACAAAAAAAAAACGAAATAGTATTAATGGATTTTCTTAAGATGTCGTAGATATATTCACAATAACTACGCAGGTATGGTTATTTTTTCGTATGCAAAAGAAAACTAAAAAACTATAAGAGTAAACATATTATGTTTTCGTACATTGTGTTACCTATTGTTGACTGATATTCTGAATGTAATGATCTAATTACCCAAACCAGTAAAACATGTTATTTTTGTTGGCGGTCAATTTCTTTTTAATTTAATTTCCTTATACCTGAGCTTTTGATCTTCATTCCATGCTGTATTTACAGAAAAAAAAAAAAATAAACAGATCTTTAATTTAGAAACCTTTTCCAATATCGATTTATCTAACTTTGTCGAAAACATTTTCGCATTTCGTTATTCAGGAACTACTATTAAGTAAAATCATACATTAAATCATATCTTTAACATGAATTGTAATTCTAATTCGAGATACGTTCCAACGTACGTACCATATTAACCTATATTGCACCTACACCTACAGTTCGAATCTGTACTACAAAAGTGAGGTAATTTAGCATGATAAATGTGCGCCTATTTCAGTCATCGGGTTCACGTATTCAATATGTTTCCATTAATGATAGTTCTCATAAATCGTAATGTAAATCATGTCCTCGCATTTTGCGATGCTTTTAATTAGAAAAATGAAAATGAGTACAACCATTCATGCATTTCCATTATTTTCTTCGTTGGACATTTGGTTTGCAAAAAAAAAAAACTGAATTAATGAGGACGGGTGATTTATGCAAATGTTTGTTGTTGCTGGTAATTAGAATTTTAAATTATGCCAATGAGATAATGGGCACCGTGCTTGTTTCATCATTTGTGAGATTTCTTTTTTTTAATAAACGATTGTTTTGAAGTGTTATGAAAGTGTTTTTAATGCTATCTATTGGAATTAAAGGTTTTAATGTTTTCATTTCGACAATCAAATTATTTTATTCAAAACGAGTTCTGAAGGTGTATCATGCACTCCACCTAAAATAAGCAACTTAAGACCCGTAAACGTTTCTACAGTAGTTATTATAGTGTTAGCGCTTTAATTGAAATAAACGTACCTAGTTAGCCGCTGTTATAAGCAAAATAAAGAGGCTAGTTACACGAATTAGGCATATAAATTCCTAAAACAAATAGAACCTTTGTTTTGTTCATTAAGATTCGTTTCTGAATATTGTTGGCCTTTGATTCTTTACATTTGAAGATATTTGGTTATGTATTTATAAAAGGTTGCGGAAGGCCACCTTTTGGAAATGAGATCGGATCACATGATTTTGACATAACTTTTTAACAGCAATTCTGAGGTGGAAATCAGGGATCGAATAAGCTGAAATTAATTCAGCTACAAAGACAGGTTGTCGGAATAGATCTGGTTTACAAACGGATCAAAAACCAAATATGCGGAACTATATTACAGCAAACAGCTAGGCGATATTAAGGATACTGCAAACCCTAAGACACAATCAAGACTGGTTTGGGAATGTATTCGAGAACCGAATAGCCTGACAGACAGCAATAAAATCACTTTGCGACATTCGGACCCCGGACATTCGGCAATCGAAGGAAAGGAAAGCTTAGTAAGAAATTCATATATAATCTCATAACCTCTTTTAGAAGTGCGTAAAAACACAGCACGAGAGCAGGCAAGGAATTGAGTGAAAGAGAAACACAAAGAACACTGGAATAACAACCAGGCAAATTCATGGAATGACCTTTACTAAGGGACTAAAAAAAGAAGACTGCAGAAATACTTCAGCTCAGTAGGAATTATATTCGAATCATCACAGGTCTTTTAACGGGACACTGTACCCTGAAAGGACACCTACAGAAAACGGGAATCAACACTGGAGGTACCAACTGAAAGCTATGTAATAGGATGATTGCCAAGTTCTGTATGAATTCGAAGCTCTGAATGCAAAAAGACAGGCAATTTTTGGTAAGGCAAATATGAACCCAGAGGATAGGAGGCTGGTTATGGTTCATATACATCGTTTAATGGCTAAAAGAAATGGGGGACTAAATACAAAAAGCCAAGAGGCTGCAGTGTTTTCGGGAACTTCATGTCAGATAGGTGTCCTACAACGAGAAAAGACGTTTATAATTAATCAATTGCTTTAACGAATAAATTTATTATTATAACATTTCCCGGAAGTCATAGCGTGTATAATATCGTTGTTATTGTCAATTGAAAAAAACTTTTAAAGAAATTGTTTTAAAATGTGTGAAGCAACACATATTTTAAAATAATTTCTCAATTTCATCGAATAAATAACATTTGATTCTTAATTTATTAAGTAGCTATTTATCTGATTCTATGAGATCGAAGTATAGCTATAGTTTTTTTTTTCCGGATATGCGCAGTGTTCACAATTCTGTAGTCAAACCAAAAACTTCTTAATTTTCAAACGCACGTTGGGTATTGCAAACCAAAATCATAATTTCATGAGATAAGAATATAGATTCATGAAATGTTGGTCACATTTTCTCAAACCATTTTGGTCACAATGACATAGGAAAGCCATCCAAGTGTATCTCTCCGATTTTGATAAAATTCGATAACAATGTAGAACACCGAAAAATATGTAGCCACCATTTTTCTAGTGTCCCGGTTTTAGCTTTAAGGGGTGTAATAAGGCCTCAAAGTTACCTTAAAAACACATTTTTGGTAATATTTCAGAAACTAGAAGAGATATCGAGATGAGCTGAAAACCAGATCGTTCTTGTTAGTAGCCTCACATTTTAGTTTGATAAAGGAACAGTGGCGCATCCAAGTGTTCGTTGGAGAGTTAAAAAAACATTATTTTTTTTCACCTCTGCTCTTGTATACCATAAATTTAATTTTTCTTTTCTTTCAAACTACCTGAAAAAATAAAAAAATAAAGGCTACTGGTTTTTGAATATTTTTTCTAAATATAGGGAGTTCATAAATTGAAATGTGATGATTGTACATTGGTGCAATAGGTACAAAACTTTCTTTGAGAATCAACAAAAACAAAAACAGATCTGTTCGAGCGTTTATCAACATATTTTAGAAACTGGACATACTTTTAACAACCCAGATAATATAGAATCATTGCACAAACTTGACAATGGTATGAAACTTAGCTTCTGGAGGCGTATGAAATTCATAAATTTAGTCAAAATAGTAATTATATATTATTAAACGAATATTAAATACACATATCCCTATTTTTTCCTATTTACACATATGACATCAATATTTATTTTCCCACCATCACCTTTTTTAAATTTACTTCCTATCCTTCAAATTTTAAGCTATAAACAACCTATACATCTATATGCTCGCTACAATCACACACCCACTCTTTATACTGTCATGTCATTCTCACATACAAAAATTATTTAACATTTTTCACACAAATACATACCAGCCAACCACACGCGTCTTTTGCTCTGCTATAATTTTCATCTGTTGTGTACTTTTAATGTTTTCATTTAATTTTAAATTTAAATTTTAACTATTCTTATGTTGAAAAAAAAAATACAGAAAAGAATACTTACAGACACGTCGTTTACAAAATTATAGATGAAAAGGGTCCGATATTTATAAAAAAAAAGTTTGAAGTGAACTTAAATTTTTTCACATTTTTTGATTTCTTATATTTTACATTTCATATTTTATTTATTTTGCATTTAATCCTTAATTGTCGCCCAATTTTTTTTCTGTTCATTACCATAATCATACATTACATTCATTGTTAGTATACTTCAGAAGATGGCCTTTGGCCGAAACATGTAAAATATTTAATATAATACATTTGATTGGAAAGAACTACTTATTTTTCTTTCAATTTTTCTACGATAATCCAATGCAATGAAAACTACCAATGTTTTTATAAATGCCTATTTTGGAGAATTGTACTCATTTTTATGTATTTTTTAAAGAGAGTCTTTCCTTTTCTAGTTTTCAATACGATTTTTTCACATATATAATTTTACTCCTTCATTTGTGCATCTATTTATTAAACACTGGGGCCTACTGCACAATGCTTGTCAAATTTTTAAAGTACCATTTTCATCAATCGTCCAGATTCACCATGGAAGTCTGTATTTTAATTTTTTTATATACTTCAGCACCTCCTATTATCTTGCATTTCCGCAACAATGATTTCTTTTTTGCCAAATAAGTATCGTGATTATTTCTGTCTTTTCTTGTTGTAAGAAACTTATTTATAGTATTTTTTATTGTGTGTTTGTTGTTTAACTATTGTATGACATTAAAACAAAAAAATACAATCTTTTGCGTTTTTCTTAGTTCTTTTCTAATTGTACTTGTGTGTGATTGTATTAATTAGTTACAGTAACGCATCAGAATTGAGACTAGGGTGCTTGTGTATAATAAGTTCTATTCTCATTTTGGAGCCAAGTGAAGTTTTATTACTAAGCTGCTTTAGAAATAGTAGTTGCTAATAACTTAAGAGGATTATGTTGTCGGGAAGAACCAAGCTCCGCTACTAGCCGTCGCGTTGGTTAGGGTAATTTAATTAAAAAATATTTTGGGAAATTAATGCATGGTGTTACCTACTAATTAATATTTGCTATTAACTACGTTTTCATTACGTATTTTTGAAGTTGTGTGTACTTACATACACTTATTGCTAATAAATCAATAGTTAAAAGTATTCTTTGTAAAATCATTAAATCACAAGAATACAATTTTTATGTACAATAATTTTTAAAGGACCTCAAACAATTCGTTATACATGCACCTTTTGCGGGATAGTTTTTAGGTTACCATGTAACTTAATCGTATAAAATTAAGGTAGAAATCGTTTCTAGTTTTATCTTTCCATGATTTACGAGACCTTTCGCGTGTTTCATTCGTGTCTCGCGTATGAAAGGAATATTTTCCAGTGTTTGCGGAATTCGCATGGTAGAGTTAATTTGCATATATCCGTACGACGCTCCTGTAGACACAAACCGCGTTAACACAGTCGATCGACCGAAATTCGTGAAGAAATATTTGCTCAATGTCTTACCTGTTTTCCGTCCCATCGTTTGTATTCTTTCCACTCCTGGAATCCTGGTCGCCAATATTCAATTGTATATTCCTCGGCGTATTCCTGGCCGCGCCCTCTATCGTAGCGACCCTGAGTTTGTACGCCCGTCACCACGTGAATACCGCCTAAATCAACTTGGAGGTATTCTCTTATGCCTCTCTCCACTTGTTGTTTTGGACACCAACCGCCTCCGGCTCTTTCAACACGTAATCTGAAACGATAATTTATCATTATTAGGGCGTAAACTTTATTGCTAAAATATAAACATTGCCCATAAAAACGGGTCGCTGATTCTTTACGTTTTATCCACATAAACATACAAAAGAAATAAATTGCCAGCATATATCTTACAATTTATCCTAATTTGATGTAATTGCTTTTTGTAAAAATAAATATATTTTTGTACCTGCGTTTTTTTTTTTTTTGTAGACGTGGAAAAGTTGTAATCAAGATTGATTGCATAATATTTTTTTTGTGTATGTAGCTCTTAGATACGTTCGCTTCCATAATTCAGGTAAAAAATAAATATACAGTTGTAGGTAGCAATGCAAGCATTTTTATTGTTACAAGTTATTAGGTCTACTTACTATTAAAAAAGGTTGAGAAATTTATTACGGATTTTAAAAACCACATTTTTTTAAGTTAGTGGCATCTAGGCGTAAGCAACAGAACAGTGAAGGACCCCTATTTTATGTGCACGTACCATTGCCGCTAGGGGAGGTGCGCGTAAGAATACACAGTCCACAAGAGAACGCATATTCAAATTTTCTGTGCAGCAACATTGGTATAAAAGATCTGTTAATGTTAGTTGAACAAGTGGGAGTTGAGTACGTTTGCCGTTTAATCATAGTTTGATTTTGTTGTATAGTATTTCAACAAAGGTAAGTTCAATTATTTCAGACATATTTTTATAACTTTCCCATTCACGCACAAATCACCGACAAAAATCTAGTACAATAAACATTAAATAGACTTAGCAAACGCTAGACACAAAAATGAAAGGAATTAATTTAAAAAAAAATCTAAACACTTAATTAAATAAATTATACAATTAACTCTTTAACTAAAATTTATCCAAACTAAATATTATTGTGGAAATTTCTCGATACAATGATTCAGCAAAATCATGGCAAATTACTAGGCAACTTAAAATACGTATTTGAGCGAGACATGCGATGGATATTGTAAACACGCTAAGTGTTAATTGCGCATTTGGAGGTTGATTGTGACGATCACACCACCGCAGTAGTATGCGGTTAGAGGAAGTCGCCTTTTTAACGATCACAGCTCCTATTAGACGTTTATCTGGTAAATATACCATATTGATATGTTATAAACACATTTATCGCCCTAGTTGTGCTAACTATGTTCTGTTACTGCAGTGAGATAGGAGAGACGCCATCTATGGGACAATTTCTGTAATACATGTAAGTTTTAAACGTATCTGTCGCGCTGTATAGGTAGAAAACTGCTAGATAGATTTGCTAATATCGTACTGATATTCTTCAATTTCTAGAACCTAAAACATAATTTGATTTAAGGCGGTGTACACATCCCTCTATTTTCGTAACACGAACTAAATCACTCTAATGCAACTCTCTGTCGAATATATTGAACATGAGATGGCGCTACTAGTACCATTCGCTTACTATTGTTGGGAAAAAGTTTTAAGTGACAATTTAGAAAGTGATGGGTAATTCTGAAAAGAGATGGCGCGTGTTTCGACTGTAAATATCTGGTAAACATATTCTTGGGAAATTCCTTGAATTATGATTTATGATTATACGTTTGGGGCGCTTGCCTAATACATCGCGGCGTGCGTATTCACTTTCTCTTATGCATTTGAATTGAAAATACCGGGATACTAGTGATTTATTGTTATTATTATACTAGTTACAGTTGACGGACTTTCGTGGTATCGAATATTTTGTGCACAAAATCTTTTCAAGATGGCGTAATGTTATTGTTATGTTTTATAAATAAACGAAATTTGTTTTATTCAGATTATTTTATCTTTTAATTTTGTATACTGTTTATTAGATAACTAGTTCGTGTGTATTTCTGTGTGGTGTGAATAGTTATTGCGAAAGACATTATTGTTTCATCGTAGCATACAGTTTTGCTTTTATTTGCTCTAAATGTGGCAAAAATAAACTTCTTACAATGAATAAAAAGTGATCAAAGACTGCAATACATTGTGCTGTGGAAAGATGCTTCAATAATTCTAAAAAAACAAGATGTAGTTTTGTTTTCTTTCTGATAAATAAAATGTGGGAAATTCTCTACATATGTTTTCTATATCAAATATATTTATTTTCCATTTTGTATTATAGTGCTCTTACAGTGGACAGAGAAATGTAAAACAGTAGGATATTTATATAGACAAATTTATGGAAAACTGCTTGAACACTCTGAAAATACATTCCAAAGACTTGCAATTTTAAACGCTTTAATAGATTATTAAAAAAACAATGTGACAAGGCCAATATATTTTAACAATGAATGTTTTTCCATGATTTTTTTGTACCAACAAGTATTACATATCAATTAGTATATTGGAAACCTAAAAAGATTTGAACGGAGAATTTTGTTAGAGTAGTAAACTGGTATAATTAAACAAATTAAATTATTAAAGCAGTGAATAAAACTTTTTTCTGGTTTTATTATAATACATTATGCAGTTAACTTCTATGTCTCTGTAAAAACTTATAAAGCTATTTGCTTATAACTTCCACTACTAGTCATGATTCTTTTAAATATTTCAACGTCAAAGCAAACACACATTAATAAAATAATATCTATTATGGTATACATATAATATAATACTTAAGATTATTGATTTCCCTATCGCTAGAAGATGCCCCTAAGTTCACTTTGTATTTGTAGGTCACGAAAACGTGTCCACAAAACATCAGAGGTGCCAACAATTATGTCCTTTACTGTTACACTGTGAAATACACATTTTACTCTTTGAGATTCAAGACGAAAATAGTAGGATTTTAAAATAAACTTTTTTAACATAATATTGTTTTTTCTACTGCAAAATTACAAAAAATTAAATAAAACCCCGCATTTTTTTTGCAATAAAACTCCAATTTCTATGTTAATTGAATAATACATTACACTGTAATTCCTCTAATATCTAATATCCTTTGCATAGTTTATAAGAACAAATGAACAAGCTATTACCATAAAATACATTCCGTCAGAGAATTGCACTACGGAAACATATAAAAGCATGAAGTATTTCTAATTAATGACATTAAAACCATACTTTTTGGTGTGCCATCTATGTCACGAATGCCAAACTAAAGTAATATCTGTTGTAGCAGATATCTGTAAACTTCTCTTCTGTGTATCCTAATTTTGTTTTTCAAGTTGTTTATCATAATTAGATTGTTTAATTAGCTACTCTTATGTTTATTTTATTTCTACAACAATTCCCGAGGGAAGCCATGCAATTTTATCTACATTTACAGCTCCACATTTAAATTTTTTGTTAATTTTCTACATCGCCTATTCATGCATGTTTCACTTTCTGTTATTAAACAATATATTTTAAGTATGCAATGGAAATGTATCGGTTTCACTCCGCATATTCATGGAGATGTGTAAATGCCCTTGTTTTCAGCAGAAAAACCGCCTATGTTGCGAAAATAACTTGAACAAAGTAACCCATGTTATACTGCCATTATGTTGGCGCGAAAGAGGTTTGTAAACGCCCCCTTAATGTTTTAGATTTGTCCATCTAACCGCATTTTCAGTTGAATCAGAAAAAAAAGTCTTAACTTTCTAGTAATATTAAAGCAACCATTTTCATTTTTAATTGGAACAAGTTCAAACTGTAATTTAACCAAACCGATTCAAGCTTCAAGAAACAGCATTTTGTTAATTCAACACAGTAACTTTTCTGAGTGTAGGATATAAGATTGTAAGATAAACGGCTAAGAATTTAACAAAGAAGGTCACTATGTGCAGATCTTTCGCGGATAGCTACACACTCTGTATAATTATCTCGGCTGATGGTCTAATGGCTTGCACGCTTGGCTATCAGTCGCGGGGTCGCGGGGTTCGAGCCCGACGGACTGCTCTCAGGGTGAGATTTTCGTGGTTTCCCGCAATCTTTAGCAAATGCTGAGAGACGGACATCTTAAGTCGCTCCACGGGCACAGGCCAAGCGGGTGCCCCTGTAATTGACGAAAGCTGTTGGAGAATGCTAAGGGTTGTATTATTTATTATTATTATTATTATTATTACTATTACTATTATTATTATTAATATTATTATTATAGTATAAGTTGTCAAATTTGCACATATGACCCCATTTATCTTTAAATATTTTGATATAATTATACAATATTGTTGATATTTCATACGTGTTGTTTCGTACTGTCATGAAGATATTAACTGAAGCTCTTGGAAATTTAAGCTTATCAATTTGCTGATTTTGTTTTATTTTTTTTTTTAACAAATTGCATGAACTTATTTCCTATGAGATTCAAACCTTTCGTATAATTAAAAATAATATTTTGGTGTCCGTAAACAATAGGATCCAATAATTCTGGAAACACAAACATTGAATTGTTCCCTACGTGAAGGTGAAATGAACTGAAGCGTTAAACGAAAAAAAAAAGGAAAACGTACAGGCTGTATTCGATTTCAATACATTGACTGGAACGGCTGCTTGATTTCCCAGACGGCAAACATACAAACGAAATAAGTTTTCGACTATTTGACATTAAATATTTGTTAGGTCATATAAAGTCGACTTGGCTTACTTTTTTTTATGCATAATTGGTTACGCCAAGTAACGTAAAGTTATTAAAATTTTATTGGAAAGCAACTCAACCACCATTGTTTTCTTCATCATGTGCATTTTCTATATAAAGGTGGTGATAGGAAAAACACTTCTCTTTTTGCTTACTATCTTTTAATAACACGGTACAAAACCAAAAAAAAATCGCAGTTACTTTTTACAGATCCGATTATGCTATTAATTTTTGCCAATCAGGACAAACAATGATTATAGTATCTATGTTGTGTAGTGTTACTACCTATCTCAATATAATACTTAATTAAAATATAACAGTAAGGTACAGCGATGGAATAAACTGAACGTAAAAGAACTTAAAGCTAGGAAATGAATCAAGCTATTTGCAGAAAACTTTTTAGGCAATAAACGAGCTGACAGCTAAAGAGAACTAATAGTGAACGATGTGATTGACGCTTTTAAGGAATTAAATGTATTGATGCTTTAAAAATTCATATGCTGCATAACCTTATTGATTTCTTGCCTGACACCTGGAGGAAGTTTCAGACAAGCATGGAGAGAAATTCTATCAAGAGTGGCTCATGATGGAAACCTGATATAAAAGAAAGCCCCTCACTAAGATTGGTGAGCAGAATATATTGACTACGATTCAAGCTACTGCAGAAACAAAATACAAGAAAGTTGACATACTGCAAAAGACTGTTAACCATTTTACATCTAAAGGTATCGAAGCAGCCTGTAATTCCGAATTTGCACCCCTGTACCGCAACATAAGTAACTACAATATCGGAGAAGACTATATTAGGTGTAGGACTAAAATAAGGAAAGTAAGACTTGTTAGTCAGACAAGAGTTGGGAACAAATGTGAAATAAGATGGTATCATAATAGAAATGTCTATAAAATACAATTTGATAGTATTTGTACTGCTTTTGTTATACGCGCTAAAAAGAGACCTTGCAACATTTTCTGTTGGAGTGCCCTATGTAAAGCCAACTATCGTCAGTCAACAACACCTGAACGATCTTTATTATTATATAGACTAAGCGTTGAAAATACAATCATTTATTTTTAATGAGTAATATATGTTAAGTTTGATAATGTACATAATAGGAATTCACTTCTGTAAAAACCATTTGTTTAAACAGTAATTAAGTTTATTTATTATTATTTATTATTTTATTTATTACCTCACTAAGATGTTAGGCGAATACTGTTGGAGCCCTATACGAGAAATCTCTGACGAAAACTATTCACGATTACCAAAAAAGAAATAGATTTTTTTTTAATAAATATATTTACATAGAAAATGGCTGGATTTTTCTAACAAAAATATGTAATTACCGAAGAGTTCCGGTCTTTCTCAAAATGCGCCAGAACGATTTAATTGCTCGTATTTTAACACTACACTTAAAGGAAAATTCATCAATGGTAAAAAAAATGCTATTGATTCGTGCA
The DNA here is from genome assembly GCA_004143645.1 of Protaetia brevitarsis. NCBI lineage: Eukaryota > Metazoa > Arthropoda > Insecta > Coleoptera > Scarabaeidae > Protaetia > Protaetia brevitarsis. The sequence goes on from RXPK01000206.1 coordinate 1,098,743, forward strand.
ATTTTTATATGAATTATGAATTTTTATGCCATGTAATAGAAAATTACTGCTCTGCTGCTGAATATTCATCTATTGGTGTAATATTAAAGTAAATTACAAAAAAAAAGAAAAATCTGTACGCAATAGTAATAATATTAAGTTATATCCATAAGACAAAAACAAATTTTCAATGAGGCAAAAATTTTAATTAATGAAACAAAAGAAGCTACTAACACTCGAAACATTTTACAAATCATTTATATAAAGAAAGACAAAACCAGGATAAATGACCTCACAAACATTGCTAGCCACCTATTAAAAATTTATGAACTGTTATTATAAACTTTTAATCTAGTCCTTGTATCTCCGATTTTATTTCGGAATTTTACAAATATTAAAAACCAAGGATTTGCTTTCCGATCTGTCAATATGCATTGATATGAAAAAAAAGTGATTTTAAGAATTTAATTCACTGCATCGTTAACGTTTGGCCTGTCTATTTTAACACAATTTATTTTTGTGAGTTTTTAAATAATTTAAATAACTAAAATGAAAACACAATTACATTACTATGTAATGGTATAAAAATGAAAAAATTAAAAGTAACAGAAACGTTTGTTATTTGTATTACAATATAAATGAAAAAAAGGCAGTTAAAACTGTCAATATATTGAATAGTTGATCAGTTTACCAATGGTACAGTTCATCGTGTAGGAATATATTTAAAGAATATAAAATATTAACACTTACGAGTTTATACAATCTTTAAATGTGTGTTTATGTTTTCAAGAATATAGCCAGGTTTGTCACTACTAGCTGGGATTTTCGTGATTTTTGTTAGATTTAATGTAATCAAGAAGTCACCTACGAGTGTAAGTTTGAAATTAGTTTATTTTTAGGCGGTCTTCCGACCGGGCTAGTGGCTCGCCTGAAACCGTTCGATCACGCCCTTGGAACCGTCTGCATAGACACCTTCATGAGTAGTGGGATGCCATTGTTCAAGTCGGTTCCCTACTTCTCTCTTCTCTCTCTAAGGATTAGGAGTTCCAGTGTTGGCTACTGCGTTCCTTTGCTTGTTTCTGAATAGTCCTCTGCTCCAAATCTCTCGCCAACACTTGGGAAACAAAGGCCCAAACCAGGCTCCACTTAGGTGAGTTCTCCAGCATGACCTTGACGACTGTGTATGTAGTCAGCTCACGACCTATCTTGGCAGTCAGCTCCCGTCTCTCCATAGACCGTCGCACACAGTTCAGCAATGTGTGCTCGGGGATGTCCTCCATTCCGAAATGTCGACATGCGTCCTCCTCAGACAGATGAAATCTCTTGAGGTAGGAGCGAAGGTGCCCATGCCCGTGTTTTGTCGTCTTTCTTAGTATAAAAGCGTGAGCTGCTCCTCAGCCAGAAGATGGATGAGTGGGATCCCCACTATCACAGCCACGGTCATACTGTCTACAGCCCTATACGCGCTGGTTACTCTCAGCAATATCCTTCGTTGAAGTTGTTGTAACGCTTCTTTATATGTCTTGTTTTCCAAGGCTCTTCGCCATACGAGGACTGCATAAGAGACCTGGGATTAAAAGACTCGATATAGTATTTCTCTCTTGCCACTATTGGGACCGCCTATGTTTGACATAAGTTTCAATAAGGCTGCCTGTGTTGTCTCCGTCATCCCTATGATATATCTTACGTGGGCGCTATAAGTTAATCTATGATTGAAGACCATCCGTAGGTACTTAATTTCTCTCTCTCGAAGCAAGCTGCTGCCGGCTAACTCAAAACAGAAATCCCAACTCTTACGGGGTCCTTTCAGCACTCCCACCTAGGTTTTCTGCAAGGCTAACTGGAGTCTATTCTCATCCATCCATGCCGCTATTTCTTCAAGGGATTCATTGAGGAAAATTAAGATTTCTTTCGTCCTCAGCCTCCACCATCAACGCCAGGTCATCCGCATACGCGTACGTCGAGACTCCTCCCTGCCAAGACTCCAACATACAATATATTCCAAAGGGTGGGTCCAAGGGCTGATCCTTGCGGCACCCCTGCACCCACCTCCATGGTTATCCCCCTGTTGATCTTGATTTTCCGATCACTGGAGTAGTCTTGGACAATATAGTTTAGATATACGGAAATATTCCTTCTCCTTATCTCATTGATGATCCTGTTCCACGACGCAGTATTAAAGACGTTCCTAATATTTGGGGCTATAAGTACTACCCATTTTTGATTTTGCAGCTCTGTCGGTTACGGCTTTTATCGCATGTACAGTTGACCTTGATCCTTGATGAAGCCGAATTGCCTTTCAGAGAGCGCACCTTTTTCGTCCTATTCAGCCTCCAATCTGCTCTTAATCATTCCTTCGTAAAGCTTTCCCACTATGCTGAGCATATGCGGAGATTTCAAAAATGTTAAAACATCTATAAAAGAATATTTATCTGAAGCAAATCAAATGCATTGGACGAATACGCTTAGATATATTTATTCAATTTTTTATTTGTTAATTATACTTGTATATGGCATATGACGAAACCTATCTTGTGTTCTTTTTATTACATCCATTTATTATAATTCATTTTCATAGAATTTTTATGGTAATAAAGCCAAGGCACTTAAAAAAAAACATTTATAACTATACGAGCTGACCATCTGCTGGAGAAGACGCTTGTCATCACATATATTTCAAACGGTTTCCTAGACATTGAAGGTGACTAGTTTGCTGTAATAAACAAATAACATATATGTTCGCAATATGTATGTATTGATGTAATGCCATTAAATTGATATTAATGTTATTAAATATTTTCCGTACATTTGTACATATAATAATTATTATCTATTACAAATATTCAAGGTAGGTAGTATTCATATTGTTATTTATAAGTAAAGCCAAGTACATAAGTAAATTACAATCAGTATATTATACTGACATACTTTAACGACTTGTATAGACTATTTCGTTGTAATTATGTAGGTTCAATGTTTTTCCTTTACATTAACTTATATCAATCAACTCATTATTACTTTCCTGAAAAAAAAACTGTTAAAACCTTTTGCTCTACTAAATGTTATAGATTTCTGGCCGCACACGTGCAATCCTAAGTTTGTTCGCGTCGCATGAACTATTTGCACTATTATGCACTTTAAGAACTTTTGTGTGCAAAAGTGCATAATAGTGCTAATAGTTCATGCGACGCGAACAAACTTCCTGTATCCTAGTGCAACCTGTCAATAATGCTTACGTGTTTGCCACTTGACATATATGTAAGCTTATTCATGGGCTGAATTTCAAGTTCTATCACTTCGTAGTTTCTATTTGGCGTTCCACAATCACCGGTCTATCATTGCACCAATTTATGTTAATGTCAATTCCTACGCAATTTCCATTGTCATACCATTCTTCTGCTACTGTATCACATAATTAATAGACGGCACTATGGTTGCTTGTGATACCTGCAATTAATTATATTAGATGTATTTATCCTATATTAGTTAGACTAAACATTTGATACTGACCCATGAATTAAGGCTTTGTTAATAGTAGGATACAACGCTACAGTAATGACAACTGGCAGTATCTTTGTTACGTTGTACGCCGGTAATTTTTTTCTTAATAGTTATTGTATCACTAGGCCAGAAACTAAAGTTTTGCGAGTGTATGAGTACGGTTTGTGGGTCGAGGCGATAGCCGAGACCCACAGGTACGAATACTCGCAAAAGAGTTTCTGGCCGTATGATACACAATGTTTCTTGGGCCGACAAATCCTAATTTTGAATTGAAAATAGAAAAGAAATTTTGAACGTTTTTTTGACGTTGACAGTACAAGTTGGCACACATGTTACATACCTTAGTATTTTGACGTTTCCGAGAATAAATCTTTTCTGTGATTTTCTTTCTAGTTTAATATCTATTTTTGCGCCTGCGTCCATTCATTTTGCAGTACTTAAAAGCGGCAGAAAAAAAAGTTCGTCTTAGCATGGTTGAACAGTAGCTTAATGACAATTTATTACATGTCCGTCATGTGGAATCTAGTGTGGCCAACCTTTAGTGACATTTTTGCCTGTCTAGACAGGAAAACGATAGTTTTCCTGCGGCTTTGAAGTACTGCAAAATGAGTGTTTCTGGACGGAGGCGTAAAAATTTGTTGTTTTTTTTGTGTACTTTAGGGGTAAAGAATCGTTTCTACATTTTTCCCTTAAATGTAGATAACACTCTGTTCAACATACGAGCCCTTTAAATTTTAGAGTGGAGTGGCAAAGGGTTATGCCTGTTATTAGTTATTACTACTTTCCTGAATACAACGCTTAGAAAAATTTGTATCGCACAAAACGGTAAAAAGTTCTCGTCAGGCACAACATTATATTGACAGTTGCAAATGATGATATTTAATTAATTTATTATTTAATTTTATATTTAAGTAATTTATTTAAATAAATGAAAGAAACAAAATTCATTCATTTTAAAACGTTAAACGGCGTTTTCTCTAAACTATTAAATAAGGAGTTACCATCCTTTATCTCTAAGGTACAGATTTTTTTTTTTGATGATTAATGTAAGTGCTAAATTTGATAACAGTAGTATGTAAATAGTACAGTAACAAATAAAATACCTAATATCAACCAATTCAAAATGAAATAATTGCCATTTTAATCAATTTTACAGAAGATATGTAATAAACCAACATATTTCCTCTAAATTGAAACCATTTGTGGGAGCCTAAAAAAAGTGTCCGATCAAGAAAGACTAATTAATTTAATTGGTGAGATGTAATTCACTTCTTATTTCTAAGCTCATTTGATAAGAATGTTTTGGATCAAAGCTTCTAGTTTGATAAAGATTGGGAATGTAGTATTGGAATATAATGTTTTGTTAGCAGCAAGAACATTATTTCACATTAATAATATTAAATATCAGCCATGTTTCGTTGAGCCAACAAGATTCAATATTACTAGATAAATAGATCGGTATGCAATAAGATAGTTCCGGTTAATTTAAAGTGAACTACAGACTGTGCAAAGCACGCCACAAGGTCCAGCTATTCAATAGATAGAAGTTTAGAAAGCTTCAAACGATGTCATTTTCACATATATTCGAATCTATTTCTATTACAACGTGCAGGATATTCTAGAAAATCTCCGTAACGAGTTTTCTGGGTGTTTAAAGTAGCATTAGAACGATATCGCCCGTCTAGGTATAAATGCGCTATTTCTGGCTAGTTTAAACGCAGAAAATACTGGTATCTTTCATATAACAACTGCAACCAATTTAATTTGTATAATATTGCACCGCAGCAAGTTGCATCAATTTTTTGCATAATAAAACTAAGATACAGACACATATTTTAGAAAAATTTGGCGGGCGTGCCCCGGTAGATCGCTCTCTTTCAGAGACTCAGCTAATTAAATAAACTAGTTTAACTTTTCCAACTAGTTAAAGTTATCACTGGATTTCATTTCTTAGAACCGCCTCAATTTCTACTTTTTAATGGATTTACTGACTAGAGAGAATCTTGTCCAAATCGGCCGGATAAATTGGATCAAAGGTATAAAAGTATATATATTCGGTTCTATTTTTTTCCTCAAGTTGTTTCACCACAGCAAATTGTATCAAATTTTCACGAAATGAAGTTACAGTACAGACGCAAATAGGCGTGTAAACTAGGTGTGCACTGAAGAACCATTGTCTTTCTAAATATACCAAGAATATATATTATTATAATACATACTGCTGTGGACGAACACCTTGTTTTCGCAAGAGTTTTTTTTTTTTTTAAGTTGCACAGATGTTCATGTTTACTCCGATTTGCCTTTATCAATGTTTCGTGGGAGTTTCCTCAAATTCATTTATTTTATTTTTGAATAAGAGTTAGTTATCGATTTGATTGTTTAATTTATTTATTTAAATTGTCAGTTGTTTTAAATTAATTTCACTCTAATATATTTTTATTTGCTCATGTAGTTCATGTCCTTCTTAGAAGTTTTCTTCGATGATCTTTGGGCGTAGCGCACGCAGCTGTTGATATATGTATACGATTGTTTAACCTTGTAAGACTTAGTTCCGAGATTGACACAAGAGTAAGTAGATGTAAATTTGTATTTCATTGCTGCCATTTTGTGACTTCATATGATTTTAAGATTTGTTTCCCTTATTTTGATTTTATTTCGTCCATCAAGGAACTCGTTTAATAATAATTGTTATTATATTCTTGTGTACACAATTTAGATATAAGATCATTTATTATTTTTGGTTCTGGAAGATATATTTAGTTTAAAAAGATAATTTTTTTCGTTTTTTAATTTTGCTGATTTGTAATTATTTATTAATCATCTCGGGTTGGGTGAATAGAAGCTTTGTGCTTGTATCTAAATTTTTCTGTTGTTAATTTACTTGTATTGTCCACGTTTAATTTAGTTTGTTTTAATTTTGAAACCGTGGTGAATTGATATAAAAGGATTATCTTCCTGAAGTAATTTGTTTTTTGCTTTGATAAAGGATTTAGCATTCTCCTTTTGTAATTTTAGAGTCTTATGCAGTTTTTGTTTCGGCCAGAGCCCTAAGTTCATGGTTTTTTTTTCTGCAATTTGTATTAACATTTTTTTTTTATATAATAAATTTTTGATTGTTATTAACGTCATTCTAAATTCTGTTCTTTTATTTTTGATTAGACCTTTTCAATTTTTGGAGTAATTAAAGAAAGTCTTTCACCCACTTTTTGCTTTTCATGATTAAATTCAAGTTTTAATTTGCGAGGGTAACCCTGAGTTTAATTGTTCTTTTGCGCCCTTTTAAAAATTTAACCGTTGAGCTAGCTAATTTAATTTTTCATTTTTGATTTTCACTTTGCATTTTCTTTGGTACCATCAGTACACAGCAATACGTAAGTTGAACCACCAACCATAGTAGATGTAGTTATTATAATATAGGTTATAATATAGAAATATATATAATAATATATGAAAGATAATTTAACGATGGTTACGAAAATATCAAGGAAGAATTATTATTTTAGGCACACCTCTATTTGTAAATCCAGTATATAATTGGGTATTAATTAATTTGCATCGTAGTCGTGGTAATTAGATGTACAAATCTATCGTCTGGTAACTGTATGGTTTCAAAATAAGTTTCCTGGTTTCGATAATACCTCAAAGGGGTGTAGACTCAGTGTAGTTCGTATGAAATAAATGAGTTGGGGTTCATGAAGACGAGGTGGCTCGTATTTCCATGTTCAGCAGTTCCAGGAAAAGGATTTCATACACGGAATCAGTTATTATTAATAGTGTTGATGGTGATAACAGCCCAGTCTTAACATTTCACATTTGTACATTTTATATGAAACGCAATAACTTCTTATAATTTTATGACTTAATGTAATTGCTTTATTCTTCAGATTTTAATAAATATTAATAGGATATTTTAATTGTTTTATCACATCCTGGTGACCTCTCTGTTATAAATTTTAATTAATCTAATCATTACTTACTACTACTGCATACCGATGGAAAGATATGTCAGCTATCGTTAGTAAACCATCGATTAAACGCTCTTCAAGCTTTTACGGACGAATAGGACCCAGCGAGATGCCAAAGGGGCATGTTGTGCATGCGTCCCGTTCCAGCTTAACTTGAAATGTTTTTATTGTAAACAAAATATTATTAGATTCTCGTACCAGCAGCTTAGTTATTTAAATATGTGCAATAAAAAGAACGTCTGCGTGAGGGAAAAAGTATTTTTTTAAAACTACCACATGTATTACAAATAATCTCAGGTAAGTTCAGTGAATTCAAATGCCATATTCAACAATTTTTCGATCAACATATCCAAAGTTGCTAATTTACTTATCAATAGAATGCTCTATTGAGCAACAGTTAACCTAACTTCAAAAAGGCATATATAAATGCAAATATTGATACATTTAAAATTTCTTATTATAAATCATGCCAAATGAACTATGTCAACTTAAAACCACAAACAAAAATTTCTAACATTATAAAGCTCATTAAAAATGTTTAACCTTATAATTATTGTAATTGGCATATAAAATATTCTTGAACTGTGTAAAATTATTTTAAAACTGTGTTAAAATGTTACTTCCCCTTTATGGGAGGAAAATCGTTGATAAATACCTGAGTACCAACAGGGAACTGCGTCGATATATGGTCCCGGTCAAAAAAAAAAATATTAAACAAATATTGCAAACATAACATTTACTAACATTGATAAATGAAATTCATTAAACTGTGCACAGTTCATTAATTTTAGGTCGCCGTAGGTCGTACCATCGATTATGGCAGGCACTGTTCGTCAACATGAGTGCAAATTAATAACGACTTCCAGTTCAGCAGAAAATGGTAATAGTTTGTAGTGAGGCCTGCACCTGATTGTTCCGCCTAGTATCTATATTTAGATAAGTTGCAGCGATGCAGCGTTAATTGGCTTTGTATCACTTATATGAACACGTGGTCGGCTCACGCACGCATCCAGTACTCGCAAACTACTACTTATAAGCGTGCTTCTCGTGAAAGTTGGCAGACTATACTTTAGGGCATTTTATTGGATAAACCTGTTATACTGAAAATAATGAAACAGAATTTATAACATAGTTTTAGCATTCCTACACCGAGAGAAGAGGATATGTTAAATTAACAAAATAATAGATATCCAACAAAACTTTGGTTAGATACAGTCACACAATTTTTTTGCTAAAGTAACAAAATGTAAATGTTAAAATAATCATGTAAATTTGACAATATTTCTAGTATTGTTTTAACAATCGAGTTAATTTTATTTTAAGCATTCAATATTGTTAGGCAAATAAGTGTTCGGGATAAAATAAAACATTATTTCATGTTAAATCTAGCAAAGAATTCATTAAAATAAAAATCAGAGTTAAATAAACATTTTAAGTTAAAATGAATAAATGTTATCTGCTATGCTAAAATACGAATTTTCATTGTGTTAAACAAGAAAATTATGTTGAGCCAAAACAGAATTGCTTTTCAGTTAACAATATTTTATTGTTACAGCAAGCTATACGGGTATTTTTCAATTCGCCTTGCAAGGGGAAATGTTCAGGTGCCATGATATTCTGCATTTATCACCTCATATTCATAATATAATGTGTAAAATACCTCTAAGATACATTTAAAACTCTCAAAAAATAGCAATTTTATTGATATCACCGCCGTCGCTTGCCATCGATTGCTGCTTTAATGGTCGCAGCTCCTACTGAACGTTTGACTGGTAAATACACCAGAATAATAATATTTTACAACTCTGACTCTTGTGCTTATGTGTCATTACTGGTATGAAATAGAAGAAGCGCAATCTTCACGGCGATTTCTGAAATATCGCCGTCTGTTGTAGCTGCGTCATGGATCTTCGTCTGATCGATGTTTCATCCTTAATCGCAAGATATATCTTCGGGGCTGCTTCAGGTCAAGAAAACAGGAGCAGCAGCCTTGAAGATGTCCCTTGTGATTGAGGACAAAATGTCGGCCAGAAGATGATCCAGGACGTGATTTCAACTCGGAAGCCAAGCACTATATAGCAGGGTTTAACGGACGAGATAGAGGCCTCGGAATATCCCGATACATCATAGGTCAATGTGTCGGATCAGTTAGCTCGGGATTTCCGCGAGAAATACTAACGAGCCATACTAATTATTGCACTAATGCATCAGGGCTTTCACACGTTTCGCTTAAGTTATCAAGCCCACGTTTAAATCTCATTAGTAAAGTGTCGTCTACAGAGCTGGGCATTTTTCGCCATACTTTGTTTCTTGAAGCGTAGGTAGGGAAATTATTTGCCTAGAAATTACGGGTCAGCTTGAATAACAATTCTCTCTTTCTAACTGCTTAAACATCATTTACTTACTACGACTTCCCACTTTATTTGTGCTTATCAGATGCAGCCATGGAAAATAAGATCACATTCTATTTTATATGGAACAATGGAAAAATGTAGTTCTTCAATTTAATAAAAATAAATATATAAAAACCCTATAACGTGTGTTTAATATTATTATTAGAATTGTTACGGTTTTATTTTTTTCTTCACACCGGCATTATAGGTTCCCTGCATCGATTCGTCCGATCGACCGCTGTTCCATTCAGATCACCTACTCTGTGTTTACATCTTTTCGATGTTAGAGGGCACCTTCATGTCTTTATTTTTGTTTTAATTATCTGTCTTCTGATTGGTTGAGTGACGTATTCTTCCTTCCGCTTCCTGTTCCTTGTTAGTTGTTGTTTAGACGCGCTGTAACGAGTAAAGCTTCCTATCTTGGGAATTTTGGATATTTTCACACATCTGTGGATTTTATTGGAAGTTTGCTTGAAATAATCATTGGCCGTATCTTCTTTTGTGTTTGAAGTCGAAACTTCATGATTATTACGACGGATGTGCCTGATATTTGGGGATATAATTTGAGAACTACGCGTCTGCAATACCATTTCAGTATTTGTTTCTTCTCTTCATCGAAAAAACCTCGTTATTTAACGGTAAACAAATCTTGTCACTCCTTTTATTTCACTAATTTTGGGGTATTGATTGTTTTTAGAGGTCTTTTTAATCCCCCTTAAATTTAATTTTGGAATCTTCCCATCGTTTTGTGTGAACTTTTGAACACCCACGTGCGGCTGAGGACTTCTGCGACCTTTTAAGCCCTTCAGAGAATCTTACTTCCTTTGGAATTACACGGACCACCTGGTTTCGGTTCTTACCGAGTCGGCCCAGAGACTACGATCTGTCTGTCCGAATAGGAGAGGATCTCTACGCCCCACTAACAGCTGATCGGGGGCAAAGCTAAGTTGCACGTTTCCTTTTTATTATTATTTATCTTTTTCGTGTATAAAATTTTTAATAGTAGATAACCACCCCGATCATTTAGTTGTTTTATGTTTTCTTACACGATACAAGTAAATTACATATGTTATATCAAGGATCGGAGGGTGCTACATGTTGCTAATTCAGTAAAATAGTTCAACTTTAGTATTCACTTATCTTTTCATTTATTTAACAAAGTCAAAATAATTATTTAAAACATATCGGCCTGTCATATACAGGATGATTTATTCACCACTAATGTAATCGAGTCAAATATTTAGCTTTATTTTAGTTTTCTTTTTTTTTTTGTAACAGTAACGTTTTCTTGAATTTAAATTAACTCTTAGCGTAAGAATTTTCTTTGTATAACTGTGTGTGAACTGATTGCGTTGGCCAAAGCGTTCGGTGTTCGAGTCCTACCGTAGGACTATCTGTTATTTTTGCAATATTTTAATTTATATTCATAATCGATAATAACGTTTAATAATACAGAGCATCACATATTTATTTTCTGAATTTTATGTCAAGGTTAACAACATTTTCCTTCTTTGTCTTTTTGTTAAATTTATTAATAAAATTTTAACTGTTTGTCGGTAAGTCCATCCTTTTATTTTTATTTTGTTTTATGTGTTTTTGCAAACTGCTTTACCCCGCGATTTTCATTTAACACCGTGGATTCCTGCTTATCTTGGGTTCATGACAGGGTAAGTAATCCTAAGCAGGTGGCGCCGAAATTTTTGTCCATCTTGGGTTTGTGTCACTATCAAGCCACCCCCTCGCCGACGAGCCGGCTGGCACCCTGCATGATTGCCGATTATCATCCCACTTATTCGAAGGATTGTAAAGCAGTGTGGAAAGTGCATCACCTTATCTGTTTTTATTTTGAATTCTTGCCTCGCGATTTTTCACGGTACTCTACCGTCGCTTTTGGTGCCGGAAATGTAGTTAATAGAGTATGATTAATAGTTGAGCCCTGAGCAGTGGACGAGGCTTCAAAACAGAGCTTGGAAAATGCTGCTATCATACATTGGTGAGATCTCAACGAAGCATTGGTGACGTATGCGAAATATATCGAAGCTTCAACGAGCTAGCTTGCGTTAAATTCTACTGTATAGTATAAGCAGGATATCAATATTACTACTCCATAAGTGCAAATCGATTAGCAAATGCACTATTTTCATTTCCCATATATTTTAATTAATCTGGAGGGGGAACGATCCGTTTATTCTTTTCACGGTGGTTCGAATCAGTTCAAGCAATTTGCCGATTCGTTCATTTATAGCGGATGGATGAACGACACATTCCGACTTGCTATTATTGCGTGTATGGCATTGCAGTTTGCTTATCGGCATGATAAACTGTGTGTAATGTCATTCAAGGTACTGAATTAAAAATTGATTTTATTATTGTTAATATCCCTGAATATAGGTGAATTAAGAATAAAGTGAAAAATATTATGTTAGGTGAGAGAATAATATTAGCTACAAAAATGTTTTAGGAACAGCCAAAAAATTGTTTTTAAACAAATTTCAAACAAAGGTCTTTTTTATTGTTCTTACTTTTTGCCTATTTTATTGCATTGTTTGTATTTTTTTTTTTTTAATTAAGCATAGAAAACTATTTTATTTGTATTTAGTCTTTTATATTATGAGGAATTTTACAGAACGTTGAGGAAAGTACAAGTTTACTAAATGCATATTATTTGATTAGCACGAAACCATAATACTTTACCCATTTAACTATATTGTAGCATTGTAGAAAAGGTTCTGATTATATTTATATATGTAGAATTGATAATAAAGAAGATAGCAAGAGAGCGTCTTTTTTTTTTTTAAAATGCACACAACTTACAAATAACAGCAGTAATTATATCGGTACACTTTATAAATTATGTCCCTCTCCAACATAAATTTAAATATTCACTAGCAAACTTTTAATTTGAGATAACAGAAAATTGTATAGTTCATAAATATGCCTAAAGCAATTAGCGATAGTTTACAGAACATTTACAAATGATTTATTATTTTTTTTATGAATTTATACATACTTTGACATAAAACTTTCTGTGCCAGAACAATGAAATTAATTATTACTTTAGCAAACGCACAAGGTTTGCTTTAAAGTTTAATTTACGTATAAGAATTGTGTAGTTGCCAACCCAGAATAAGTGCTAACAAAAGGATTATAGTTGACTGTAACAAACCGGTACGCCTCCTTTGATGTCTGCTTACAGAATATCCAAAGGCGTAGTTACTTAGAAAGAACATGTTGCTCTAACGTAAAGTAAAACAGAATACGTGACATTAAGTTAATTACGCTTGCTATCCGAATAATGTTGTAAATCGCGTCCGGAACCGTAAAATTTGAATAATTCAAAATTTTATGATGCAAACTCTGCATACTTGAATAACAATAAGGGGAAGGGACTATTCGGAACATTTCGGGAAAGTAGGTATTTTTCATTACAATCGACCGAAACTATTCACAGATTTCCGTATTCAGCGGATTCAAATCTTAATGGCATCGTGAAACCGACCGAGGAAACTACTGGAACATTCGGCGGTTATACGGGAGCCGTGGTCCCTACTAATATCTAAGTACAAACTGAAGTCTTAACTACTTTGCAACAGTAGAGACAAAGGGCGAATTTACAGCGTGAAACAGAATGGAATGTCCGTACATATTTCTCCGTGTCGAGTCGTATTATCACTCCCGACAGATTCACCGTCTTGATTTAGTACGTTGTCCATGGATGCACTCAGGGACCACTACCCTTCGGAACTGGACGTATCCACCGCAGTCCCTGAGGGTCAAGCGCTGGACATCGACGTTGCTCTTTTGTTTATTTAATAATTTATATATGGCCAGTGCGTTCCGCACGCATTAGTAACTATTATTCCGTGCAAAGTTTAAATATTGATAAATTGCTTTTCATTTTCATAAATATACATGAAGGCAATATCTACTCATGAAATGGTTATGTAAACAGTATATTTGAAGACATAATTATAAGACAAAATATCCCGAGATTATTAAATTCTCAGAAACCTCTTAAAACTTCAGATAAATCTTTTTGTTATTTTATTTTGTTTAAAACAAACACTTATTCAATAATTCAACAAACATTTGGTTGCACAATTTGTTGTAAAAAATTTAATATTGGTGCAACATAAAAAAAATATTGTAACGTTTTCCGAGTTTAGATAATCACACTGGCGATATATTTAATGTAAAGTATTTATTAACGTACTTAAAGTCTAATAAAAATAATTCACTTAATTACTACTATTAATATTTACTAATTGATTTATATTCATGAATTTATGTTCACCGTTCGCTCGTTGGCTTGGGTTTTTTGGGCTACGCTTTCCGATACGTATTGCTATGGACTGGCACCCCGGGTTTCGGAAATTTAAATGTGTATTTTTATTTATTCCAAATCAGTCTTGTCAAAATAATGATAGAGTTTCCACAATTCTAATATTTGTTTATTTTGAAAAGATTTTATTAATTGATTTAATTGTTTGTATCATTTTATTTGTTCAGTTGTGTATAGTTAATTTCATTTATTTGTACATTTTGCGTACTCCAGTATTGTATATAGTTTATATGCTAGTTTTTTCTTTGCGATGCGTTGCGTTCATCGCACGCAGATGTAAATTTCATATATATGAGAATGTTACCTTAGAGCCCCGGGCAGTTACCAGACGGACGAGCGCGTGGTCTGTTTTGTTTTGTTCTCTGGGTTACCGCAATTGGTAATTCTTTTTAATTTTAAGATGTAGTTCGTTCTTTTGAAATTTTAAAATCGTCCATCTAGTAATTCGTTTATTAATAAGTGTTATATCGTTGTGCACAAATTATATGTAAGGCTCTTTAATAATTTTCGTTTTAGAAGTGATCGCGTTTAGAGTTTAAATTTTCCGTTTCTTTGTAGTTTTCACATTAATTTTATTTTAATCACCTCGGGGTAGGTGAAGTGAAGCTGTGAGCTTGATTTAAATTTCATTTTTAATTTTGGTTGTTTCTCTACGTTATTTAATTAATTTGTAGTTTGCTTTGAATTTTTGAAACCACGTGGATTTTTTGTGGTATAAGAAATTCCTTCTAGAACGAATTCACCATTTTGTTTGCTAAGGGATTTGCATTGCCTTTTTTAAATTGTAGAGTTGTATGCAGGTTTGTTTTTTGCCAGAATCTTATATTCATGGTTTTAATTTTCCTGTAATTTGTATTAAATGTTTTTTTTTTTTTTCTTTTTATAATAAAAGTTAACGATTTTAAATATCATCTTAAATAGTTCTTTTATTTTTGAATCTGCCATTTCAATTTTTGGGGATTTTAAAGAAAGTCAATTTTGCAAACGCCCACTTTTACTTTTTAAAAAAGTTACTCTGAGATATAAGAATCTCTGGCGCCCTTTTAAATTCATTTTTGCTGAGCTAGCTAAATTAATTTTGTCATTTTCAATTTCTTTAAACTTGTATGCTTGGACAATCAGTTCACAGCAGTATGTTCGTATTTGTCGCGCTCGACTATCGAGAAATCTACATGCGTCTTGGATGTTCCAGTGGATTCACACCCAGAAATTTCCATTGCGAATTGGTACATCATATACTAACGCCCCTCTATAAACAGGTGGCGCTGTCTACCGGCACAGCGGGAAACTCAAATTTCAAATTTAAATTACAATATAAATACTTACTTGATTTACTTGAAACTGCTTTTATTGTGCGTAACGATTCTCCGTTATTAATTCTACCTACTGCTATCTTCAGAATTACATTTCGAGCTCTGGTTAATGTCTTATATAGATGTTAATTTTGGTATGTCGATTTCCTAAAAAAATACTTTGCTAATAAGTAGGTTGATTTGGTAATTTTTTGTACTTTCTGGTTTCCTGTATAACATTTACTATCGGAAAGTGTAGAGCAGCTGGAGTTACTGCAACATCTTACTTTCAAATTCAAAAATCAACCATATTTGATATACGTTTATTAATATGCAAACCTAGATAAAGTTAAGCAAATTTACCTAGTTGAAAAAAATACTACTAGGTAACTTGAATTAATCAACTATAATCTCTTTCACTCTATATAGTAACTGCGAATTTTTGTTGTATGCATTAGAAAATTAAGTAAAGTAAACTTGATAGATATTTTCCCAGTGCTTCAAAAAATATCTTTCAGCTAAGAACAAGCAAGTAGTTTTCATTCTGACTTGCACAATAATAATAATTAGACCACAATTAGACTGTACTTAGACTTGTATCTATTATTAAGACAATAATCAAGACTTTTTCTTAGTACATATTGGTATAGTTTCTTTAATATTATAAGTAACCACAATGCGTGTGTTTAATATCAATTAAAGTAGTATAAGCCAAATTCGTTTTTACAGAATAACGCAACCTTGGTAAAGATTTTATTTTACGCTAAAATAATAGGACTCTTATAGGGATATAGTATAGTGCGACATATTACTACATTATTCCTTTTTCAGTCATTGTAAATCCTTAACACATTTCTTGTTGTTGCATAGTAAATATATATATAACGAGTTATAGATGGAAGTAGTAGGTACATTTACTTACCAGCCTTTCACTGTTTATGAAGCCCTTCTTCAAAGATATTAAATGCAGATATCGTTTTTGCAATTGCTTAGTTTTATCACGACAAAAGTTACTGATTTTTAGCCCCCGTAGACACACTACAATTTGCGCACCTACCTAGACACACATGGGTCTGTGATGTTCGGCCGCTTTTTACCATACTTAGACTTGTTTAAAAAATTAGAGAGAGTAGTTCGAGATCTATAGAGAGGGATCATGCATTGCGTTATGGATAAAAAATAGTTTTTATTATTGTTATCTCAATGGGAAGTGAAACGAATTTCTAAAAACTGCCGGACACCACAGACCCATGTATGTCTACGGAGGGTTAATATTGGAAAACCCTAAAGATAGAAGAAAAAAGGAAGCTCAAACCGTAAAATAATAACGTCTAAGTTTATAATATGGAAGAAATAAAAATAAACATAAGAAAGGGAATTAAAATCATAGATTCAAATATATTACTTGAAAATTTCACCAAGCTTAGTTTTTGATCAACAAAGATATGACGACACTTTGAACCATTCTAGCTAACTTCACAAAGTTCAGACTAGCAACACTAAGTTCTTAAATTGCACGGCAGAATGTGCGGTAAAACAATATATTTTTCCATTTCGCCTAACACTAAAATCCTGTTAAAATGCTTTGCGTACTGTGTATATTACTATACATTTGGGATGTCAAAAAACGATAACCATAACCTACATTAATTAGCAATGCTTTACTTTCCCTTATTGCAAACGATTTTGTATATGAATGGTTATTTATTATTATGTAATAAATGATGCGCTATTTGTATATATGTAATTTATTTCTAACATAAATACGTATTTTGCTATCTTTTTAAGAATATTCTTTAAATAACATTAAGTATAACCTGAAAACACTCTCGGAGGTATTCCTTATATATTCTTATGGATATTCTAAATATAGCCTATGAATATTTTTCTGATTCACCTAGGGATATTCCTTGGCTGACCAATTTCTCATTCTGCAAATATTTTTAAGATTATTATTATTTTAAGATTCATCTAACGAATAATCCAATATTCTTAAAATAATATAGGAATATTATTTTTCTATCTGGGGTAACAGCAGTCAGGGAAAAAAGTAATAACACTTTTTGCCAAGCTTTCGATATATATCTTGAATATCATATTTAAGGCTACGTGTAAATAAAATTGTAAAGTCAAATTAAAAAAAGATTAACAATTATTACACTAGAATAGTTACAAAAAAAAATAATTTGGTAAAGGTGATATTATACATTTACGCTGAAATTGAAATTTTATTTTAAAATTAAATAAGGGCAAAAAAGAATGAAAGGATAAATCATTAAATTTAAAAAAAAAAACGGAAATTTATAATTGAAAAATGCTTGGCTTTGAAAAACAAAGGTAAATATACAAATGCAAGTTAAGGTGTGAAGCACATGTACAAATAAGACTATGCTTGAAATTCAGGAAGGAATTTTAATTGTTATAGGTATAGTGGGTTTTTTTTTCTAATGCACATACAATTTTTCTATGTGTAGCGTTAAAAAACAAATTGTTAATACATTAGTAACTGGCAGGTAGGCAGCCAGATATACCACATACCAGTTATTATTTTGTTTTAACGATTAATTTGAAGTATGACGTATTTTAAAATTTTACTCTTATTATAGTATTTTTTATTACTCATTTCATTATTAATCAAGATATTTCAAATCCATAATAAAAGTTATTAGTTGAATAACTAAAATAATTGTCTATACAGCAGCTAAAAAAATATGTAAGTATTAAACCAGTTTATTATCCTAAAATGTAATTGACTGGTTGAAGCAGCCAACAAGCTCTAGCACAGACTGTGCTGCGCAGTGGCTATCACTAGTAGAAGCTTAATAAAATATGGAAAATCCACGAATGTTGTCGATACAATCAAAAAACTGTTATGTTTGCAAGTTTGAAATTATTTGTGAACGAGAAGTATGCACATACTGGAGACTTTGAAGAGTTCTTTGAAGAAGTTTTAGTGCACTATAATATAATAATAGAACTTTATTTCCAACACTACAATATGTGAAAAACATGTCAATAAAAGCGAAAAAAATTGTAAAAGACAGAAAAAAAAAGAATGAAAAGGAGAATATAAATAAAATACAACTGTTGAAATACAATCTTATACAAATTACAAATCCGTCTGATATTTATCTTCTTACTACGTTTCTTCGTGTTTGATTAACGACTTTCTCAAGTAAACATTTGCGTTATATTTTTTCCTACAGCTGTAATAACGCAAATTATATATTTTTTATGTAATGTATATACTTAGTCTTCATTTGATCTTAATTATCATTATCTTGTATGGAATGTTCGTCCGAAAAGAACGTCAATAATTAAGTAAAGTAACGGAATGAATATCGATAAACAAAATTTTGTTGATATACATTTTGTTTCTCGATCTGTTCGTACCGCTGTCTGTCTCTTACACAGGTTGTTTGTTTTGTGTTTTATTACTATGTATTTATTCATTCTGCTTATTTACTTGACTATTGAGATGTCCTTTTCTGACGAACATCCTATAACAGATGACGATAATTATTGAAGTGAAATTAAGGATATAATATATATGAGATGTCCGAACTTGTATGTCCAGTTTTATAGCATTTTTTATTTATGCAAATTTTATTACTAAAATCGAGATTCTAGTGTCTATGGTATAAAAATCAATTATCACTTTTAACGTATACCGGCTATAAGGAAATAGGCAAAGTGAACAATTCTAATTCAGTGTCAAAGATTGTATTAATTATTTTTCTGTATTGAAGCAAGTGTAGGTAAATGAGTCTTCTTTAAATGTTGATAAATGTGTGTAAGCTGTGGAGGATTATTAAAATATTATAGAGGATTTGATGCAGAGAAATAATAAATAATTTAGTTGGGATTACCGTATTAAGTATATAGAGTAGGCGTTTGCATGCAATCTATCTTGTGCTTACACTTCTTTATGTAGTTAGTATAAGACCTACAAAGAAATATCTAAAAAGATTTTATTCAATTAATGTCTGCATCCTTAAAAAATTCCATTAATTCTCATTCTACTATCGATCTTCTGTACGCTATTAGTGTTCGCCTAGTAAATTAACTCAAGGTCCTGCGCAATTATCCTCCTGGTTTACCTGAATGAACCTAACGTGAAAGACATTAGCCTTAGATAGTAAATTCAATTTGTAAACCGTCAAGATTTTCCCAACATTAAATCTTAGTGTAAGGGCGGAGCTTTTCATTCCCTTGGCGCTCTACATTACATTACCATGACGCCAGCATCTTTTCCTTTTATGCACTGAGTCCGTGTACGCACAATCTATTTTACAACCTCAGAACGGTCAATTTACTACGTAACTGTCTGGTAAGGATTTTGGAACGGGCGGAATAGTATGTTCCATTCATATAAAAACGTAGAGAAAAGAAAAGGAGACAATTTCTGAGTCGATTGTTTGATCTTCAAATATCTACAAGCATCTTAAATTTACATTGTGTCGCTTTCAGTGCCGCTGATAAGAAATCAGAACATAAATTTGTATACTATTGTGATTTTTTTTTATAAAGGATTGCCTGGTTAATATTTTACTCAATAAAAAATATAAACTTTTATTCTCAAAATTTGCCTTCTCTTTACGGATACCTATCCTTCTGTGTTTAATGATATTCAAAAATACAATTCCCCTTTGCCAGATGGCTAAGAGCTTATATATATATGCCCACATATGCCTCAAATTCACCACTGTACGACATTCGCATTAGTAATCTTCCCTCTTATTAAGCAATGAGTAGTTATATTTTTATTATTTTACCAATAGTAAGTAGGTTGCCCAGGTGGATGCACCCCTAAATCCCCGGTGTATCCCTAAATCAATAACTTGTATATTATTGGATTTTTACTTTGTAAAAAATTAATTTACAGGTTAATTTTAATTACTCAATGCATTGAATGCGTTTATGTTAATAAAGACAGCGTGAATACCACAAAGATTCACACTTTATTGTTCAATAATATATCGAAAACATTTAAAGAGTATAAGGACGGACTCTTGCACAAGGTGAGTACTTATTTGCAATATTTAAATGAAATGTCAACTACTATCCAGTATATTTTGGATTCTTAAATTCCAATTTAACCCTAGTCCAGACAACGTGTGTTTCCCAGACACATTCTCGAAAACTTTTGTCGACTTCAGCGAATCTATTCGATTTATCGCTTTAATATTTTTTGTATTCCTTCACTGCACGAAAAGGTAATATTTATGATATATTCTTTTTTTGTTTTATTGCGAAAATTTACTATACATTAATTTTTTTGTTAATTTTTTAATTGTACAACGTGTGTACATACACAAATCATGTTCAAATGAATAGTATATGTTGTATCTGTTATCGTACCATTATATTTTGTTTTAATAATACCCCCTACATTAAAGACATTTCCCTCCGTATAATTACCACGCTGTTGTAGTTCTATTTCACAACCAAAGTAAGTATGCTTTTGTATTATTTTGCTTTCATGTTGCATTAAATCTACTTTGTGAAACGCTGTGATATTGTTCCAGATTTGATATATATTGTTATATTATCACTCTAATTATAAAATTTCTGCTGGGATTATAATCGTTTAATTCACATAATTTTTTGTACATGATATCTCAATTGACAAATCTACATAATTTTCTGAAACAAAAACAGTTACAATAATCTCGGTTGAGTTCACATACTAGATAAAAATATATAAAAATATATATCAAACTATCAAAATTAATTCTGACATTTATTCGTGCCAAAAAGCCCACTTATTTCTTCTATTTCAAAGATTGCCGAAAAACTATGGACTCCAGCTATGGGATTTTATTTTACAAATTTTGTTCCTTCCCGTCAAAAGCACACGCCTTTGACCCCTAAATAAAATCTCTGCTTAATATTAAAAACCAAAATATGTCATAGCAATATATACTGAAAAAATTAAAAATGAATAAGCATAAAAGCCTTACAGAAAAGAAATTGAGTGTTATGTAAATTACCTGTCAGATATAAAACGGTGTGGGACTTCTTCCATATCCTTCCAGAGTAAGGTTTTTCCCTTGCCCCTTGGCGAATGCCGGGAGATAACTAAAGTCGTTCCATGGGCGCAAATATTATAAAAACCGATAGCTGACCGACAGTATAGTAGACTCGCGATTATGTGAACTAATCACATTTGACATATTTTAGCATTTCACATAATTAGGAGGCTACTATATTATATTTTGTTATTAACAATCATAGGGAAATTATTTACTTAGAACAGGAACATTTCAATTGTTATGGAATCCACATAATACTTAAAATATTACTATATAATACAATATAATACTCAGAATCAGACGAAGCTGACGAGACTGGGAGTGACGGTTTCAACGCAGAAGCTGATGATATCGACTGCCTCGACAATCCAGATCTCTCACAGTCTGACCATGAAGACGTTGCTTCTGAAGCCAGCGATGTCGAGAGTATTTCGTATATGGATGAGCTGGCTGAAGACGTTGCAAATTTCATTCTAGGAAAGGATGGAATACATTGGTTCCACTAACCCTCACCAAATAGTCGTACACGCTTTCACAATATTATTACTGCTACAGAGTGCCGTAAACTTGCTCTTGAATCTTGAAGATCGACTCGATGCGTTTTTACTATGTATCGAAAGCGATATTATAGACGATAATCCTCCACATAGATCTTCCAAGGTCATCAAAAAACTTGGAGAAACTGTGGTAGAATTGAAATGTATGCTTTGATCGGCTTAGCCGTCTGTCCATTTGAAACATCACCATACAAACTATCAGGAACTTTGGAACTCTATTTACGCGCCATCTATTCGTCGGGCCACAATGGGGATACAACGCTTCAAAGCTCTTTTGAAGTTCATCCGGTTTGATGACAAGGCGACAAGGAATGAACGACAAAAGAAAGATAATTTTGCTCCTATTAGAGATATATGAGAAAACATAAATAACCGGCTCGGCAAATATTACGCCCCTGGAACCAATCTAACTGTAGACAAACAGCTAGTGCCATTTCGTAGTCGTTGTCCTTTTCGTCAGTACTTCCCATCAAAACCCGACAAGTACGGGATGAAGAAAGATAGGACAAGAAATGAATCCTTATGAGAAAAAGTGGTGATGCCGCATATAGCAAGACGAAAGACCACAGGTGGATTGCGAAAGAATATTGTGAAAAATATAATCACCTTTCAAAGTGCAGTGGCTCCAACATCTAGCAATATACAATCATCAAACATACTACAGCTTTACAAAATAAAAGGAGACGATGCTATATTTGTCCTACCAAAAAAAGTAAGATTCAAAAACAAGTATGTGACAAGAGCCGTCAAATTGTATGCAATGAGCAGTCACACAGTTCTAGATTGTGTGACTAGTGTTTATAAAAATATTTATATACGTACTTGTATATTTTTCTTAATAATTATTAGCAATTAGGTAGTTTGTAATTTATATGTTGATATTGTCGTAAACGCCTTGTTATACACGTTGTACTGTTAAGTAACATAATGAGCTTGTCCGGACTAGGGTTAAAAATCAAGAACAACATTGAAATCTTCCACTTAAAATTTCAATTGAAAGTGTCATTTACAAATGTAACGAATAACCTCAAAATTTACAAAATACAAAATACCTATTTACACAGAAATTTAAACATGAAGTGTACAAAATATCTCCATCATCAGCTTGCATCCACCACAAAGTATTTCAGAATGGAGTTTCTTCGCAGTGACAAACCAAAAATGTTGCAGAAAAGGATCCATCCAAGGTAAGTCATTAAACTCAAAACAGCAGAGACTTGTACAATTTCACAAAAGGAAAGGTACCAAGGTATGTTAATACAGGAAATTTCTTCTAATGTTGGGAAATTTTGACGTTTCTTCTATATACTTTTAGCGCGATAGTAAATACATCAAATAGCAAAGAAGATCCCCTTTGATTTCGGATATATTACAGAAATATAATTTGCTTTGACTTGACGAAAAAATGAAACAATCTTATTAAGAAAATTTTATCAACCACCATCTGGTCTCCATAGACCCCAACTCACTTATTTGATACGAGCTACACTGAGTCTCTACTCCTTTGACGTGGTATTGATGCCAAGTAAATTACATTTAACTCATCAGTTATCATACGATAAAATTATACACCTAATAACCACGGCTACGATGCAAATTAATCAACATGGATTTACAAATAGATATGTACAAAAAATAATAATTATATCTACTATGGTTGAAAATTCATCATACATATTATATTCCATAACAATACATATGTATATTCTGAAATCCATATATTACTTAGTTATCTTTAGTTTAAAACATGTGAATTAGTTTCCCAGTGTGGCGATATTTTCATTTGAGATATCTTCAGATAAAGGTTGCAAAATATTTAACCCGTTGTTCCTTGCGTAGTATTTATTTCTTCCTTTTCTAAAAAGAAGAATATATCTTTGTTGTGAATCTATTCTAGGGAGACACATTATGTACCAAGTTAAATCGGCTTATAAATATATATTAGGCAATTATACCCTCTATCTACGTACATAAATTCATTTAAGCAGTTTCGTGTGGTTTGTTAATGACGGCGAACAAACTGTGACTAACTATTCCCCGTGCAGGGGAATTTAAAGAAATATGAGGTTTCTGGCTTATTTTCAGTGTATTCTACTATTTAAGTTTTATATTCCAACAAAATTAAAGAAGATATGTCTTTAGTTATAAAAATATATTGCTTTCTTCAATACGAGTACCTATAAAGTCATATTTCATAACATCTAACAGGGCTAGAAACGATCATATTTTATATTACGAGTTAGAATATATTTTTATTGATAGCAGATATTTTTACTAAATCCTTACATTTTTAATTTAGTAAGTGTTGCCACCCGTTGTATCTCGGAAACTGTTGCCTAAAGCATCGGGGAAAATGTATGTATGTCTACTTAATGTGGCTACCAGAACTTTCCCAAAACTAATCTAGTGTTCAAAATTTGACCACTAGGAGGCGTGTCTGCTGTGTTCAATCACATAATCAGTACTATTTAGGGAAATTGCAGGTTAAGCTATAGTTTTAAAAGCATCATTTGAAAATTGAGTTAATGTTATATTATTTCGTTTAGTAGCTTTTCTTTCGTATCTGTCATAATACGGGAGGAGAAAGCCAATGAATTTTTCAATGTTTTTTAATTTTAATATCACCTAAATATTTGAAAGCTCGTTGGATACAGCATTTTATGAATTTTTTTATTGAAAAAAATCGTTAAATCGTATCAGTGTTGGGCACCATTGAATAATTTTTTTTTTATCCAAATCATTATTTGAATAAGATTTCAATCATTTATTCTTTATTCTGTATTAAGTTATTGTCGAATAAAGTGATCGAATATCATTTGAATAAAACATTTTTTGGACGAAGCATTACTGGAATAATTTTTCACCAAATAAATTGTTATTCAAATTTATTACTGAAATAAACTCCGTTCCGATATACGCACTGCTGTAGTTTAGTTTACCCGCGTCACCGCTGTGTGTATTTTAAGTTGCTTAGATTTTATCTTGTTTACTCCGTTTCAGCCATTGATCAATTTACCGAGAAATTTTCACAATTATGTTTAGTTTGTTTTAAATTTAGTTAAAGAGTTAATTGTTTGATTTATTTAATTAAGTGTTAAGTTTTTTCAAAATTAATTTCATTCATTTAGATGTCTAGCATTTGCTAGTTTTATTCAATGCGTTTTCTACTAGATTTTGTCGGTAAATTGTGCGTTTGCGTTATTGTTGTAAGAAAAACGATTGTAGAAGTTTGTTCTAGAGTTCCTTGATTGACTTTAACGCGAGTAGATGTATTTTTAAATCTTTGCTGCCATTTTGTAATTCTTCTGATTTTGAGATTTGATTTGATTTCTGTGAATTCACATTGTAATAATTAATTGTTATTATATTGATGTGTGCACATTATAGTATAAGATCTTTTATTATTTTTGTTCGGGAAGATATATTTTAAGTTAATTTTTCTCATTATAGTTAATTTTTTCCGTTTTTCTATTTTGCTGATTCATCTTTATTTTATCAATCACCTCGTTTAGGTGAGTAGAAGCATTGTGCTTGCTTTTAGTTTTTCATTCTTGTTATTTACTAGAAATTGTCCAAGTTTAATTTATTTGAATTTGTTGAAACCACGTGGATTGAATTGGTATA
This sequence comes from Protaetia brevitarsis, assembly GCA_004143645.1. Classification (NCBI taxonomy): domain Eukaryota; kingdom Metazoa; phylum Arthropoda; class Insecta; order Coleoptera; family Scarabaeidae; genus Protaetia; species Protaetia brevitarsis. The sequence goes on from RXPK01000206.1 coordinate 1,124,431, forward strand.
TTTAGGATTATCTTCCTGAATAAACTAATCTTTTGCTTTCATAGGAAATAGCATTGTCCTATTGTAATTTAGAATCAAGTGCAGTTTTTTATTTTTGGCCAGAACCTTCAGTTCACGGTTTTTTTTTCTGTCACATTGTAATTTTACCCATTTTAAAAAATAATAAATTTTGATTGATATATATCTGCGTTGGGTTAAAAATTCTGTTGTTTTATTTTTTTTTAATTTAACCTTTTCGTTTTTTGGGGTATTTAAGAAAGTCAGATTTCATTCACTCACAATTTACTTTTCGTGGTTAGATTCAAGTTTTAATTCGCGAGGGTATCTCTGAGGCTAATAGTTCCTTTGCGCCCTCTTTGAGTTTTTCGTTTGAGCTAGCTAAATGAATTTTCTTTTTCCTTGTTAATTTCATTTTGCATTTTCAAGTCAATCAGTACACAGCATATTTATTTGGCAGTCCCAACGTGAGGTTCGTCGTTGTTTTAATTGTAACCAGTACAATTAAGATCCCATATTTTGAAATTTGTGAAAATTTCTCGTTATTTTGGAAAAGCTAAAACACGGTTTTGTTTGTTTGAAAATATTTTATATACATCACTGCAACAATGAATATGGACAAGCCCACCAGAGAACAGGGAGTCTACGTTCCGAAAGACCGAGTTGGCGGAATCCAGTAACTTTTGGCAGTGAGGAGTCGGATGTGGCAGGAACAAACCAATCCTTAATTGAAGATTCGGAAATTGAGGATAAGGAAAGGATGGAGAATGAGCGTATTCAGAAAGATGATGGAGAAAGTACTAAAGTATCAGTGTGAGTGATGTGATGTCAATGCTTAAAGAGTTAACGATTGCTAATAAAATAATGATGCAGAAATAAGACATGTATCTTGAGAGAATAGACGAATGTTTAAGACGAACAGATGAAATCAAAATTAGTAATAACCTATTAGCGTCGTTCGTGTCCAATATGTATGATCACGGCAAACACTTAAGGCTAAAAAGGGAGTTTAAAGTGTATTTTTGTGTACAAAATTCATAGTTTTCCAAACAAAAAAATCCCGTGTTAATTGGGGTAATTGTGAAAAGTGGTCACAACTAGCGACAGAGAAAGCTAGTTTTGAAAACGTTGCTTGTGATCGCGCGCACATAAGTATAGATCAGAACACTTTACGTCGTTGAGTGTCGATTATAATCAACGGCTTTTTTCAACCCTGCTCATAACAGCTTCCGAGTATAGTATTCTAAAGATTCTTCTTGCATCTCTTTATCTTTATTCTTATTCTGAATAAACTTTGTCCAATTCTGGTTCGTAGAATGTGCGACCAAAAGTGTTGGTTTGGACATCCTCAAAATTTTCAGTTATTTTCCTCTGGAGCTAAATCAGGATGAGATTTTCACCGAAATTCTACCAATATAATGTAACTAATGAGATTGTTAATTAAATAGCACAGTTATGTTATGTTAATGTAATGTGTTACCACTATAGAAAACGCCTAACCACTATAGAGAAGATCTATTTCGAACTATATATTAGAACATTTTCCATCGAATATTTTCTATATAATATATATGATATTGCCGGCAGTACGGCTGAGAAGAAAGGGTGCATCATTGCCAATGTTGAAAGTCAAGCAGCAATATGCGGTACCAGTTGTTGGTTGGGTCACCATTCGGACAACACTTCTCAGTGGCTCGGTGTGTTCCGGTACTCTAAGCCAAGGACCTTCAAGGCCTGTAGTGCTGAGTTATTATTATTATATATGATACTAACGCAGCTGTCAAGTGATGCTTTGGAAGCTATAGCACAACCTGTAATTTTCTGGGATAGTACCAATTTTGTGATTGGACACAACATTTTCGCAGCCCCCTAATGCTTAAATTTTGAACATTAAAATAATGTTCGGATAGTTCTGATAGCCACATTAGCTTACTTTATCATCCCAAGCTATTTTTCCTGCTGTTAGTGTAAGGATTTAGTAAAAAACCACCAACAAAAAGATATTCTAGTTTGTAATGTAAGATATGATTATACGGGCGGATGTAAATTGGGTATTAATCTACCTGTAATTTTAATCCCGTTAGTAATATGGGCACTAGCTGAAAATGTACCTGCAAAGAGTATATGTAAACTGGGCATCATACAAATCAAACGAAAAAAAAATAATTTAATAATAGTGCAATTAAAGTTAATGTTAATTATCAAACAGCAAATACGATAGAAAAAAAGAATATTGTTTTACGTGTCTGTGTTTAACTTCCGCTGGGGTGTGTGTACTTTGAATTTGAACATAAGTGTCTATTTGAAATTCTTTAAGTTTTTCAATAAAAGTATAAATAGATGGATGTGTTGAATAAAATGAGTTATTTATCTTGGAATGAAACGATTCGCATGCATTTCTACATAGTGCCTAGATTACATGTAGGATTAAGCAATCCTTTTTTGCAGGGCAGGTAGATCCATATATTTGGTGCCCAGTTTGCACCCACCGGATTGTACCTAGTCCTGTCAGATGCTAATAATAAAAATAAATTACAAGGATTTATACTTGTATTAAATAAAGTAGTTTATTTTCTTTCACTGTAGATATGTTTTTTTTTTATATTATTACGGCAATAGTGAACCCAGGATATTACTTCGATCAGCCAGCCAGAGATCTATACAGATTAGTAGATTGGTGTAGGGTACCAGGATACTGGAATGGCTGGTATAATTTAATGGGTAGAAAAAATGGAAGAGGAAATACAAACGGCCAGGGGGCTGTAGTGTATCCGGAGGCTTCATGTCAGGCAACTTCTACCTCAAAAAAGCTTCAAGGTTTCAAATCCGATAATGACTGGGACGCTGCCTTTTTGGGGCAATTGTGTCACCAGTACTTGTTTCCATAAATCGGAAATAACATTTTCCGCGATGCAAGAATTAATCGCATGCGTAAAGTATTTTAGAATGTAAGGAGCACAGAGTCGAATCATACTGATAGACAGTCCATCACAGCGGAAGGGGAAGAGGAGATCCGGCCAGCACCTTCGCAATTTGTACCTCATCAAATAGAGTGAAAGCAAAATTATTGCAAATGTTATTTCTAAAATTCTATAAAGTTATGATTATTAATAGGCGTGGTAAGCACTAAGGCCTGTTTCAGGCGAGGCGGTTTAGTTGATTCAACTAAGTTGCCTGGTTTACTCTCAACTAGTTAATTGTCATTGAAGACCTATTGAAGCCGCCGAAGCGGACAAGTTGACTCCGTGTGAAAGGGCTCATATCAGTATGCTCCTTGCAACTTAGCTGAATCAAGTAAACCGCATCGTCGGGAACAGTCCGAAGTTGAGAAAGTATTGATTAACATAATTACATTCTCTATATGCGATAGCAAATAAATTTGATTTTTTTATTGGAAGTGTTTGATAACTTTAACTTCCTTCAAGGACTTTTAGAGTCATTGAAGTTATGGAGATTGTCAAAATAAGTCATTCTTTGCCGATTAATTGCCAGTCTAGTAAAATTTCCAATTTGCGTTTCCTACGTTAATTTAATTATTTTTAATAATAATATATATTTTTTGTCATAGATTCCACAAAATATCGACATTGTTATGCAAAAAATATGAGATATATAAAGGTAAAATCAAAATAAAAATAATATAAATATAACAAAAGACTTACAAAAGACAAACAAACATTCAAGTGTATATAACGAAACATTCGTCCATGATGTAGAAGCACTTTTCAAGCAACAGCTTCTTAAGTTCAGATTTGAAAATGCTAACATTCCTCGAAATTCAAAGGCAATCTATTATATTTTCTCAATGACATCAATGATTCAGGTGTATCTAAGTACATGAATAATAAACAATTACATGACAAGTAATATTGACGTTAGCGTCTAGGGATGTATTAGGAATGTGGAATATATCACCCAATTTTAATAAAATGCAGGTTACGACTCGACAGTACTCGAAATTATATAACCCACTGTAACTCTGTAGGAGTAAATATAATGGGCGTAGGTAGGTAAAATACGGAATTCTTCAATTAAAAATTTGGTCCCCTATATTTAATTAATATTATATATTATTTCATCCAGTTTACTTAATATTACGATAATTTAAATTGTCTGGAGAAACTAGCATCGTAATGAATGAGCTCGTGATCAAAGATGTTAACGCTTTCAACCGAATTAACAAAGACACATTGGACACAATGAGGAGATCCATAAAGAACTTACAGAAGAGCAACAGTGATCCCAACGCATACTACCTAGTAACATATAAGCCAACCATTACACAATGATGTTCCCAGCTTTTTATAATACACTGTTTTTAATTAAAAACCTCGAAATATGCTGCTGAAATATTTTTGAAAACCTTGTATATATCTTTCTTCTTCAAGCTCAGTTTAAAGGGTGTTTATCATATTCCATTAGTTTGGTTAACGGACAGGTGCTTGTGAAAGTAAACTGTTGCTGTTGTATTTCCTTGATATTCAATTCCTTGATAATTATCTTTTGCTTATAACAATACATTTGCGATTAATATAAAGACACTTGTAATGTAATTTTCTCCCAATTAATGAATTATCAGAATTCATTAGGAGAGAGGAAATGAAAGTATACTCACTTGGCAAAATAACATAACTATAACGTCGTCTAAATGTTATTCTCCAATACGAAATATTTCAAAAACATAGTAACACACATAGTAACATTTCTACGAATTAAATGTTTCTATAAATACATATATCTACAGTAATATTTTTGTTAGGATCTTTTGTTTACTGGAAAAGTTGTCTGCATTATTCAAGAAACCTGTTGTTGAGGTTATTTTATCTAGAGGTCAGATTAATTAACAAAATGCTAAATTCGCAGAAACACACGTACCTATCTTACAGCTTATAAAATGTAAACATGTTAATGTTATAAGAGCAAATGTTTAAAGTGATTTTGTCAAACGTTCCTTTTACATATATGTCAAAACATGTATAAATAATGTCCTTTCAATGTAAAAATTTTAACAATCAACTGTATGTCATAAATGTATTAATCCTATTCCCTATTAACTTTAATTTCAATTATCACATCTAATTTTGCATTATATATTTGTAGGGACTGAAGGTGGTTTACTAAGTAGACCGAAACATGTAGTCTAGATAATTCTCTAACAATAAACTGAATGAAGAAGGACATTACACTTTTATTTCGTCTCTACTAAGTAATTTTCTCAGTTTAAGATTCATTTTTCATTACAAACATGCGATTTATTGTAACTAACTGATTATCCTAAGCTGCTATTACTAAAAACTTGAAATAGACAAGGAATTAATTAATAGCATTGTAAAAGGTTGAAAAAAATATGTTTTCCACAGAACGTTGTAATCTCTAACGTATTCTACAGCTGCAACTGTAAATTATATGGAAATGCCAACTGTAAAGGAAATGGTCTCGGATATCTTCAATATCTGGTATTTTCATTGAAATGCTAAAGTTGTGTCAGTTTCATGTCAATTTCCTTTCCATAGGAAGCTGACGGAACTCTACGAGAATTTGCACGAGACGCAAGACGTCCAAAATTGTTTCTTTCCCTCTGATATTAAATTGCATTTAACATGAAAATTGAATAAACATTCGATGCGGGGCAGAGGTGCCTTTCCGTTCTGATGCGACAAATATAAGTTTTCACTTTGTTGTAGAGCTAAGAGAGTTAAGTTTTATGCTTTTAGGATAAATGCCATTCTAACTTATTCTTTTTTTCGTCTCTTGATAACCACTCACAATCAGGAATGAATTATTTAGTGTATCTACTTCAGGTAACATTATTGATTAATGAGGATTTGCTTTTAATATTACATTTACCTAAAGAACTACTTTATGTATTTAAATGTTTATTCTTGCTGTTAAATCTAAAATATAAATGTATTATAAGGAGAGTTCGTATATTCACTTAATATGTGGAGGAATAAGTTAATGATAATTTGAGCTGAAAATATCATCATTTCAGGAAGATAACTGCTAAATTGTCGATTTATAACTACAATATGTATCCATATAAGACTACAATAATTACAAGACACTAGTAAATCACTAAATATGCGTTAACTAATGCTAATTAATGTAATTAGACTAAATTAAAAGTATGTGAACCTTACTATTGGCCAATATTAGCGCCGTTTTACCTTACCAATGATTATCATACTTATGCAGTCGGTAGCATTGATATACGAAAATGTCTACACCTTACACAAAAGAACGCAAGATATAACGAAGAAGTAATAGTTGGATTTTTTTAGATTTTATATAATTTTTTACTATAAAATTTATTCAAAATAAAGCACTGTAACATTATGGTACGCACACAGTGGATGACAGTAAATTGCTAATGTATAATATCTGAATGAGAAGTAGTGAGAAACACAAAGGGAGGAATAGCAAATCAGCGTTAACATGGCAAAAGTATATTTGCAAAAGTGTCGACAACAAAGGATTTGAGAATGGCATAATAGGGCGTTGTGTAGAAAAAACGCGGCAATCTCATGAGGAATAAATATGAAAAAGAAGGGAAAACAGATAGAAAACATTGGTTTTCGCTATTTTGTAAAACAATGTTAGCTTTTATTAAACTTTCATTATGTTAGCGAGTTAAACTGATATTGCAAAGCTTTTGTGAATTCTGTTCAATTTCACATTTATTTGAATTTAATTAAATGTTTGCGTCGATATGAATATTAGTTTATCGATTGAAGTTCCGAAATTGATCACGATTGATAGTTAGTGCCACCTAAATAGAAAATCGTAATCTTCGTTTGCTAAAAGCAATTTAAACTTAATTGAAAAAGCTGGTAATATCAACAAGTTGTTGAATGCATCTGGAAATAAAATGGAATGAAAATTAAGGGCATCACGAAATTGGTTAACTAAGTTAATGATTTTCAGCTTACATAGATGCTCGCCTATTATAAAGTTCTTAATCGTTATGCAAAATGCTACCTCGCGATAACATAAGCTCCGAGGTAGGTGGCTATGTACAGTCATGATATGCATGGAAATCTAACAGTTTATAATGTTGCTTTTGGCTTTGTTTTCTACATTCTCTCGTACCATATCAGTAATGAGGATTGTGAATTAAGTAACTAGTAATTCCAGTTAGCAAATATTGTACTTATGAAAACCACCTATAGGGAGTGAATTCAGAGCTTGTTCCTAAAAGCACCACAATCAATATAATAATAATTTCACCTACCTTGTGAATATCACCGGTACCTTAAGCACATAGCATTCAGAGAACGGGCAAAAACGCACTTATTACTAACATCTGTATTAAGAAGTTCTAGCAGAAGCTCCAGTTAGAAGATTTAATGCGGTGTGATATTGTTTTTTCTTTGTAACCTAACATTGATACTATTCATAATTCGTCATGTGAAGAAAGTTGCCGCCATAGAAAGCTCGCTAAAGATTTTTTTTAAACAATTCAAATATGTACAAAGGATAAACAGATGAAAGTATTCAGAAGGTTACCAAATAGATTACAGCATAAGTCCTATTCATTTCGCAAAAATTATTACTGTATTCTTAAATTGATTTTCATTAGTTTCTTTGCAAAGAGAAAGCTTTAGAGAAAAAGGTTTTAAGTAGGTGTTATTGAGCTTATAAATATTATGCGCTTTGTCTTTTAAAAGAATTCTAGATTTGTTGCCTAAAAATTTCAATAGACAGAATACATGTATGAGTTTTTAAAAGCTCTTCCAAGTAGAATTTCCTAACGTGAAGATTCTACAACCTAAGTTCAACTTTACTGTGTTTGTAGTACCTCATCTACCTGCAGTAACAGAGTGTAATGATTAAACTGTAATTGGGTTCGCCTGATCTGCTTTTATCATTACCGTAATCCTTTACGCTATCACGAGTTACATTTTATTATGGTTTTTAATTTTCAAAATGAGCAAGATAGGTTTCAATAAATATTATTATTAAGATAAAAACACAGCTATTCTAACAAGAAAAACGAAAAAAAAACTTAAATATAATATTTCCATTACATTGCATTATACGTAAGTCCATTCAATAGGTCAATGAGAATTTATTCATGGAATAAAATCTGACCGTATTTAACCTGGTAAAATTATCAAACTCATCAAAACTTGGTTAGTTAAATTGCTTTTCAACTTTCTTATATACCAAAAAAAAAATGTAATAATGTCGCGATCTTATCAAAATATTTTTTGCCTTGAAATTTATTCGCAAAAAGATGACTCTTACAGCTTGTCTTCAAACTGTGTCTAGACTCCTTTAACATGTTTTACGCTCGATGAAACGTATACTTTCTATTCCTATGTTTATATATTTTACGTTTAATTTTTTTTTAATTGCGGTTTCTTGGCCAAATTTCTTTATAATGAAATAAAACGCTAAAGGTAGTGGTCTATGTTTTATTATTTAGTCGTACATGTTTATCTTGTTGTTGAACAAAAGAGTAAATTCTCTGGAAACACAATATCCTCTTAGTATAAATATTTGCATTGAGGTATACTTCCTTCAAATGAACATTGTTATTGTTGTAAGCAATAAATCTATGCAATCATAGTGAGAAAGTCTGTACATTCAAAATAAAATCCCGTATACGTTTGGTATAATGAATTACTATATAAAATTATTAAATGTTTTATACTGAAAACTTGAAATGTCAAATTGAAATTACCGTAATATTGAAACATTTATAACGAATTTAACCCCACCGTTTATTGCAGTAAAACTTATCTGTCATAGGTTGTCACTTTTTTAGGGGGATTTAGGGAATTTTGCATATACATACGCTTTACTTGGCGTCACTTTTTGATTGACCAGCGAACAGTGTTGTTGGTTGTGAGTGTGAGTAAATCTAAATGGATACCCCAGCCGTTTCACAGCTACTTAGAGAATGGGGTGGAATGGGGCTGATGTACAGATGCTACCATTAAAATATTCGAAGGTAAGTACGTACGTGTTATCTAATATTAAAGGGTTACTGGTTTAAAAAGCTTTGAAATAATACTTAGAGTCAGCGCCATTGAATATGAACATGGTAAGTGTGTACATTAACAAAAGTATGTAAATATTTACTAGTTATTAGTTTTCAGTAGGTAATAGCAGCAAATTATTGTACTGATTGAAATTATATCAGTAACCAACGCCGACTAGATACCAGACCCAGGCATTGAGTGGGAAGTGTCCCGAGAACACCGGTCGCAACGGCGGATACGCATAACATCTATACCTCTACGCATAAATATCCCGTGCGCACTCCTGCAGTACCCCGATACGCTACTTGCTCCCAAACATTGTAAAACTATAAAGTATGACAGTAAATTTATTTAATTACATAACATTTCTTTATTTATTAATTTTCCCCTAGCGAGATTTTTTGGTGTTACAGACACAAAATTAGTAGGTAATTATTATCCTTGAATAGTAGAAGTGCTTAGATTAAGCAGGTGAGTATTATCAGTTCAAGATACTTATATTTTGGAAGCAAATAATGGCAATACTTCAAATAATACTTTTATATACTTCCATCAAATGTACATAAATTATGAAGGCATAAATATGATAATTTCCAGTTGAGCAGTTGAGAAAATCTATTTACTCAAATTTAAAATAATTATTTTTGTGGTGAAAATATTATATGTTCATAATGATTTTAGTATATTGTTTACATTTGGACTGAAAAATTGTTTCGTCTAACAAATTCACGAGTTTGGAAAACTGAATAAATTTTATTCTCAATATAAATACATAATCTTCTTGCTTATATAGGAAATTATGTTATATTAAATGTGATGCATTTATATTCAAATTGAGTAATTATCTTTTTGTGTGTACATGACACTTTTCATTGTGTTAATTATTTAAATTCTGTTAACTTTTTAAGTGAAACGCTAACAAAGTATTAACACAGAATTGACATGGACATCTATTATATATTAAAATCAGGAATTTCAATCAACACAAAATTGCCGGATTTATTCTGCATTAGTGAACATTGGCTTAAAAAACAATTATAAGTTAGTTACTTTTTGTATATCTCTATACAAAAAGGTAACTATCCATCCACTCCATCTCCATACAGGTGGAGGTATTGCCACATTTGCCAGGAGAGACCTATTAATTTATGATATGAATATCAATGTGTCCATACTTGAAAAATCTTTTGAATATTGTTGGGAGCAGTTAAAAGTGAGTAGTAGATCGATAGTTATTGTTACTATTTACAGGTCAGCTAATTCCAGCTACGATACTTTCTTTCAAAGTCTGGATAATATACTTAATGAATTAACTATCAATGATAATTACATATTTTTATGCGGAGATTTGAATATTTGAATATTTGAATATGTTGACGGCTGGCAATATGTACTGCAGATTTATTGATGCTGCAAACTTCTTCTAGACCCCTCACTACAAACTGCACTAAACTGGACGTACGTTTCAATAGTAAAGCTATTATTATCAGCAGAAACACTGAACTGAATAACTACACCAAAACTACCATAATTATACCTAAAAAACGGTACAATGATCATGGTCATGGCTGACTGCCGTCATGCTTAACTAATCACTAATCCTAACTCCATCTAATCTACTACTTCTACTTAATAAACTATAAAGACAAGAGTTCAAGGGTTCTAAATCTGAATTCATTAAAATATGTTTGTTTTTATATATTTCCATACCTTCATAACAATTTAATTGTAACATAGTTGTTTACGTTTTTAACTAACTTTTTTCATTGTCAACTTTATGGTTTTCTTTAAGCAATGCTCGGCACTACAGAGATGAAGTTTATAAGACCGCACTCGCGGATCACTGCACGCAGTCATTGTGTTATTCGGGTTTATTTACTAAAATTACTGAATCTGTAACCGCAAAGTATCACAGAAGCTATACAAGGAAAAACATTGAGAAATTTACTAAGGCATTCATGAGAATGACTTAGTGGAGGAAAATTTTTAACAATGCATTTCCTTTAGTCAAATTCAGAACAAATAAACCTAGAACCCCCGGATCACTCCTGAAATTCGAATTGAGTCGGATAAATTACGCAATGCGCATAGGTTGCATAAGATGCATGTTATTTCAAAGAATCAATACACTAAGTTGAAGGAGAATTATTATAAATTAACTCACTAAGAAGACTTATTATGATCATTTACTTTTAAATTGTAGAAACACAAGTCCAGGTGTGCATGGAAAATCATCAATCGTGAAATGGATGTTAAATCCAATAAGAATATCTTATTAAAAAAAGATAACAAACTAGTTAAAGATTCTTAAGATCTAGGCGAACAATTTAAAAGTTACTTTGCTATCTCTCATGTGCTATATGTTAACACATACAATAATAATAACGTCTGCGATTTCTCGGCATCGTTTTATTTGTTCCCTTGCACCATAAGTGAAGTATTTAATGTCATTATTGATATTTCTGGAAAATGGTCTGCTGGTATGGTCGGAATTCCGTGTGATATTTTAAAATATGTTGCTCAGTATAATAAAAATAAATCTTTCACGAAGGGTATATTTCCCAGTAAATTAAAACTAACTAAGCTTGTACCCGTATATAGAAAAAGTGACGAATTGTCGATATCGAATTACAGACCTGTATCTCTACTACCCTGTTTTTCTAAAATCTTCGAAAAAACAATGTATTCCAGATTAACATCTTTTCCAATTGCTCGAAACTTAATTTCCCCGTGTCAGTTTGGGTTTATAAATAACAAGTCTACTTCAGACGCTTTTTTTTCCTACATTGGATATCATTTATCGTCTATTAGATGGGGGTAAGATGATGTGTGGTCTGCTTGTCGATCTTTCCACGGTTGACCACGAACTACTATTATACAAACTATCTAGGTACGGAATTAGATGGCCTACTTTGAGTTGCTTTTCTTCTTATTTGAGCTGTCGCTATCAGCACGTTCATGTCGCTGGTTCCCCCCGAGGCTGCCTTTTCTACGCCCATACACCTTTTAGTGGGTGTAACTCAGAGTTCTGTCCTTGGACCCCTTCTGTTTGTGTTATATGTTAACGACCTTGACTGCACTCTTTCCGTTGGCAACCTTTTTTAATATGCGGATGACACTACTGTTATCAGCTCGAGTGTTAATGATGGCGAACTCTCACGGTTTGGTAGTGAATGCGCATTGGCGATCTCTGGGTAGTTTAGTGATACTGGACTAAATAAATAATTAAATAAATCTAAAACTTCAATTATAGCATTTAGTTTGGCCAAATGCCCCGTCGACAGATCACCAGTGGTTGTTGTCATACCTTTTTATTTTTAATGTGTCGTGTTTACTTATAAAAACAAAAGTTTTTTTTCTTTTAATAATAACTTTAATACTGCATATGATACCAGGTATAACGATGACTACACCGTACCAACTCATAGAATTGTAGTCTTTGAAAAAAGTCCGAGTTTATGTGCATTAAGGTTTACAATTTAGATTAAAATTATAATATTCAAAATGTAACTACTAAACATTGGTGTTTTACTGTAGACTACAATATAAAGAGTTATTTAATTGAATTTGTCCTAATATAATGTACATTGACATGAATTCTTTTATTTTCACGGTCAATTGTTAATTTTTATTTCTGCTTGAGAATTAGTTTATTTTATAAAGTAAACTAATCAAGATTTCTCAACTTTGGCTACTTTAATTTAGAATATTAATAAGATTGAAGCATTTAACCAAGTTTAATCAATAAATTATAGCATTATTATTATGACTTCGTTTTTTCTTCATTTATTAATTGTTAACTGTACATTTTAAAACTAATTGTTTTATATCTCTTGCATTGTTACACATCTTATACATTCAAAATTTAATTTTCTCTCATTTTGCCCCGTAGCTGCTTATGTAGACTTTCTACATTAGTTATCCTATTTATTTTTTATGCCCCCGGCGTTTAGTCCACGATATCTCTTGCTGCAGATATTCTACTTGCCAGATATTATGACATAGAGTTTATACCCGGGGTTTGGTTACCGTAACTAACTGGTGCGATAATCGAACCCTTGTTTGCCTTATACTGCTCTAGGGTAAACACGTAAATATTAGTTGGATGGTAAATCCATTCACAAAACCGCTATAGGAAGAAAGTAAAAAAATAAGGATTCAGCATCTTTTTTTTTACAATGGAATTCTAATTTAAAGAATATAGTGTATTTTTATAGAAGTACTCATTTTTATCAATTATGGAAAAATTAGATATTAACAAATACACATGATATAGTACCTAATATGTTTATATATTTATAAGTTTATTGGTAATAATTAGGACAACTGGAGATGCATTTGGTCCTAGAATCTATAAATATATGAACATAATGAATTACCTGCCATTTCGTGGGCCGACATTCGGTACGTATGAAGAGCTCGCCGTGATGGCGTCGTCTGGAATAGCGCCGGATTCCATTCCAAGTGGTTCATTACAGGAACCTGTAACAAACATGCATCTCAGTTCAGGGCATCCGTGAAATGAGATCCCGGTACGTACTACATACATCTGACGTACAGTACTGATGTTGCAGGAAGATATGTACGAATTTGATATTAACATGCAACGTACACATACTCGTTTATTGGTTTGTTTCGTGTAGACGAATTACACCGTCACTACATCCTAGTAGTGGTAGCAGTGATGAAATTAGGTTAACAAGAACTTAATATGCAGACTCGTAAGTAACGTTGTATGCATATAAATTTGGGCGCCTCGTTTTTCATGTAAATTCGGAGTAAGTTTTCGATGTTTGAGTATACACAAAATCGATATTGAAAGCTTTGTTATTGAACAATAATATTAAGAGTTGGAGCGAATATAGTAATGGAGTGGTGGTTTCAATAAGAATGTATCTAGATTTAAACAGTGTTGCATAATAAGTATATTACATTCATTCCAAAATCAGGTGATAAAGTTCAGTATATGCTGTTTTTTGTTTTATCTAAACCGCGATTACAGAATAGAATTTAGTTCATGCGTAATCTAAAACTTAGTCAATATTATGTACACTTCTCACAGGAAAAATCGGACACCAGCAATTCAGAATTTTAAAATTTCTTGATTGTAAATGCAACTTTGGAAGGACGTATTCACTTATCACAGCCATAAATCACTTAATTATGTATATTACTGCGATCAAAGGTAACGACTAGAAATTTAAACAGAAAAATAAATATATAGAGAGAAAAAGGTTTATGTATAGAATAAACAAATCGGAGTTTCGGTGGCGGCGTTTCCTTTAGAAATACCAATGAAAAAAAAATACATAACAAAAAGAACTCTAGAATAGACGGCTTCATTTAGAAATATATATGTATTCAATTTGTTTGATGTTATGTACAGATAATTCTTTTTTAAGAAAACATGTGGTGATGGGATTTTATTATTTAATATTGTGTTACTTGTTAGTGCTGCTTTGATATTAGTTACTTACTTCGATTTATGCTCGCGAGTATTAGTTTAGCAATAGGCAATATGTCAGTCAGCCTCCTCAGTTTTGGGATAATGTGGACTATTGTTGTTTAATATTCTTAGATATTGTATTACTATAAAAATAACTATAAAGTTTCCTTCTATCTATAAAAAAATACCAAAACCAGGTTTAAGATTATTTATAAAATTCTTAAATAAAGCAATTAAGTTCGCAAAGAAATTATTTATTTTATGAACCCCCCCGTTTATTGTATATTCAGGAAATATATTTTAGCTATCGCCTGTGTAATCTGACGTCGTTGATCTATTTTCTTGAGATATGGCCAACACTGGGTCTCTTTACAAAAAGACAGGTTTATTAGCAATTATTTAAAATATTATTGGATTTATAATACATAACAAACATTGTAAGAAAGCATATTGTTCGTCAATCTCAGTTAGTGCTAAAATATTTATTTTTGAATTTGATACATTTAATACTTTTTCGTTGCTACTGCCTGAAGCTGTGTTACAGACTGAAAGTGTTAGCTATATTTCAATAAAATAGAACGACATTGGATTACACAGGCGATAGTTAAGACATATTTCTTGAAAATACAATAAACGGAGGGTTAATAAAATAAATAATTTCTTTGCGAAATTAATTGCTGTAAAAATGTTATAAATAATCTTGAACTGTTTTTGGTAATTTTTTAAATAGAAAAATATTTTGTAGTAATACAATATTTAAGAATACTAAACAACAACAATAATAAATACATCAATAATAGTGTAATTAATCAATGTGAAAATCACATTGTTCAAAAACTCTGGAGGCTGATTGACATATTGTCTATTGCTAAAGCAATACTCGCGAGCATAAATCAAACTAAGTAACTAATATCGTAGTAATAGGTAATATAATTTTAAAATTCCATGGCCACATGTTTTCTTAAAAAAATAATTGAATTATCTCTACATAACATCAAACAAGTTAAATACATATATGTGTATTTCTAAATGATGCCGTCTACTCAAGAGGCCTTTTATTTGTTATGTATTGTTTTTGCATTAATATTTCCGTATTCGGTATTTCTAAGGAAACACCGCCAGCGAAATTTCAATGTGTTTATTTAATGTATAAACCTCTTTCTCTATATATATTTATATTTCTGTTTAAATTTTTAATCTTTCCCTTTGATCGCAATAATACACACAAAAAAGTGATTTATGGCTTTGATAAGTGCATATATTCTCTGAAAGCTGCATTTACACCCAAGAAATTTTAAAATTCACGATTGCTGGTGTCCCGATTTTTCCTGTGAGAAGTGTACATACGTATTACAAATGCTTGCTGAGCTCTTAAGGACCAAAGTTCTTTGTTCAAACGAATGCTCAGAGAGCAGCTAGTTTGCCATCTATTTTATTAATGTCTAATCATGAGTATGCCCTCTCAATTACTAGACGGCATGCGAGGGTTGAATTTCTGATTGAAACAAGCTAGAAGACGCGCCAGCATTAAAAAAATCAGGGATGGATAATTACCCTCCTTTAATTCTTCAGTACGGCAGGAGATGCTGTAGGAGGATGTTGCTTGAATGTGCTCTACTCTAATAAAGTGCTTAGTTTAAGTGAAATAGTGTGCCTCAATTATGATCGACGATAAAGACAACATTTAAGTTCAAACACATAAGATTTTTATTTATAAAAGGTTCGAAATGTGAGACGGTGTAAAAACAACATAAATAACGATATAATTATCTCAGGTAAGTTAAATGAGTTCGCTTGTTGATTAAAAATTACGATTTTAGTTAGTAATTCCACATTTTGCAATATAAATTCATCATAGAAAAATTAATATGTTTAAAATTAAATTTTAAAATTCTCACGTTTTCCTGCGTAGTTTTATGCTTAAAAGACGGTTAAATCAGAATGTGCAACAATTAAAGGTGAAAATTACTGGGTATTAGGTTCGTGCCGTGAATACATCTGGATTAGCAAAATTACTACTACCACCTTATAAAAATTTTGCACCAGTGAACGACATTAAAATCAAATTTCTTATAAGTATATTGAAACTTAGATCAGGATTAAAATAATACGTTCATTTTTAGGTTGATTTGGGTGCGGAATATTTTTGGATGGATCAAATCAGCAGGCATCAGAGCGGACAAGTCAGGTCAGCCATCGAATAGGGGCTCTCACGGAGAATGGCTCAGGACAGGAACATATCTCGGGAATATCGTCGTTGGAGAAAATTTACCCAACAGTTATATAGGTAAAAATGTGGGTAAAATTAATATAATTAATATGTAAATTCCCAGAGGATTGGTGTATCTATATTATATCAGAGATAGGATTGGAAATTGATTTTTTCTCTCTGATTTAATAATATAATTAAGTTTGTTTTAAAATAACCCGGATTTTGGACTTTGGAATAAACAGAATTTTATCAGAATAGTCATTAAACGTTATAAAACTTAATCGACATACGTCCGTCTCTCATGTATGCGGGCTAGTAAATCCTTTTGAATTGAAATTCTCTAACAGACATCAATAGCGATTCGCAAGGTTGGAGCCCTCACTGCCTCAGAAAAATTCATTAATGGTATGTGGTACTGATAATGGTATAATTAAATAATATTAATTTATTCAACCACAACAATATACATATATACTAATTTACTACGATATAAATGATACTGTTATTATATACAATGTGACAAATATTGTACGCCGATGTTACAATGGAATTATGCTAACAATTGACACACAAATTCAGTGGGTACAATTTTATTATAAGTATCCTGTCGATGATATATATGTGTATATGTAGTCCATTTTAATCAACATAAGTAGTGTTATACAATACAATACCATGGTTTAGTAAGATTAAAAATTAATTACGAAACCAATATATGGACCGTGTGCTTGGTGGCCCGAAAGGGCTTAACGGACAAAAAAGCCCGCGCCCGGCCCGCAACTGAAATTTTCGGCCCGGCCCGTTTGCACCTCTAGTCTGCGGCATACACAGGCTTGTGCATAGTCAAGCGCTGATAAGTAAGTAGCATGGTGCTCACCATCAATAATTACCAGATATACCTAAGGAGACATCCATTATAGGAATGCCACGTGATGCCATGGTTTCCGGAAACATAAACTGGATGGAAAGTATCATAATAGAAAGATTGGGAGACATTCTGTCCAAAAAAGCAGATTTGAATTGGTATAACCAACCGACGGGTTTAAAACTAATAGAGGAGTAGTGGCCAAAATATATGGAAAGATTTCAGTTAGCTTCAACGAGCACACGACGGTCCTCCAAGTTGAGGTTCTCACATTTGGTGACTGTGAAGAGAAGTAGAAAGATGGATAGAATTAGACAAAAAGGTCTCTATTTTCTTTGATAATCAAGTAACACGTAAAGCGACCACATCTACAAGTATTGATTATAAGCTGGTTTGGAAGTGTGTAAACCCCTTAAATGAGGTAGACACCCAAAGAAGATTAACATTGCACTGGGTTCCAAGCCACACGGCCTGAAGGGCCGTGAAGGGTTGTGAGCTTTGTCTAGGTCATTTCACAGAGCCCTTAGATTGGCAGTATCAAATCGCAAGTTTCAAAGTCTATCAACGAATGGACACATAATATATATAAAGTCCAAGCAGTGGTAATTAAAATCACTAGGACAAATACAAACAAGGCACTTTTTTAAAATAAAAAAGCACTGAATTTACTAAAGATCTACAGAGCAAAGATAAGAGAACTGCCAAAATGGTAGCAGGTCTGTTGACAGGTCATTGTAGTCCAAATAAGTATATATTGCTGACGCTATTTATAGATTTTGCCAAGAGGAGGGGGTCCCCATTTCATGTTCTGTGCCAGCGCGGTGGCCTGACGAGAAAAAGGTTTCTAGTACTGGGCACAGAGAACTCAGAGCAAATAGTTACATAAATATGAGGTTCACAAAGGTGTTCTACATAAAAAGACGAAGTAAGAGAGCGCTTTCTAGGACCAAGGGGATCGCAATAGATCTGAAAAGTCTCGGTGAAATAGCAACCCTAATCTGTGCTAATCTATAGAAAATCTTAAATAATACGACAATAACTAGTGGAGGGAAATTTGATTGGCTCTTTCAAAGCAATGTGGCGAATTGATGCAATTTTAAAACGTTCTTCTCCTTTTAATTTGGCTTTTATACAGCAGCTTAAATTAAGCACCAAGCCAACAAGTAGGAGATTTCTAAGTGAGAATGTCCAAAGTGAAAAAAATTACCAACTCCTTAAGATTATTCTATTTTAAATTTAATGATAAAGAAAATATATGTAGATGTAACAGTGTTTAATAGTGCTGTTATCCGCATCCGGATAATTTTGGATCTGAATAATTTATTATCCGGATATCCGAATCTTACTGTTATCCGAATCCACTATACCGAAACCTCAGATCCGGATATGCTATCCGGAACCTTGGATCCGGACCCACTATCCGAAACCTCAGATTCGGATCCGCTATCCGGAACCTCATATCTGATGCAATAATTACTAAGACTTATTGAACACCTATGTAATGCAAAGTGAATGTGTGCATATGTAGTATTATGTAGGTAAGTACACTAATTCTGATTTGGTCGATAATTTATATTTTTTTCAAATCCAGATCCGAAAACCGGATAGTATATCCGGATCTGGGAACCGAATAGCAGATCCGGATAGCAGATCCGGATCCGCAAACCGATAGTGTATCTGGATCAGAGAACCGGATAGTGGATCCGAATCCGAGAACCGGATAGTAGATTTTGAATTGTGGATAATCGGATAATTTCAGATCCGAATATCCGGATCTCAATCTTATCGGAGATCAACAGCACTAGTTTAACAACATAAACTATCGTTAAGAACTGCCACAAAATAATGCTTTCATAGTTTCAAATGCTAACGTATGATCCATATTCAAATAAAATTTTAATTCCAAGTTAATACCTTAGGCAAGTAAAGTTAAAAATTTTGAGAATGAAACTTATTTTTTTTGTTCGTATCAACTTCTAAAAGTATATTTTACAAAACCGCTTTACATCAGCATATGTACACAGGGCTGCTGTAAAAATAACAACACACACTCCAGGATATAATATAACCGTTTTCAACATGCTCAACTGCTTCATTGTGAGTGTAAAATTAAATTCATGTTACAATTTTGCCGCGTAAGAGGAGTAAAATATGATGTCGACGTCAACTGCTCCTTTGAAATTGGAAAATCTCGTATTCCGAAGCTGTGTTTGAATGAGTATTACTCCTTTACTAACGTCCACTGGTAATTCTATACTTCCATTTCCGAGGTTGAGATCAATAAAATTTTAAAGGGCCCGAAGTGTGGAGTGTTCAGCATTTTAGGTTGGGTAAGCGTTGAAATGGATACGTACGTGGAAGAAGAAATATATTTTTTGTTTTTATTAAATTGATTTAGAGCAGTAACTTTTTATTTCTTCTCTATATACTTATCCATTCCAATTCACTACTTGCAACAGTTATATTTTTATTGAAAGGTAATAAATCGGTATAGGCTAGTTCAGCTAAACAAAACAACATCACAAAACATCGTCAATAGAAGCAGACGCGCAGACATTTATTATCATTGCTGATTATAATATTAATTAAAAAAGAACCTTTTGATTATGAAGTTTAGCAAATATAAGTGAAATATAAATAAACTTGCGATGGCAATTGTTAGCGAAAATTTGCTGCGAAATCCCGTAATTGTTATTAGAGCAAACATCTATAAATTAAAAACAATGAACTGAAATAGTGTAAAATGAAAAGAAACGTCATGACATATGAAAGATACAAAACGAAATAGACAAGTATATTGTTAAAAAAAGCTCTGGCAATCACATACATAGTGTGATAGAGTTAGAAATACATTATTCTTTATTACACCTAGGGACAGCAAAGAAAAAAACCTGATATCTCGTTAATATAAATTATTATAACGTATAATACTATTAATCATCACCTTATGTTACCACGCACAATAAAAGTTAGGCACAATTAACAGTTAGTTTATTTATTTATATCCATTATTGAGTTAATAAAAGGTATTATAATTGTTAGATTACTTGCTATTAAATTGAATAATAGTATTAAATCACCGCTTTTCTTAATTGTGCAGATCCTAGTGATCGATTGCTACAAAGCAATCTCCTATTTGGTAGCAGCTACCGTTAGCAGTGGCAGCTAATGTAAATCAAAAGAAGTTTCCGGTATACTAGGTAACCAAACGATAGCTCAGCACCAAGAACAATAATATCTTGCATCATGCATTATAACGTATCGTTACTTTGAAAATTGTTTCTTTGTATTAGATATTAGGGATACATAACCGAATAGTAGTCAGCTGCTTTAGGTATATACGTATTACACCCAAAAAAATCTCCTTGCCATACCACTAGTTATAAAGAATATTCTGGTTCGAAAGCTCATATACTCGACATATTCCTTCCTTTGAAATAAATAACTGTGAAATGTGCGTGCTGGATCTTCGTAAAGGGGAACATTAATCAATTTATTAAACAGTAGTCGGTGACAGTAGTAGTCAAAGGCTTTGTTCAAATCTAAGTACAGGGTGTCCCATCCAAGACTGGGTCTTTGATTACAGTTCTATATTTGATTTTAGGAAAAAGTGTTATATAAAAGTTATACAAATTTAATGCTGCATAACCTAAAAATATTTTTGACACGCTGTTTCAAAAGCAGGAGAATGCATACTTACTCCGTTATTTTAAATAGAACACCCTATATATTATTCCATTTTTAAATTCTACGAAGAAAAATACCATCATTCTATATAAACCACTACATGTGTATCTGCCATAACAACGGTATTATTTACGCTTTTGTAAAAAAGTGTCTGCTAAAAGCTTTCGGTTAAGGCGGCGTAGTGTCTATATGCACTTGTTTTAGATATTCATATTTTAAATATCATTTTATTTCATTTCATTTCATTAAGTTAGGGTGGGCACCTAAAGTTTGGGCACTTGAGCTAGGTGCTCATTGTGCCACCCCTATTAAGTCTCTTATTTCCACTCGAGTAGCTTGGTGTTCTCTATAAAGCCCAGTATTTTGCCCAGTGGAAACTTGAGAACCTTCGAAGGCTCCAATAGATCTCTCCCGAAATATTTCTGCCTGAGTACCTTCAATTCCTCACATGTGCAGATTACATGTAAACTCGTTTCCTCTTGTAGTTCGCATTTTCTGCACCACAGTTCGCTTACTCGACCTGTGTTGTATAAATGTTTCTTCAGAGGACAGCGTCCAGTTACCAACCCAGGTATGGGCTTGGTAATGGTTTTACCTTCTTTCTTGCTGCGCCTGAGTAGGTTATCAGAGAATCTAGCATCCCCATCCCCTATTGGCGCTTTGGTATGGAGTTGATCTTCAGTCGACCTCCATTTCTTTGTACCTTTTTTATATAACCAGGTCCAGATCTCCCTTCTTGCAGAATCCTTAGTAATCCCACATACGGGCTCTGGACCCATGAAGATTTTTTTTTGAGCCCTCCTCGGCTAGTTCGTCGGCTATTACATTGCCCTTTATATCCTCACGTCCTGACACCCAAATCAGAGACACCGTGTGGTCTCGTGCCAGTGTATTGAGGGATTGTTTGCAGTCTCTAACTAGTAACGGGGTTCGACACTGCGTTGATGACAGCCTGGCTGTCGGTTATTATATTAATTTTCCTACTCATGCAGCCCCCTTTTGCAATCATTTCTACACAGGCTGCAAGTGCGACTACCTCTGCCTGGAAGACCGTTGTATGCTTCTTCAGGCTTAGGGATATTCTTTGATTAGGGCTGGGTCCACAAATACCGGCTCCTGTGCCCTGGCTGGATTTGGATCTGTCCGTGAACCAGTTGTCAATAGCAGTGATCTCACTACGTGCCTGGTCTCTGTTCGGTATGGAGATTTTTACCTTTTCAGTGAATATAATTTCGGGTGCCATGCTGTCCGTGGGCATTTGCAGCAATGGCCCATCTAGCGTCGTGCCCGTAGTATAAGTGTGCCCTCCCACAGTAAAGTTAGGATGCCACAGGTTGTTGGCGTTCAGTCTAAGGATCGCATTCATTGCATCCGCTCTCACATAAAGCTCCAGTTGGGGGAGGCCCACAATTGTCTCCAAAGAGGAGGTCCCTGTGCTATTAATTGCACCAGTGATTCGAAATAAATCCAATGATTTCCCATTATTTTTGTCAGCTTAATATATAAACGCGATATAACTAAATAAAGGCACAATTAGCAAGCATATATAAGTATCAGGTCAAGAAGTATAAAACAAATTAAAGGTTTTTTGGAAATAAAAAGGAAATTAATGTCATTCGTCTATGATTAACAGAAACTATATTACCGATCTTTGGTAGCTATGGTCGCTGTTACTATAACCTATCAAACAACCATTACATTTAATTAATAATAGTTAATAGTAATTAAAAGTCAAAGCTACTACTACTACAACTAATTTGTTTTAAGTAATACGTTTTCGTGATTTCATTTCTTTTTTTGGTTACCTATAGAAACTTATGTTTACGAAAGAGCCATCCACATAAAAAAATAGGAACAATAGAATGAAGAAGGCATTTTTATCCAATTCGTAGAATTGTTGAAAAAATTACGCCAAAATTTGCAGAAGAGGATAGAAGTATGCTTAACGGAATGAGGATATGTTTTTTAAACATCTGCTATAAATTTCGACAATTAAAAGTGGTAGTAATCACTTTTAATTGTCAAAATTGTGTAAATACTTTTAACTAAGGATGTATTTTGTTGTGGTTTAATGTTCATTTGCTTTTTTATTATAAATAAGAGGCAAACATTAAGTCTTAGTTTAATGGTTTATGAATAAAATACATACTGTTAAAGTAATTAAGTAAATAAATAAGAAAACAAAATAAACAATCACTGACATGTAAGATGAACGAAGTATTTCTAAAAAACTGTTTGTTGACAGATTGACGTTCAACCACTATTTTGGTGAAATAATTGTTATGGCCTGCCCCATTAAAAATAGGTATTATTATTTCTGCTGGTTATCATTAAATATCATTCTTTTTCCAAAAAACATGTCATTAGTTTTATATTTTATTTAAGCTTATATACTAAGACAACCTGAAAATTAATTGAAAATTTGTTAGATTTATTTAAAATCATTAATTATCTACAAAATCCTACATCAGGTATCGTCAATGTTTAGCATAAATTAAAAGAGTTTTTGCGTATGGGTTGATTTAACTTAAGGAAAGATATAGGGTGCTGTTTAAAAAAAATCAAGTTACCGTGGGCTAAAGTTAAGCAAATGGTCAGGATTATAGTAGACATCGGTATATAATTATATTGGTTTTAGTTTCACTGTTGTGTTAAGCTAAAATTTAAAATATAAATATCTAGAACAAATGCATACACAAAGTATGCCGCCATAAACGAAAGCTTGCAGTAGAGCCATTTTTTACAAAAGCGTAAATAACAATGTTGTTATTATAAATAGACACATAGTCGCTTAAATCAAGTGAGTTTTTCTACTTTTGGAACAGCCTGTATAATCAAAAATATTTTTTTGGTTATGCAGCAATGATTTCTGCAAAACTTTTGTACTTAAAATATTTGTTCTTAAAATCAAAAATAAAGCTGTTATCAAAGACCCAGTGTTCGGTGGGACACTCTGTACACGGTATCCACTCGCTTTTTGTCGTCTATTAATCCCGTTACAAACTGAGTGAAATTTAGTAGGTTGACAGTTGTTGTGCGTTTCTTGACGAAACTATGCTGGTATTGTGAGAGCAACTGCATCACGCACTGAAAAAATGATCCATATATAATTTATTATTCTGAAGAATTTCGCAGTTTGGAATTACAACTTAGGGTTGGTAACTAACTGTCAAATTTATATCGGCACACTAGAAAATTGATGTGATTTTGCGTGGCTTCCTTTGTAACGAAAATGAAAGGCGCGAACAACGATCTGGTGCGGTCCTTGTCAAAAAAGGATTGTTAAGTAGCGATTCAGCTGTTTTCTAAGGGCTGCTAAAATAATATCAGATTCTACAATCGCTCTCACGTCCGTAGAATAGTGAAATAAAAGCCATCTGGATGATAATTTCTCTAATAGAGTATATTTATATAATTATACCATGATATTTTATATTGTATGGGTGTAGAACTGTGCTATAATACCATTTAGTAAATTTAACAAAATCATTTAAATTAAACAACACAAAATTTAACAAATTTAACAGACATTTTTAATTGAGCATTGGTAGTAGTGTTAGTTTATTGTATTGCATTTCTCCTATAATCTAGATTCTAGACTGTTTCCCTGTATAGCATGAATGGACTACAATATCTAGCTTAAATGCCTAATACTCTTTAATACTTGATGTAAGTATATGTATAAAGGTAGTTATGTCGCTAGACTAATTTCAAACTCGATTTCTGTAAAGTTACAACTCCTACCATCCCTTACTTGTTAAATAAATTTCTCAATCTAACGGAATATATTCATGAAGCTATTTAACTCGATACCGTGGCGATGAGTATTAAAGGTTTCCTTTTCTGAGATCCACACATCTTGAAAGAGCCAGCGACTTCGAAAAGGATTGATTTGCGCATCAATGCAAAGCTGCTTTATAGGAAACTACGAAATTGAAAAGAACCGTTTCCATCGTCATAATCTAAAATGTACTCTGGAAGTATAGTAATGACTGACGATAGTTTGAAATTTTTAGCGTTACTAAATTTCTGTTAGGTTGATGATTTGCTGTTGAATTGCTTACCAGTGGGATCTAAACTAAAATTTATATGGGGTAAATATGATAAAAATACGATGAACTAAAACAATTCAAATTATTTTTGCAAATTTTATTACATTAAAACTTACATTTTAATGACTTATTTGTTTAAGAAAAATATCTTCAGTTTTATAGCACATGTTTTTAAGATATTTGTATTTCTATATGGCTACTATCTCTTTCATGGGTCAGTACTGGTCTCATAGTTTTTTATTTTACTTTGTTTTATTTTACATCATAATTTTAGCAATTTATAAAGGAGTTGAAAATATTAACAGGTAAATTCGTTATCATATATTAGTTATGGTTTACTAATATCTTATAATTATTGTAAATTCTCTTGAATTGAATAAAATTTACTAATATTTGATAAACTGCTTATGATATTTCAAGCATAAAAACCAAACCATGCAAGAATACATAATGCGTCAGTTTAAAAAGATGGTATACAGGTAGGTTGTAGTTACGCTAATACCGCAGTGAAAAATGATAACATCCTGTATACCCAAAGAGACATGAAGTTGAAAATATTTTTCTTAAATGGATTTTAGTCGGAAATGACTACTCGCACTTTGCGAGTTTTAAAATCATATTTGTACACGACACTCAAAAAATTGCGATAAGATAAGGCGATCTGTAGGTGACTCATTTTACAAATACACGCTGACTTCGATACGGACACTACTACCGTCTCAGCATATATAGCAAATACAGAATCGGTTAAGTGAATAAAAGTTGTATATTTTGGACTCACAAATACATAAAATTGTACGGTTCCAAAGATATATGAAAATAGAACTGATAGTTTTGTATTTTTGATGCAGAATACCTATTTGGTTTCGAAAATATGAAGAAATAATAAAAACGTAGGTACCAAGATTGCTTATTATAAGATAACTTGGCTATAACTTTCCGTAGTCAGATTTACAATGCCTCGGCTCTAAATAATCATGATCAATCTTTTTTTTTAAATATGACCCTGTATACATTTTTTTTCCATTTCTGCTATACTTTTATACACACAAAACAGCGGTAGTAATAAGTTTTTGTATTATTCTTTTTTAAGTAATGCGGTTCTGACTAAGAGCGATATATCATCTTCCTTTAAACATTAATTTTTTAATGTATTCTCTTTCTGAAGGACATGGCAATAATGTCATTATCAAAACCAGCTTGTATGTCTAAAATGAGTCATTTGCGTCCCAATGTTTATTAGCTACCCTCACAGTACCAATATATATCATTTGACTCCCAGGATACTCTATATCAATCTGTCTCTATGTTAAAAAATCGCAGATAGATTCCAAACATAAATTCACATATTAGTTGTGAAGTCAATTTTGAAAAAAAAAATAATTTCTACATGTTCAAATAGATAAAAATTTGAGGAAGTGGCCAATAACGCTACATGGGTTGGTGATCTATCTCTCTGAAGATAATCCAATTCATATACTATGTAGCTAATATAACTTTTTCATTTATAAATATTTGTTAATAAAATTCGAAATGCATTATTTACATTAATTCTTCAACTATTTAACCTGCGTTATTACTTTCTGTCACTAACGGTTTTACCGGAATTTAGGCCAATTTCCAATTTTTAAATCTCGGAATATTCGGATTCCATGTGACTTTCTAACAATGAGTCCGATAACATATAATCTATTGAATGTCAGCTCCAATACATCATCATTAAGAAGATGTTTATTAAACCATTGATAACATTCGTGGAGTAACAATGGGGAGTACCTGTTATATAGCAGCTACTTTGTATGGATACGTGTGTAAATAAATTTGAAGTAATAAACATCGATTCTTAGAAATCGAAATATCATCCTAACTGTGGACAGGTACCCACAAACTTTTTCTGAATTTACTTCAATTCATTGCCTAACGTCATCAACAATTATTTTTTTCCTAAATTATTATTTTATTGCCGCAATACCGCTTTTAAGATTGAAACATCTTGGCCAGACGCATAGGGCATCCTAAAAACGAAACAGAGGTGAATTAAAACAATAGGTGTTATATATATGAGAAGATAGATGGCGTGGTAGAGGGCCGTAGAGGAGAGCGTCAATGATGGCGTTGATGTAAGTGTTATGTTCCAGAAGAGAGTCTAAATAAATAAGTATATAAACTCAAAGTATTATTATTAAATATTATTAAACAAAGAATTCAGTAAATAAAACATGGCGCAGTCATAGAACATAGACGAACCAGTGAAAAGTTTATTAGAGAAAAGTGTTGAAATTACGAAGTTACAAGTTTACAAATACAAAATGGACGTGAAAATACCCTCATCTTTAAAATTAGAAGGAAATTTACCTGAAAATTTTAAAAAGTTCAAGCAAAATTTTGCGATATATTTAATTGCGTCCGGAAAGGACAAAGCTGCAGAACAAGTAAGGTTGCATTGTTGTTAATGCCATCGGAGAGAAGCCGTTGAAATTTTTAATACATTCAAGTTAAGTGATGAAGAGAAAATGAAGTATAAAGTAGTAGTAGACGCGTTTGAGAAATATATGACACCAAAGAAAAATGTAATTTATGAAAGATTTAAGTTTTTTAGTAGAAAACAGGAGCAGAATGAAATGTTCGATCATTTTGCAACTGAATTAAAGAAATTAGCATCAGCTTGCGAATTTGGAGAACAGAAAGAGTCGTTAATAAGAGACAGCATAGTGTTGGGAATAAGAAATAAAAGTTTACAGGAAAGATTGTTACGAAAAGAAGATTTAGATTTAGAAAAAGCAGAAAATGAATGCAGAGCTGCGGAAATAACTAAAATGCAAGTGGAGGAATTACAAACAGAAGCTGTACATGGTGTAGGAAAATATAGAAGTAAGAACAGAAGTAATGAAAGCAACAGACAAGAGGGAGAAAAGGTTCCCAGGAAATTTGAAAAACGTCAGAAAAATGTGGAGAAGAAATTTGATTGTTACAGGTGTAAAACCAGGCATGGAGTAAGAGAATACCCGGCATATGGACAAAAGTGCACTAAATGTGGAATTTTAAATCACTTTGCAAGAGCTTGCAGGATGAGACGTGTCAAAGAAATACAAGAGGACAGCAATGATGCAGAAGAAGAATAGGAATGTGATGATATGAGTATTTTGTAGTTTAGTAATTGTAAATAGTCTAAATGTAAGTACAACTGTATGGTATGAAAATATTAGAGTAAATAATAAGCCCATTAAGGTTAAAATAGATACAGGATCAGAGGTGAACATTTTACCATTAAATTTATATAACCAATATTTTAAAAATGTAAAATTAGACAAATCAAACGTAGTATTACAAGCTTTTGGAGGATCGAAAATTAAGACATTAGGCAGTGTAAATTTTAAATGCTGTGTTGGTCAGAAAGAATTGAATGCAATCAAATTTTATATAGCAAATGTAGATTCATGTGCAATTTTAGGATTAAAAGAGGCAAAATCGTTAGGATTTATAAATACAGTAAATGAATTAGGTAAGATAACAGAAGTTAAAAAGTTTGTAAAGGAAAATATAGAAAATTTTGAAGGGTTAGGTAAATTTAAGGAAAAATGTCATATTAGTTTAAGAGAACAGTACACTGCAGTGACAACAAAGTACCATTAGGGTTGAGAGATAGATTTAAAGCTAAGTTAGATGAGCTAGAGACATTACAAATTATAAGTAGGGTAGAAAATCCAGGTGAATGGGTAAATAGCATTGTAATAATAGAAAAGACTGATAGATCATTAAGATTATGTTTAGACCCGCAAGATTTGAATAAGGCAGTTAAAAGAAATTTTTATTCAATTCCTACATTAGAAGAAATAAGTTCAAAATTAAGTGGGAAGAAGTTTTTCACTGTACTAGACTTAAGGAATGGGTATTACCAAGTTGAACTTGATGAACGATCAAAAGAGCTTACGACTTTTTAGTACAATTTTTGGGTGTTATAAATTTAATAGAATGCCTTTTGGTATAGTAAATGCACCAGAATTTTTTCAAATGATTATAGAAAAAAATTTCGGAGACATACCAGGTCTTGTAGTATATTTTGATGACGTATTAATTGCGACAGAAACTGAAGAATCACACAATCAGACTTTAAAATTAGTAATGGATAGAGCAAAAAAACTTAACATCAAATTCAATCCAAATAAAATTCAGTATAAGATGGACAGTGTTAAGTACTTAGGGCACACATTTAATAAGGAAGGAATACAACCAGATAACGACAGAGTAAAAGCAATAAACAATTTAGAATCACCAAAGAATATTAAAGAATTGCAGAGAATTTTAGGAATGTTAAACTACATGAGAAGATTCATAAAGAATTTTGCAGATATCACAAGTTCATTACGTGAATTGCTGAAAAAAGATGTCGAGTTTCAATGGCTGCCTGAACATGAAAAGGTATTAGATAAGATCAAAGTAATATAAGTACGAAACCTGTTTTAGCAACTTACAATCCTAGAAAGGATTTGGTTATTCAAACAGATGCGTCTAGTAAAGGTTTAGGTTGTACACTGTTACAGGACAGCAAACCATTGTATTATGCATCCCGTGCCTTAACAACCAGTGAACAGGCATATAGTCAAATTGAAAAAGAAATGTTGTCAATTTGTTTTGCAGTAGAGAAGTTTCATTATTTTATATATCACAAAGAAATTAAAATAGTAAATGACCATAAGCCATTAATAGGAATTTTTAAAAAGGAAGTAGGAAAAACAGTATCACCAAGACTTCAAAGAATGAAGTTGAAATTGTTAAAATACAAATTCACGTTTGAATACACTCCAGGAAAAAATTTACATATTGCAGACACATTGTCGAGAGCATATATAAAAGAAAAAGTCGATGATAATACAGATTATAGTGAGATTGTGCACATAGTAGAAAAACATTTAAACATAACGTCAAATAAAAAACAACAATTTCAGGAAGCTACAATAAAGGATAAAGATTTAAGTTTGCTTAGCACATATGTGAAAACATCCTGGCCAAATTACAACAAAATTCCAAACGCATTAAAAGTTTACTCACAGTATAAAAACGATATTTCATTCGAAAATAATTTACTCTTTTTAAATGATCGATTAATTGTCCCAAAAGTATTAGTCAAAGACATGCTGAAGTTAGTGCATGAATCCCATATGGGAATGACTAAAACTATAAGGCGTGCTAAGTGTAATTTATACTGGCCCAATATGGCACAAGACATCGAAAATGAAATTAAAAAATGCAAAATTTGTGAGAAATATCAGCGAAAAAATACAAAAGAACCAATGAAACCACATTAAATACCGGGTCTGCCATTTGAAAAGATTGCGACGGATATCCTAGAATTCGGAGGCAAATCCTATTTAGTAATTACTGACTATTTCTCCAAATGGTTGGAAATTCTAATGTTAAAAGATAAAACATCTGATGATGTAATAGATCAATTTAAAGGAATCTTTGCTACACACGGAGTACCACAAGAGATAGTGTCAGACAACATGCCGTTTAATTCATTTAAATTTAGAACGTTTGTTGAAAATTGGAATATTAAAATAACAACAAGTAGTCCGCATTACCGCAAATCTAACGG
The DNA here is from genome assembly GCA_004143645.1 of Protaetia brevitarsis. Taxonomy (NCBI): domain Eukaryota; kingdom Metazoa; phylum Arthropoda; class Insecta; order Coleoptera; family Scarabaeidae; genus Protaetia; species Protaetia brevitarsis. The sequence goes on from RXPK01000206.1 coordinate 1,155,273, forward strand.
ATTGGCTGAAAAAGCTGTGGGAATAGCGAAGAATTTTCTAAGAAAATCAAACGATTTACAGTTAAGCCTGCTTGAATACAGGAATACGCCAATTGCAGAAACAGGATTATCACCAGCGCAAATATTGATGTCGCGCATTTTACGTACTAAAATACCAATTTGTGATAAAAAATTAAAACCTAAGAAGAATAATAACAATCAAATCAGACAAAAAATACAAGAAAAAAGGAAAAGAGAGAAGGACTATTATGATAGAAACGCGAAAAGTAGGACAGGATTTAAAGAAGGAGATGATATAGTGCTGAGAAAAGATAAAGAATGGGTTCCAGCGAGAATAGAAAAGAAATTGGACTATCCAAGATCATACTTAGTTAAGGATGAAGATCGTAATGTTTATAGAAGAAATAGTGTATTTTTAAGGAAATCTGTAAATCAGCCCAACTTTAAAGGTATAGATGAAGAAGAGGATGATACAAGAAAGAAAGATGAAGAGCAGATTGAGGATAGAGAACAGAAAGAGCAGACAGGGAAATAACAAGTCAGAAACAAGAGAAAGAAATAGAAGAACAAAGTGAAAGAGTGAAACGAGAAAGAAAATTGCCGAGTAGATTCAGGGACTATAAATTGTATTAGATTTAAGTAAAGTTGTATCGTTAGTTTATATATTTATAAATGTTTAAAAAAAAAAAAAGAGAGATGTTATATATATGAGAAGATAGATGGCGTGGTAGAGGGCCGTAGAGGAGAGCGTCAATGATGGCGTTGATGTAAGTGTTATGTTCCAGAAGAGAGTCTAAATAAATAAGTATATAAACTCAAAGTATTATTATTAAATATTATTAAACAAAGAATTCAGTAAATAAAACAATAGGTAATGAAAGTAAATGGTCCAATTTGTCACAAATTCTTTATTGGCGACTACCGGTTTCGTCCACTAAGGGACATCTTCAGGTCGGAATTATAAAACAGTTTAAAATTTAGTCATGTTGTAAAATAATAAAAATTAAATAAAATTGTATGAAACGTATTAACACACATAGCAAACGACAAACTATACTTTAAAATAAATTAAATAGAAAAAACAATGTATTTAGAAGCAGCGAATCGCGTACGTCCAAAATGATCGGTCTCAACAGCTTTAGTCGCTTACTTACTTAATCTACTTGTCAAATTTTAATGCGTTGTGCCAATTTTTCGTCCAATGCCAATTAAAAATGCCCCGATCGCTATCAAAAGCTGAAGAAAATGTTAACGTGAGGTTTGTGCAGGAGATAGAGAAATATCCGTGTCTGTATAATGATAGGTTAGAAGTATATGCCAAAAGATATGTGGTAGATTCAGCTGCAATGTTTCTCGGGGATTGCTCAATAACAATATCCTCATCAGATGACGACATCCTTCGAATTGATTCTAGGTTTCTTTAGGCCGTTCGTTCACAGAGAGAACCAAAAGCTAGCGACTGGTCGCAAAGAACTAACAAAGGTCGCGGGTGACTGGCCGCTTACTTCTCCGCACACTAAAGAAATCTAGAATCAGATGGAAGGATGTCGTCGTCAGATAAGGATATTGTTACTGGGAATCCCCAAATATTTTAAAACGAGATTTTGTCACAGTCGCTTGTGTGCGCTTGCAATCGCGTCTAATGAGGACACAGGGTTACAGTTGCCGAAAGCTTAAACCCGCTCTTCTCTAATAATAAACGTGTAAAGATTGCTTTTATTCGACGAACAACAAAAAATATCAGCAACAAATATCTAAGAAATAGCGTTTCTTTAAAACAAATAAATGCGGTAAAGAAAATTGTTTCTCTACTTCCAAGAATCATTTTTATTAACATGTATACTTGTATACAACGTGTACTTCTGAATTACATAATTCCAAATGGATTTATTCGGAAAAGCGTATCAATACTGAAAAGAGTGAGCTTACTTAATCATCTTAAACACAGCAATAATTCTTTTGTTCGGTATTACACGCAAAAAGATATTTAGCGCCGTCATATACTTTTGTCTGGAATTATTAATGCTCTAGTTCAGATAATATCTTCCTTGGATTACATTTGTTTATATCCAACACCACTCTCCGTAATTCAAAACTCTGTCACTATATGAGAAAAATATTACTGCTATCGGGTAGTTATGTAAATAGATGCAGTTCCTCTAGGAATGGGTGCTTCAAGTAAATATGTAAATTTATGAGTTTATGAGCGCATTATTAGATTAATCATCATTCATAGGGTTTATAGGAAGGTTTTTCTTTTGTTTGTGCAAGTATAAGGAAAACTTAGAAATGACGACGTGCTAGAGCTGCAAGTTATGCGGAGGGTATCATTAAACGCATTCTGTAACCGGCTTTACAAACAGTTTTGAGATCAGTTTTAGAAAATAGTTTTGAGATCGGTTTTAATCACCGCTTTTGAAATTGGTTTTAATGGGTGATCATTTATAGGTGGTTTTTCCAGTAGGAAAATTATGGCAAATCAAGTTGTCAATCAAATTTTCTTGGTATTTTTGTTCATTTGCAAGAGCAATGAAAGGATAATGACACTAGAAGCGTATAAACGCATTTTAATCGCTATCGTACCTACGATCTACGATCACCAATTGCGTAAACGAGAGTTCAGATATGCGCTCCCTAGGAACCACGCCCCGAATTTTCACCCAGCGAACGGTCCAACGTGAAGCCGGTAATGCAGTCACTGATCTAGATCGGGTAATTCATGGATTGCTATTTTCGGCAGGTTGCTTGTGTAAAACGAGAACACATAACTGCATATGTCAGTGAAAAACGGCTTGCCATGACGTAATATAAAACATTGGCCAAAGAATTAACCAAAAAATGCCACCAAGGGGTTCATGGTCTGTTGTAAGAATCATCATAAAGGTCATACGTTCGCACAGGAGGTGCTACGTCATTTAGGGCGCTATGACGTGACGAACAAATTGGAGCTAATTTTATAATTATAAATGTAAATCAATTGTTAGGTTATGTAACCCTCAAACAATACTTCAGAGCGGCAAGTCAGGAAAGAGTGACTTCAACTGCAAAACAATTGAAACGAAAAACGTTAATAACGCTTTGGTAGGCAGCAAGTACCCGTCTCTAGTGTTATTCCCCTTTCATTGCTCTTGCTAGTATAGTGATCCCTGCAATTAACCATGAGCTCCACCTGGTGGCATTTTATCGGTTAACTGTATTCAGGCATTATTCCTCTTGATGTGGTGTTGTTGGGCATTTCATCGTGGAAAGACTTGCCTTGGCATGGACTTTTTTATTTATTTATTATTTTATTATTCATGTATAACTAAAATCAGCGTTCTGCTAGGTATGTATTTCATACTCTTAGAACAATTTATGATCCACATAATCGGCCTACCGAATACCCAATTCGCTATACGATCGAAAAATTTGAAACTCAATTTTCATTATTGGATAGAACGCGACTAAATTGACCGCCTTCAGCACGCAGCGCAGAAAATCTAGCAGTGGTGACCGTGATGATATTCGGCACTAAATAATTACAAGTCATTCTAAACCCCATGCTCCACTTAAAGGTACTACACGATGCTACCTGTTCTAAGTACTATATGGATTCCATAACAATTGAAATGTCCCTAATTTAATATTTCCCTACAAAAATATGATAAATCGGTCAGCTATCTATTGTTATTAAATTCCCATTCATAATTGCTAAACTACACATAAAACAAACCTGTAACCTGTAAAGTAAGCATCCAGGGAGCATTGGTAGATAGGAAAGAAATGGATAAATATGGAAAAAGTAAAATGGGCGATCATCTTATTCAAACCATATAAACAGCCAGGATCAGATGGCGTTTATTCAATTCCACTACAAAAGCATCTAGAGCTTTTGTTGCAAAAGTATTGTTATTGAGAGTCTTGCATTGGGATACATACCAAGGGGCTGATCAGAGTTACTTTATGCCAAAACCTGGTAAAACGGGACAGAGTTTTTAAGACGAATAAATCTAGTATCATTTGTGCTATAGACTCTTAGAAAACTGCTAGGAAGACCCATAATGGGTAATGCATCACCATATCGGTCACCACATCAAGATTAATACGTAAATCAAGCAGGAAAATCCACAGAAACAGGTGTAGGCAGCAACAGGTGGCAAGTTTGCATGCTTAAAGGAGCTAGGTTTATACAACCATCACTGGTAATTCGGGTCGATAGAGGATGGGGGTCGAATCTTGTCCCTTTGCTATGGATCCTAGTGGTGGAGAGCTCTAGTGAAGCTGGATAATGAAGGGCATAAAACTTTTGGGGTTGGCGGATGATCTTATCATTCTGACCCAGAGTAAATTTAGCGACGTAGTCGGGACAAAATGGCGAACGCTATACAAGTGGCGGAGGGTGTAAATATCAGTGCTTCTGAAATGACCAAAGTACTATTCATGAGAAGGTGGAAATTAGATAGTCTTAGCTCTCTGAAACTCCGGTGTGGAGAATTAAAGATATCCGATTTTATTCTTGGCTTCAAGCTTACTTGGATTTGAAAGCTATTTGACTACTACAGAGGGTTAAAACAAGGACGGAATGCCTTCTATATCTCACTAATCTCCAGTTGGTGATAATGCGGAAGCAAGAATAAAGCATCTCAGATAGCAAGAACTACCACGTGGCTAATATGCTAAATTGATATCTAGATTGCAACAAACAAGCGATGCTGGAAGGACTAGCGAACTCCAAGATGCAATTAAGACTGATTTTGGAATATATTTGAGAACTGAATAGCCTGATGAATCGCAATGGAATCACGTTCGGCAATCGAAGGAAACGAAAAAGTTGATGAGTTAACTGGAAAGACACCACCAATGAAGGGACTGAAGAGTTATACTGTAGCTCAATAGGAATCGTCTTCGACCAGTAACAAGTTTAACACGATACTGTAGACATTACACCTACAGAAAATTGGGATAAAAACCGGAGATGCCAAATGCATACTATGAAATGGGATCATATAAACCGTTTACCACATGTATATAAGGAAATACAACGCTTTGGATGCAATTCCCTGTATGCCGCTTGTTCATCCGCCAAATATGTTTGTATACATTTTAAATGCTGTGCCTGAAAGACATATCGCTCTATAATAATCATATATTGTATATTCACCTATTTTATACATTAAGTTATTTTCTCACTTTCCCGGAAGTCATCCTTCCTTCCGTGTTTCATTAAACATATCCACTTTCTATCCTCTTCCTATCGGCCCTATCAGTCTGTTCATTTCTGCTTCTATGCGGTCTTTCCCAATGCTTTACCCAATTTCAATGTTTTAATTACCTCTTCCACTTCTACTTTTATATCTACGCCTTCGTGTTATTCGTGTTCTTCTACCTCTTCGTTCTTCTCCTCTGCTGCGCTCATGTCCTGCTGGTTTCTATTTTCCGTAAATTTATCCGCGTAGTATTCTGCGCAAGTCCTCCCTTAGCTTCTTCACTGCTCCCCAGAAATATTTGTTGTTATTAGTGTATAAGAGATCCAGATCCTGTCCGAATTCTTTCCAACTTTGCATCTTTTGTATTCTTATGATTTTTTTTCGCCTTGTTTGGCGGAATTTTTTCCACGCAGTTTTCTTTTCCTTGATTGCGTGACTGCTACCACGTGCAGACCGAATTTCCTCCTTTCATCAAAGACCACGCCCAGATATTTCACTGTTTTTGAAAAAGAGATCCTCGTGCTATCTATGTATAGTGAAGCTCACGTGATCTCTCTTTTCTCTTTCCTTTATAAGTATTGCCTCACTTTTTGTGGCACTAGGGTAAGCTTGAGGTTTTCATCCATTCACTAATTTGTTTCAGGCACGTATTGAAATTGTAGCTACGATCAATGCCAGATCATCCGCAAAGGCTATCGTAGTGGCATCCGGAAGCTCCAGCCGCAAAACCCCATCGTAAAGGATATTCCACGGTATTGGTCGCAGCACAGAGCCCTGCGGAACATGAGACCCGTTGCTTAAGACCACCCCCGGTCAACCTAATTCTCCTGTTTCGCAGGTAGCTCGTGATGATATTAATCAGATATTAAGATATTTACCTCGAGCGAAGTAATGATTAATGATTAGATTATGGCAGGCTGAGTTAAACGCGTTCCTTACATCAACAGTCAAAAGAGCAACCCATCTAGATGGTATTCTCTTATAGTTTCATTGGTTTCTTTCAGCGCATGGACAGTCGATCTCTCCTTACGAACGCCTCACTGATGTTCATGCAGACCGCCTTTCTTTTCAATTTCTTTGTCCAATCGGGTACCTATGAGCGTTTCTAGGAGTTTACTTATAGTATTAAGCATAGATAATGGTTTATAGCAGGCCACTAATTCCGGGGTTTCCTACTTTTTTAAGATCAGGTTAACTCTGGCTGGTTTCCGCGTATATCGAAATTATATATTATAATTATATTATACGTTATATATGTGTTATTAATATCTCATTTATGACTGCCAGTATCCGGTCAGGCACAGCACCAACCACTATCTTGATGGCTTCATCATGGGGTGGGATCTTATCGATTCCGGCCGCTTTGCCGGTCTTCATACTTGACGCACATGTGTAGCTCAGCAATCGTGAAGGTTTTAACATTGATTACCGCACTATCAGCTTCTCAGCTGTCGTTCACCGAGGGAAAAAGCTTGGTAGCTATAAGCTTCTTTCTTTCGATGTCTACATCATATGGTGTCAGTTTTCCTAGTTTTTTTAGTGATGATTTTGTAAGCCTCTTTTATCTGCTTTCTCAGGGATTTTCTATCCGCTTTTAATTCTCTTCTCATGATGATGATCACCTGACTCTCTGCACCACTCCTCCTCTTCGCTCGAGTGAGTTGTCTTCTGGCAATGTTGCACTGTTTTCTTTGTACATCTTTTTTGCTGTTGTTGCTTTGTCATACAAGGTATTTGCTGTACGTAGCGCCGTCACCTCCAGCCGCTGTTATCTGCATAGTGTCCCTGAGCGCCTTCCAGTCAACAACTACTTCCATTTCAAAGAAAATATATTGGTGTTCAATTAAGGTCTAAGTCCAGCACGTCCCATTCTTCTGTTTTCGTTGCTATCTGGGTAGTCGCGGAGGTAACATCTATGAAGGAGTTGCTCGCTTCTCTAATAACGGTTGGTTTGTTCCTCTTGCACCACTATGTCAAGTATCGAAAACAATCAACCAATCAAACACCTAATTAGATTACTACAAGCTACTACCATACCGTCATTTATTGATAAATGAAAGTCATAACAAAACATCCTTAAACCCCATGTTCCACTCAAAGGTACTACACTGGGGTTACCTACTCTAATTATCGCATTGTTCACTTGGGTCATTGGTCCCTACTCTTATTAATTAATACCTAATTACTATTGTAGGACTAGTGACGGTGGTATTGATAATATTGTGTGCGTGAAGCGGCTTTATAGGTTTCTCAATATTCACCTACTCTGAAAGAAACTAAAAAGGTTATTTCAACATATATTAACATGCAATTAGTGTAAGTGAAACTAACCTTTCTTTCAGTGTATGAACATGGGAAACCACAAAACCTTACTCTGAGAACAAATACTAGACCGCGTTAATATAATGTGAAAAAACTACAAGCTACCGGGACAATCGAATTGGTTGCTATAATTTAATGTGTAACGGAATGGGGGAATTAAATTCAAAAAGCCTGCACAAGGCAGCAGCGTTTTCAAAGGCTCCATGTCAGACGGCTCCCACAACAAATCGAAAAAGAAAAAAAAACCTGATATGTTTAAATATATGAATACTTGACGGTTGAATAAGCACATAATACATACAACACCTGCATTTAATTTGGGATGCATATACACATACATTCACTTGTACATATATGTGTCCGATTTTATAAAATCAATAACGGTCATTAAGCTTATATTTCAGGCTGTCATTAATTAATTGGCTGACGTACGTTACGTTTTAAAGGAAATTTATGTTGCATTTACAAAATCAAACCACCAAACAAACACATCAATTGCCGTGCCGAATTTATTGTTGCATATAACAGTGTTAAATGTGTCAAACGGCTCTATAATTTAACAAAAGTAGGATTACGTATGGATACTCTTTTTAAAAATCATGTTTGACAAGTTAGGGTTTATGAAGGGTACTTCATTGATAAGGAGCGATTGGTCAGTAGATTTAACTGTTTAACATATTTATTTGAATAAGAGGAGCTTATCTTCTATATTGGTATATATGAAAATAGTTTGCAGATAATTTTTGTTAAAGCGTCGGCATGCAAATCAACAAGATTACGGCTTTATCAGAAATTCTAGCATTCATTTGATCCACTTAAATTTTTATAATTTAATTTTATGCTTATATGTTATTCAGTATATACATAGTGTATGTAAATAAAAATCATAAAGATGAATACATTACACTGACTGGCAGAAAGTACGCACTATAGGGGAAATTTTTTATCTCTGAATTCAGTAAATCTTTTTTCTTACAAATTAGCTCTGGAAACTAAAATAACACTCATCAAATCTGCCATGTAACATCTGTGTCAACTTGTATTGTCAACGCCCTAGTGTCAAAATTTCTTTTCTATTTTCAATTCAAAATTAAAATTTGCCGGCCCAAAAAACATTGTGTATCACGCAGCTAGAAACTCATTTGCGAGTACTCGTACAAAAACCGTAAACACACCGTACTCATACTCGCAAAACTGTTGTTTCTGGCCTAGTGATACAAATAACTATGCCTTTTGTTCTTTCAAAAAACATTTGAATACTTACTTCTGGTTAGCTAATTGCCCTGTAATATTTTCAGCACAATATTTTTTTTTATTTTTAATTTTATTTATTTATTTTTATTTATTCGTATTGTTTCTGTAACTTTGTGTAAATTTGGTTGTTGGTAATAATTTATTGTTATTTCATTTACATGCAGTTACACACAATAATTTATAATTAAAAATGAGAAAAGCGAAAGTATTTCGAAAACGGAAATTAAAATAAATTTCAAGTAATGTACAAAAATGTACAATCAGTTACGATATAATTAATTATAACACAAATACATTAATAGGTAGTTATAATAAATAACGGTATGAATACGTCCGAATATATAAATAACGCTACCTAATCCAGACTGCCTGCCTGTGTAGCTCCTCCTTGACTATTGTGTATTCGCCAGGGGTGGCACACTAATTCCAATTTGTTCACATTAACGTGACGTCACGATTTGTTGGGGATCCAAACCACCAGGCGGCACCGAATGCAAAATAAAATAAACCATGGACCTTTGACAGCGGCCATAATTGTTATTATTGATTTGATTTTCAGCCTACGGCTAACGTTATTAAATTGACCACCTTGCAATTTTGATACTTGTTTTTGGAAGCAAATTATTATATCATTTTACTCACATTTTTTTTTTACCATTAACTTTTTAGTGTTGTTAAGAATTTCCTTTTTTTCAGGTAGCATAGTTGATTAAGTAATTATTTTGCATTTAGTTATTTAATATAAGACATCCGTGGACTCAGCAGTGAAAAGATTTTTACTAAGCATTTTTTCAGCATGGGTAAGTTCAAAATTTTTGTATTAAATGTGAATGAGTTTTTGGTCGTTGCTTCAAACATAAGGCGCTGCTGCTGTTCAGTAATGAGTTGCACTCACCGAATGTCCTCCAAACATTGGTTTCCTAATCAACAGGAAGCACATCTCACACAGGTAAATTAAATATTAATATGAAATTGCATGTTATATGCTTATCTAACATTGTTATAGAAGTTGAAGAATCCTCGTTACCGCTTAAAGGAAATCTTGAAATCTTGCATTATTTCATCTATATCCGACAGCAGGCATGCAAGGATGCAATGAGTGTTTATTTGTGCTTTTCAAAGATTTGTTTTACATTAGATCATTTTACTGCTTAGCCCATACGGATACAATACGTCAATGCGACACAAATAATATAAATATAGGTAAAAATGCAATGTAAATATGTACAAGAATAAAAGACATAATACAAATATTTAATATAATTAACATAGTCAACAAACAGCAAAGCATAAAACAGAGTAGTCTTTAAGGACAAGGACCCCCTAATAGTTTTAAAAATTCCGAAACAGAATAAATACTGTTTTCGATTAACATCGATTTTATTTTCTTTTTAAATATTGTCACACTCCTTTCCTGTTTTAAGACTGAGGGAAGCGAATTGAACAGTCTCACCCAAGCTGAGTCTGGTGCCCTGTCCGATATCTCCGGTCTATTTAGTGGAATGTTAAGATCATTCCTACCGCGTGTCATGTAGTCATGAGCATCACAGTTTTTAGAAAATGTTAGTTTGTTTTGGAATACATAGCACAGAATTTCTAATATGTATAGACTGGTCAAAGGTAAAATACCAAAACTTTTGAAAAAGGGACGGCATGATTCATGCTGCGTTATACCGGCCATGCATCGAATTATACGCTTCTGTGCTAAGAATACACCATATGCACTAGCCGAGGATCCCCAGAATCGAATGCCGTAAGAAATTCTTGACTGAACTGCATAATAAAAGGACAATATACAATTGTGTTTTAAAATATATTTTAAGTTTCTTACCAAATAACAAGAATATAGACATTTGGCACCAGTAGACATTACAGAATTAATATTTGCTTACGATTTGGTTATCATGGCTAGTAGCTACGAAAAACTTCAGAAAAATATAAATGAATGGAATGCAGTTCTGAAAAAGTGCAACATGAAAATTAACACGAACAAGACGAAGGTAATAATGACAACAGCAGGGAAATGACGACCAGATAAGAATATATATTGATGGGGAAAAGAATACAACAAGTTTCTGAATATAAATATCTGGGAGTTACAATTGAAAGAAATGGAAACCAAGACATAGATATTACCGCACGAATTAACAAAACTATCAAATTCACTATTCAATGAAGAAAACATTTATATTTAAAAAAGAAATAAGCTACAAAACTAAGATGACGGTATACAGAACAATATACAGACCTATACTCACCTATGGAAGTGAAACATGGGTTCTCACAGATAGACTCAAAAGCAAAATATAAGCCATGGAAATGAAATATGTGAGAGGCGTTATGGGAATAACACGTAGGGACAGAATCAGGAACACGGATATAAGGGAAAAACTAGATGTAGAGGCAGACAGGCAAGCGAGAAAAGTAATGGAGGCAAGGATTATAATCAAAAGGGGACCAGAAGACCAAGGATAACGTGGGATACAGTGGTAGCAAGGGCAATACTGAGAAGAGGACAAACAGTGAAAACCGCAAGAAAACTAGCGGGAAATAGAAAAGAATGGAAGAACTTTGTACATTTGACATAAAATCAAACATAATGTAACAAAAAGAATAGAATTTAATTGCATCATTATTATCTACCTCTACACCGAAAGATAAAAGAGGCATGTGATTATATATACCAAATAACAAGTCGTATGTAACTTTTTCGTTAAAATGTCGCAATGATCTTTCCAGTTCAAATTTTCATCCAACATCAAGCCAAGAAATTCTACTGAATGCTGATGCTGAGCTCAAGAATTGACTTATTGATATTAATATGTATCCGCTTTTGTGATTTTCGTTTCAGGTGGATGGAAGACAATAAAATTTGTTTTGGACGTATTTAGATGCAGACCATTACCACAGAACCACTGACTCATGTCCCTGAGTACATCACTGATGTTTTTCTTTAAGTTCTCAAAAATTGTTTGCTAATACTAATGCTATAAATAATATGAATAAGATAGGCCCGAGAACGGAGTCCTGTGGTACTCCCAACGTAATCGGTAGCAAAGAGGATGTACATGTTTCGAGCATGCTGTTTCCATATTTGTATCTAATTGTAATAAACTGGACACGATCCATTGTAATGATGATAAGTATGATTGAAACCACTCAGGTACCACGCCTCTAATGCCGTATTATTATCGAGTTTAGTAAGTAATTGTTCAGGATCAACACAGTCAAACGCGCGAGTCAAATCACAAAAGACACCAGCCACACAACTTTCCCGCTCCAATGCCCGTACCACTTCATTAATAAAAGCGTGGTCGCCGTTACCGATGAATGATTGTGTCTAAAACCGTGCTGTCTGCTGGTGATAATGTTATTATTTTCAACATACTGCTGTGTACTGAAGGTACAAAAGGAAATGCAAAATGAAAATTAAAAATGAAATTACAATTAACAAGCTCAGCGGATAAAAATAAAAGGGCGCAAAAGAACAATTAAACCAGGGTTACCCTCGCAATTAAAACTTGAATTTAATCATGAAAAGTAAACCGTGGGTAAAAGAAATCTAACTCTCTTTAATGACTCCAAAAATTGAAAACGGTTGAATCAAAAATAAAAGAACAGAAATTTTGAATGATGTTAACAATCAGAAATTTTAGTTTAAAAAAAAGAAAAAAGAAACATTCAGTTACAAATTGCAGAAAAAAAAACATGAGCTTAGGGCTCTGGCCGAAATCAAAAACTGCATTAGACTCTAATTTACAAAAGGACAATACAAATCCTTTAACAAACAAAAAACAAAACAGTTCAGGAAGATAATCCTTTTTTACACAAAAATCCACGTGGTTTCAAAATCAACCAAACTAAATTAATCGTGGAGAGTTCAAATAAATTAATAAATGAAAACTAAAAGCAAGCACAATGCTTCTATTCACCCAACCCGAGGTGATTAAAAATAATTACACAACAGCAAAATTAAAAAAAAAAAAAATTAACTCTTTAAACTTAAAATATACCTTCCAGAACTGAAATAATAAATGATCCTATATCTAATTTGTGTACACAAGAATATAATACCAATTATTATTAAGCGAGTTCCTTGATGGATGATATAAATCAGAATTAACGAAACAAATCTTTAAATAAAAATGAAATACCAAAATGGCAGCTATGAAAATAGATTTACATCTACTTACACCGGCATCTCAGGGTGAAACAATCGCATACATATAAAATTCTTACAGCTGCGTGCGCTGCAACGCACAAAAGATCTGTCCGCCAACGGACAAAATCGCAAAACATAACAACATATACAATACAAGTGAACGCAACATGTACAACTGAATGAAATCAATATAAATAAAACAAATCAATTCAATTAACAAAATCTTATATAAAATAAAATACACAATTGAAATTGTGGAAACTCTTGCGCAACATTGATAAAAACTAATTGGAATGAACAAGAAAAAGAAACTGAATTTACGAAAACCGGGGTGCCAGACCACAGCAATATGTTTGTAATCTATAGAGCATGGCATATTCTAATATCTTGAGAAGCACGATGTAAGCGATATCGGACGATAGTTTGGAACGTCAAATGGCGATGTTTTTTATAAATTGCAGAAACTTTTAATTTATCAGTAAATGTTCCTTCACTAAAAGACATATTAACAAGCTGAGTCAATGGCTCCACCAGAGCTGGCGCTACTCTCCGTAATAAACTGCACGGAACACCGTCTGGACCAGAACTACATTTACATTTTAATTGTGCAAATATCGTTAACATTTCATTCTCGGAATAAAGGTAAGTACACATATTATTAGAAGTCAGATTGTTGCAATGTGTAGATTTTGATACCTGATTGATTTGAGAAATAATTTTATTAGTCTCATTAACTAAGAAATTATTAAATTTGTCTGCAACAATAACAGGGTTTCTGAAACCATTAATTTCAAGTATCAGATTCGAACAATTTGATCCTTTATTTCTGAATGTATTTGTGATTGACCACGCCGTTTTTGATTTATTATCAGAACTTGCTATTTTTCGTCCATAGTATCCTTGTTTAACACTTGTTATTAATATATTATGCCTACGTTTGGCTTCCAAAAATTATTCCCTAAGCAGAGGATACTGTTTTTGTAGTTGATATAGATCTTTTATATTTCTGCTTGAGTTTTTAACCTCATCCGTTACCCAACCCCTATCCGATGTTTTGTTCTTGACTGATACGCGTTTTTGAGGGAAAAACATGACAAAGTAGTACAAAAAGGTACTGTAAAAATAGTTAAAGGCTTCATTGAAATTGTTAAACTCATTAAAGTTTGTCCACATTTCATTCAATAGAGCCTCTTGAAAGCAATTCAAACAACTGGCAGATTGGTCATCATCAGGCTTGTAATTTCGGTCCCGTTCGATCATCTGCCGTATGAAATTTTATTACTCGGAGTGTCCCTCCACAGTCTCTCGCGTCCACCAACTTAGCGCTGCCACATTGCGACTAGCGACTATCAATGCAAATGCATGTGCATACAGAAAGATTGGTTTTCGTTTTCATTTAATAATTCCTATGTTTCCTTTATTTATTTTAAGTTTTACTAGAGATTCCGTTTTTACTTTATTAAATAATAATAATATAAAATATTTTCTTTTGGAACTTAAACAGTAAATAAACAGTGGTTTTTATTTTCTTTACATTTTCTGAGAGTACTAGCATTGTTTTTTGCTTTCATTTTTACTTGAGATTTCCTTTTTTATTTTATATTTTGAAGGTAGAAATTCTATTTTTGGTTTACGTTTTAGAGGAGTTTCTTGCAATACAAAGCATTACTGCGCGATAATCGGCGAAAATTTTTGCTTAAAAATTTAAAATGTACCTAATAGTTTCTTCAAATTATAATATTCTTTAATGATTTATGGATATATACTACACTGAGTTTCATACGGTTTTCCCTCTAGAGAACAAAGAAAATCTAATATAACTTGTATGTGACAAACACTTCATTTTATATTTATTTTTATTTTCAGAATAAAAGGAATATCGACCGGACTTCGTAAACAATCAGACAATTATATGGGTAATCGGTCTGTCTAAATAAAACTAAATAAATACCTCAATATTTCGTTTTAATTTAAAACATCTTCAGGAGGCACTAAAAATATACAAATTAAAATGAAACAATATACAAAATCACAATAAGTAATTGCTTACAAGTTGTAGTATTAATGACAGCTGACAAAATGATAAATAATTAAAACATTTAAATGCAAGTCAGGGCTAGACATATTAATAAAAAAAAATTGTTTACAGTTATATATATAAAATAAATAGAAAAAATGTTATTGATGTAAAATATTGCAATAAATACTACTTAATTGATTCGTATCAGTTTTAAAATTAATAGCATTACTACAATTTTTTATATTAACCATTTCCAAAAATAATCGTTTTTTGTAATTAGGTTCTAATTCAAGTATGGAAATACCATCATAATTAAAACTATGTTTACGATCTTGGACATGTAGAGATAAGGCACAAGAACGTTTTCCGATACGACAATGTCTTTTATGTTGTACTATTCTGTTCTTTACAATTTGCGACGTCTGACCAACATAACAACCTTGACAATCGGTACAAGGAATACTATATACTACATCTTTTTGATTAAGAGTTGGAGTTTTATCTTTAATTTTAGTGAAAATGCTACCAATTGTTAACATGTTGTATTTTGCAATTTTTACATTAGTAAATGGTTTAAAATGCTGTATGATTTTATTGGTCAAACCTACAGATGAAGGAGCTCCTTTACAATTTAAGTATTATAAACTTCCCTTCATAGAAGGCAATTTTGCAACCACACATAATTACATAAAACAATGTGATTTACTTTGTAATTTCTTTAAGAGAAATACCATAATTTTGTTTCTACATGCACCTAAATAAAGAAAATACGTACTAGTATTTTACTTCTTGTAACTACTATATTTTAATAAAAATATATGTGCAATTACAGAATATATTGATTTTTTTCGTATTACAACAATGAAATGTATTAAAGGAAGCCTTTTTTTCAATTTTCATATATTGAACATTGCGGAAAAATGGTAACACAGTCCTCTTTTAGTACTTTAGAGTAAATTTAAATAATTTTCAAGTAACCGCGCTAAATGCCCGCTAAGCGGGGATCCATATCATCAGATGGCGCGAACAGCACAGTTTCACATTTTTTTTAATAGCGACCCGTCTATACCAATCTACCTTATCTATGGTATTCACCTACTTAAGTGACAGATATTACATCCCCACTACTGATTGATGTCGATAGTTCACGACGTATCTAGTGTTTGAGGCAGACTCGGTTTTAGCTGTATATGTTGCTATTAATGTTAACTAAGCCTGTTATATACACATATGGATATTTAGGTATTCATTTTATTATTTGTTTATCCAACAAGATAGATGAAAATAGATATGCATAAAAGTGTACATGTACAACTAGTAGTACAATTACCTACATTATTGACTAAAAATACATAATTACACTATTGAAAAGTAGATGATGCTCTTTATTTTTCATTCACACCTAATACACATTTGATTATTGGCTGTCTGCTGGTAGATAAAGTATCAAACGGTTACTTGAACCATTATTTTTCCTAGTGCACCATCGTATTGAATCATCACACCTCGATTTGAATCCCGGTTAAATATTCCAATTAATATAAAAACTGTCATAGAAGCTATGAGGTATTCAAAGTTTATTAGGAACTTTATAAAATGTAATGTTACATTTTTATTATAATGGGTAATCACCTAGTAGTAATGCGGATCTCATCTACAAATATCACGTAAATATTTACGAAAATACAGTGACGTTAAAAGCACTACTATCGCATCCAATCATAGTTGCCCAAATACACCCAATATCTTAAGCTTTGCTCGGATATATCCGAATTTTTGGTGCTGTTACATACATTTATGCTTCATATTAGTTTTTACCACCGACTCGTAAGGTATAAACGAATACCAAGATCGTTAGCTCATCCCACTGTCAGTACAACTTCGGTATACGTGGATCGATTTGGCGTGGCACTATATGCAATAAGGGGGCTCATTACGTTTCATTGTTATTACTAGTAACCGTGAGATGACTTCATGGTTATTATACCACAAAAATATCACGTAATATTTTCGAATGGTTTCTGTGATAGCTTCACGAACAGGAAAAAGTGTTAATTTGCTGCTGAGGCAAATGCGGTTTAACTTTTACACAATTGCTTAATTAGTTCATAAAATTAAAGCAAAAACAGTTAAAATTTCCTTATATTTAATTTAATGTAATTTGACGCAGTATTTGCTTTTGCTGAAAGTATTAAAACAATATTATATAATATAAAGCTAATATTTATTTTTTCCGTTCTTTGAGACACCGATTTTGATTGTCAAGCGCAAGAGTTATTGATGACTAGTTAATTTGTTGTTCCAGTTTGTCGTTCAGGAAATTAGCAATTTTCTTTGTGTACATTGAAAACGAAAACCTATAACTTTTACTTCCTTATTTATTGCATCTTGCCATCGAAAATATTGATTTCTTCGTTTTAATTATCACCGAAATAAGGACTATCTACATTTCTACATACGCCGCCGTGTGTTCTATAAATAGCTGGCACTAATGTCCAACCAGAAAAAACGTGATCATTAATCACTGGAAATCGAAGTTCATTTAAATTAGTCCTTGCATTGGCTGTTGACAGAACCACTAGTCTCGTCGCAAACTGAAAACTGGAGCGTAGTACCGCCGATTCTCTACCGCCATCTAGGAATACTGCATTCTCATACCGAACTAAATCCAGAAAACGAAGGAGTAAATTGCATGTCACTCCGGGAAAACAAATAGGCCGACGTGAAATTTGTTTTAACTAGTTGAAGAGAATTTCATTTTCGCTCGCAATGAGTATTAAATGGAAATTAAATAACTTTATAGTGTAAAAACGTAAAGGGCTACGATTTAACATTATTGCTACAAATTTTTGTAGCGTACCTTTTTTCAATAACGTCTATATTTTGTCCACCACGATAATGTTATTACTAGAGTTGGGCAAATTTTCCGGCGCGGCAGGTTCGTATTCAGAACGTGCGATCCAACTGATGTACTCCAATAATGCAGATGAACCGTAGAGTTGCAAGTCAGTAACAACAGTGCCTATTTTTCTTATAAAAAGTAAACATTTTTATTTTATCTAAATATGTAGTGATATAAAATGCGAATGCATCGCAAGGTGGCCCGTTTGTTCGCTCGCTTTGTCTATTAATATGACTTATGTTTTATAAATACATACTAAATTACGATAATATGATAGATCTGCTTTATTTATATTACATCATTTGAGGCCCGCGTCGCAATACGTACCTGCTCCGCCGGACAATTGCCCAACTCTAGCTATTACTAGGTATAAAATCAAAATACAAATGCAGTGGATAATATTGCAAAAAAGATTCTGGTTTTCACTATTATTTAGAACAGGTAGCGCAGGATATAAGTGCTAGTAGTTTTTGATTTCAAGTAATTCTGAAATAATTTATGACACTATTGATGAACTTTTTTGTTTTAAAGAAGCAATCCTAGCCTTTAATGGGAATCAAACGTGAAATAGCACATCATTAATATTGTTAGACTTCGAGAAAATTAGGAAAAAAGAAGTTTGTTTTTTTGAAGAAGATTTGTGGGCGAATAATATATCTATTTTAAATGAAACATATCTGAAGCAGCACTCTGCTTAAACTTGAACGCCTAATTAAACAAGGGCCACATTTTAAGCAAACACAGAGGAGCATTATATTCAAAAAATAGAAAAGAATAATATTTTAGGAAGACGGCTTTTGAATTTGACTGTATCTACACCGGGAAAATAAAATTGTTTAGTTAACGCATTATGGGGTGATTCGGCATACTTTTTGGATTGCATTTTAAACAACATAATTTATTCCATAAACTAGTGTTGGCCATAAAATATTCGTTGAACACCAAATTATGTTAGAACAGTAAGAAGAGCACACTCACATCAGTTAACCATAGAAGTTAAACGAACAAGAATACCTTTCAAGTAGCTTGCTACTTGCATTGAACCTTTAACATTATGTTCTCTTTTCTCTGTTAGTATTCATTAATTTGTTTATTAATCTTTATATTTGCATTTTCCTGTTGTGTTGCACTCTTTCGCTCATTAACTGTACAGTCTATGAGTAGGCTGGCATGTGTATACATTGCAGCGTGTTTCGGGACAAAAATAGTAACGGCATAGGCATCGTGGAAGCTTTGCAAGGGCAGTTCGGTACTTATTCCAGGAAATGAAAGTAAGGCAAAGTCAGGTAAGTGTGTAACCGGGGCAAGTGTGTAGTTTGGCTATATTTATTTTCAAAATTAAAATCTGGATGTCCTCTGTTATATTACTAATGTACTAAACTTTATACTAGTTTTACAAAAAAAAAAAAAATCACACCTCCTAACGTGTAATAACTTAGATATCTTGTAAATTTATCATAGCTTATTAAAAAGGCATCAATATAGTATTACACTCTTGGCCGAACTAAAGGATAATGCTATTAATATATAGAATGCGGAACGGTTACACACTTGCCCCATTTTGCTGGGCAAGTGTGTAGTATTGACAGTGTTTAAATTTTTTTTTTTTTTCAGTAAACCGTTGATAATTATAAAAGGCGTATCTATTGAAGGCTTACAACTGGGCATATATTACGTAGTTCTATGTGTAAAATTTATCAAAATATCTTATTATGTGAACAGTGTTAAATTTTCTTCACACTATGCAATTTTTACCACACACTTACCTGACTTTACCTTATTTGCAAGCCAAGATAAAGCATAGTATATGTGTAAGACATGGACAAATGTGTACCGGGAGGCGGGAAGCGTAAAGATCAGTGGTATATGTCCACATGTACCCCATGCACAGATTTACATACATATTTGCAGGGTATCTACAATGACACTTAAAATGTCAAATTATTAAGGTTTCGTAAAAGTAAGCATTTTACATATTCAAAATAAGAGTAAAAAACTAGATTGGTTAGAATATTGAGGGATCCATAGGCATGATAAGTTATGCTTATGACCAAATGACCAAAAAGATTTACGTTACTCCTCACTACTATCCTTCATTTCGTCCACCTGATGAAGCCACTGTCTGGTGAAACACTTGTGGTGGTACCATTGAATATTTGAAACTTTTAACGTTTTGTTATTTTACTCATCTTCTTAATTAAACCTATCACCTTGCGGCTGCCTTCAGCCGTGTCCCCACTCAGTCGACACTGTTGTTCAACAAAGAAAAAGAGTAGCCTTCGTCCATATAGTCGACGCTATTGATCGGCTGACAATGAGTTAACCTCCGTTAACAAAAAGTTTGTCGCGCTTTTGTGGAGGAGATTACCTTTTAAAATACACCCACCAACCATGGTAGCACTTTATTTTATCAAGCGTTTAGTATTAAAGAAAAAAATCTAACTTAATAATATTGGTGAGCTAATCTCGACTTTGAAGTCACTCATGACTCATGTACAGAGTTTTACTTCCTCTTTTGCACAAACAAGCGATCTTTTTAACACCTAATCAAAAAACGCAATCGTAAAGTATTCCTCAACACTGACCGCGATATTCGCTCCATTCCCCATATATTCCGGCTCCTGCACCATTATCAATTCTTGAGCTATTAGCACTAAACCAGAGGGAGTTCGCTCTTACTGGTTGATTCATTATTGCCCTGCGTGCGTAGTTTTAAATAGTTGTCTAGAAAGCGTTCTGAAAGTGTAGATATTTTACTGTGGATAATTTTCTTTGGTATGGTCATGTATATGTAGTGGAGCTTGTAAATTTGTGAACATCTGTAGTAACCTCACAAATTATTATTATTATTAGCTATTTCCTTTTTATAAGATATTGGTTCACAATTTTCGATATTTCCAATAACTGTTTCTAACGACATAAATATCATAATTTAAATTATGCAATGTTGTTATCGTGTTGGACTTTGTTTAATAATAATAAGTTAAACGTTTTACAAATTTTTGATTTTTTCATTCACTATTTTGATAGTTTTGTAGAAATTACTTATTTCTATTTCATGATTTTCTTATTCAACACACACTTACGCCAGAGGTATACTAATTAATTATTTAAAGAGGGAGATTTACTTGGTACCTACGGAGTAGTTACAAATATATACAGATAAACACAAGAAATTGCGGTAATGAACGGTAACGTGACTGGTTTACAACAATAAAAGAGGGTGAGGCGACCGCAGCTACAGGTTGAAGCGATATCTTGGTCATATTTGGTTTTTAATTGTAGTCTGATAGTTGTAGACACATTTTCATGAAGATGTATTGCATGTTTTTGCTATAAACTTCTTAAAATTTCGAAAATTATATTGCAGCGAGAAAAAAAATTATATTTTAAACTATGTAAATCGAGAAAATAATGCTGTGGAATTCATTTTATTTTTAACATTTGGATATAGGAATAGCACCGCTTAAACTAAATACTAAAACAAAAAAACAACAAATTCTCACAAATGAGTACAACAACAAAACTCGTCTTAAACGAAATAATTATTAGAAATTTAAATGAGTAAAATTCGGAAAAATATATAGTGATAAATAATATTAAAATTCCTGGTTAATATTTTTCGTAGGCATGGTAAAGTTATCTTTCCTTTTAAACAGGTTTAGTGGAATATTGGCTGGATGATAATAAAACAGTTTCTTAAATCTTGTAAAACGTTTCGACTATTCTAGTCTTTTTCAATTACTAAAAATAATTATAACAAGAAACATTTTTTTATATAATGAAAATTAATCGATTGTGATATATTACATTGGTTATTAATTCTTTAAAGTTTTCCACGTACTAATAAGATCGTCACAACATATTAAAAGTTTAGTATAAATAAAATAAAATTGTATACGGGACAATAACATATAAAAGTTTACAAGAATTTGAATTCAGTTGGGAGATAACACAGACGTAATTTTTTTTAAGAATTGTTAAAAAAAATTAATGTTAAACGATAGAGAATCAACACAAGGATAGACTGGAAAATTATAATACCGGTGTATAGATTTTTGAAAGAAAGGCAATGTCAGTACGGTGGTTTGTACTATTTTTATCTTTTTTATATAAATCATTTTCAAAATATTTATAGTACAATAGTCTCTTTAGTGAATCTTAGTATTGTTAAAGTTGAATATATGATGATGGTTATTTTCATGTTTTTTGAAGCTGTTAAATTTGTAGAAGATTTATGATTTTAGATACGATTTTTAAGATATTGTTTTGTATGCCCAAAGTACACGCCTTTATAATTACTATAGGGGATTTTATATACAACATCTGATGTTTTTAAGTATGGTGTTTTTCCTTTTAAATGTGTAAAACAGGTTTTAAGAATGTTATGATTTTTGTATGTTGAATTTTATGGGGTTTAATGATTTGATTATTTTTTTTCAGATAATGTTTTAATGTATGAGATTGCAATGAATTTTGTGACATTATTATCATTAGGTTTTTGGATCTTTGTTGGGTTATATATTTTGTATAATCTTTGTTTTATTATAGGATTAATGAAATATTCAGGATATTCATTGTTGGTCAATATTAATTTAATTGTTTTTATCACTTCAGGCCCATACTTTAGGTTGTTAATTTTATGCATCCGTCGAGATACGAGTGCAATAGCTACATTTTTTTTATTATTCTTTGGTAAGTTAGAATTGTAATTTAAATATCTCCCCGATGATAGTGGTTTGCTATATAAGGAAATTAACTTTGTTTTTTACTCCTTCTTCCAAAGTGAATTCAATTTTCGGATGATACGAATTGAATTGTTTAAATGTATATTGCGTGCTCTTAGTAGGTAGGATAAACAGGCAATCATCTACATATCTTTTGTGAAGTCTCGGTTTATGTTTTAAACTTGTTATAAGAGTTTATCTAGATCTTCCAAGACAAGTTCAGCAATAACACTCGAAATGAGTGCTCCCATTATTAGGCCATCAATTTGGTTGTAGAAATGGTCTTCATATTGAAAATATATAGAAGTTAGTGTTAATTCTACTGTCTTAATGAACAGTCATCGGAATAGTGGTGTGTTCTTTCAATTCGAGCCATTTTTTTCTATGATTTGTTTGACATGGTTAACAGCGATGTTTGTATACATAGAGACAACATCGAAAGAATAAAATTTTTCGTTATCTTGAATGTGTGTCTCATTAAAGTTTTAATTAAGTCAAAAGAATTCTTTAAGAAATATTTAGTTCTATTTATAATTTTAGATAAGGAATTTGCTAAAAAAATTAATAAATAGAATGGGCTTTAATTACAAGAGACTATTGGTCGTAACGGCCTATTCGGTTTGTGAAGTTTTGGAAGACCATATTATATATTAGGAGGTACACATTATGTATTTTAAGTTTATTAGCCGTTATGGGGGATATTCAATTCTTGCTTTCCCAATCTGCGACTAGCTTATTGTTTATTTTTTGGTAGTTATTTGTTAGATTGGATTTAATTTGCATATATGTTTTATTATCTTTTAAGTTTTACAACATTTTGTTATGGTATTCAGTTTTGTTTAATATTACAGTTTTATTACTTTATTATTTTATAAGCTATAAATATAGCTTAGGCGTTATCACCCCTTAAAAATAAATACCAGTTTCTATACAAACTATTAGCATTTCTATGGGTTTTTTATCTATTTTGTTCTAATCTAATGCGAAGCTTGGGTCTAAACATAACAATTTAGAAATATAGCCAGGGATTATAGTGTTTGAAAAGTTTTCTATCCATTTATGATTGTATGTGAAATCAGTTATAAAGTTGTTGTTTGCATTAGTATTTTTTAATTTTAAAATTTTGTTTCCTGATTTTTTTCTTAAGTTTACTGAAATGTATTTGTGTTTTAGTACAGTTTGTAATAAGATAATTCAATATGGTATGTCTGAAGGACTGAATTTTTCTCTGAAATTTATTTTCTAAGTAATTGCTATGAAACTTTACATGCGACATCTTGAATTTTAGAAAAGTAGGTGATAATCTATTTTGTTTACATTTAACTAAAAAAATTATCCTATTTTTATTACTATTGAGCATATGATACTTCTTGAGTAAATTTCTATTTAAGCAAGTGACATCTTGTCCACATTGTTTCTTGCTCCATTGAAAATTATCATCAGTATAAGGGTAGATCAATATACTAGCCAAAAATGCTTTAAACCAACTAATATTTCTAATAAATTTGCAGATAACAGTTATTTAGTTTTAATAACTACTAATATCGAAATAAAGGATACAACGGAACTTCAAAACATGAACAATGACGGGAAATAGAGAGACCTTGAAAGCATTTATCTTAGGTGAACGTCAAGGCAAGCCCATGTACAGCTTAAAGCAAAATTGCATACTCCTCCCCGACATTTAATAGTTTCTAGATAGTTGTGAACATTCCGTGTGAGAATGTTGGCTCTAATAACCATTTGAAAGTTTGCAACGTGCTCGAGACGCTTTTGTACTAGCTAGAATGTCGAATATATAGCAGTACGTATCCTATGTTCTTTTCTTAGATCTGTCCTTTTATGGCCCGGAAAAGGTTCGACGCGTATGTCACAGAAATCTGTCATTCGGAGTAAAATACGTTCTAGAGCACGCATGAATACGTTGTTTATATTGGATCTTTTTATTGACTTTCTTTTATTTTCACGGGGGGTTTTGTGATGTCGCATAATAAGGCATATTAAGGGATAACGTATCACATCAGTATACACACGATTTTACTAATACAAATGATAGAAGTAGAATAATCAAATCTTAATATAAAGACTGCTGAATCTTAAGTAATGATATATGCTAGAAAAAAGGGATTTTTAGATTTGTACTTCTAATTATTATTATTGTGTTCCTACAGCGCTGGCAAAAAACCGTTTTGGATCGGGCAAACGTACTGCTGTGTATTAATTGAAATAAATAAAAAATGCTAAAATGATTTTAAAATGAAAAAGAAAAAAATGTTAGCTAGCTCAACGGAAAAGATTTTAAATAAAACAAAAAAACTATTAATCTCAAAGTTACCCTCGCGAATTAAAACTTAATTTAACCACGAAAAGTAAATTATGAGTAATCGAAGTCAGAATGACTGGATTAATTAAAAATCTTAATACTACATGAATAAAATAATACAATAAACTTTTAAATTAAACTTATACAAAACAAAACAAAATTGTGAAAATTCCAAAACCACAGCAGTACGATTTGTATTTTTTTTTCGTACCATTAGAATACTAGCAACATGTTGTCATCATAAGGGAATCGTGCGTCGCGTCGCCCCTATTCACAATGGCCGGCTTGGTCACGCTCGGCGTTGAACAGCCCGCTGTCACAGAGTAAACATCATTTCAGAGATTGCTACTTGGAAGACTCTTACCGATAATAAATGCAACTCATTCATGTTACCTGTTACAGTGCCTAATATTTTGTAAATATTTATAATATACAGATCTAAGTGCTACTTATTCTTTTCTATACATCCAACTAAATCAACTACTAATAACAATCAAGTCAATACATAAAGATTTGCATTGTTCTAAAATAGAATATTAAAAAGAAATAAAAAAGGATTCTTGTAGGAATTCTAAATGAAAATAATCCCTAAGAAAATTAAGAACTTTTCAAAAATAACTACAACCTTTGTTTTAATTCAGCAGATTCTGCAACAAATTGCCTCTTTTTTCCTGGCAATACCCCAAAATACAGTCCTCTTGTACGCGCAAAAGTGTTTCAGTAGTTATACTGACGATAGCATATTTTTTTTTGGGGTAGATCATTAAGGGTATGAGCTCGTTCATAAAGTAATAAAACATTATGGACATCAAATCGGGAGATCGAAGAAGTCATGCTGTTGTGGTGCTCATGCTTATACCCTGATTCCTAAGCATTTTTTTTGGGGACAAATAATTGTATGACGTTTGCTATAAGGGATTTTTCGCGAGATACAATTACCTTACCACGTAGTAAGTTCTAGTAAGAGTGACAAGATCACCCCACCAGTTAATTTTTGTAGTAAGTGTACACTGTTCAAAATTTTAACACTTTTTTGACTAATTTAATAGTCAGGAGAGGTCCACACTCTTTTCGTGTTATTTTGCCGAGAACTATAGAAGTTTAAATTTGACGAGCAAAGATAGTCAAGTATTGTCTATTGCTAAGGGGTTATTTTGTCCAACTGACACGTGGAATTATAAAATACTTCTAGTCACATTTTATTTCATCTAGACTAGACAAATTTACTAGCTGTTTAACTAAATGAATGCGATCTATTGGGTGTTTTAACACCATTTTCTAAACACAACGTCTTTTTAATATGCAACTCCTATTTCTTAGTGCTATAATATTCTCTCATTAAGACGTTTTCTCAATTATAAATATGCAAAACCACTCATTCACAAGTTTTAGTTTCAACTAAACGTACCAATTTTAAAATGATTTTCTGAGAACCATTATAAAATTAAGTGAATGTTTATGCTATTTGATTCAAGTCTAAACTAATTGCGTAAATAGATGTTCCCAATACATCTTTAAGATGTTGAAATTTTTTATGCCCACTGGAATTAACGTTTAATAACACGAGGTTACACTTTGCAAGTCAGTCACATTTGGTGGTTTGTTTGAAATATGTTATACGGAAAATCAAACACGAAAACAGATACACGTGCAATGCAGGTGGTGCGTATAATGCAATACTGTATTAGAATAGGTGGGGTTTCTATATTTCTATCCGAGGGAAAAATTCTGATTGGTTGACGCTTCTAAATGTCTAGAAAAATAGTCAATCCTCATATCTGAACAAAGAATTCACACGGAATTCTAGTCACTTCTGTTCTATTAAATACGCGTAGTCAACTCGTCTGGCAAAGTTTGGAAAAATCAACACTAAAATATTTGACTAGCGCAAAATTAACGCCAACACCGTAATATTTTCAACAGTGTATAGTCGTGAAAATTGAAGCAGTAAGTTTAGTTGGATTTCTGAGAATTATCCCACTTGGCAAAATTTAATAGTGATCCGCTAAATCACCCATTGTGTAAGCACAAAAACATGTCTTCAAAAACTTAGCTACATCCAAAGGTAGGTAACGTGTTGTAAGAGTTTATGACATTTGTATCTGATGTCATTATATTCCCCTCTGTTACCATTTACTCGCAAAAATACAATGGTTAATTATACCACCTCACTACATATGGAATAATATCTCGCGAAAAATCCCTTTATGTAAGCAAGAGAATTGTTTGTCATTACATTTTGACAATTGGTGACACAACACGTGGATTTACACTTACCGTGATTTCAAATACATTCCTACTTATAGTAGGCTGTTTTAAAACAAGTTCTTTAGTAATTGATTGATTAGATTGGCGACACTGGGCTACTTTTAAATTAAAAGCCATGTTCATGTTTGTATTGACAAATTTCGTGCAACGGGGGCAGTAACTCGTAAACCTGGCGGTGGTGCACCTAAGAAACGAACGGAAAATTGTGTAGACGATATTCGATGTCGAATGGATATTTTAATATTCTTTGCACACATTTTGCTGACATACAAACTGTCAAAGTGATTAGTGCGTGCACGCACTCTAACTAACGATTAACAAAAAACACGGTCTACTCTAATTTAAAACGGCCAAGCACTTCTTGAGCATTGTTGCCCGAGTGGTATCATTTATTTAATTGATTATTTGCACCTTTCTTTCATAGGTGTAAATTACCATTGTAGCAGAAATAAATTATAAAAAAGAACTAAGAAAAAAAATATAAATGGAATGACTAGAAAGATTATAAAATTTTATATGAAAACGAAATAAGTGAAAGGCTGAGGTGACAGAAAATAACTGATAGCAGCGGATACCTACATTCATCAACGCGTGCCAGATTAGTACTGCCCATGCCATGCGCATATTTACGGCAAATAGTTATACATTGATTGTAGTATTTCTCCAGACCGAGTAGGTGGAGCCGCACAGCAAAGATACATATAGTGATCCTATATTACCAACACAGGAAACACAGGATGCGTCAGTAGCGTCGGTAGCGTCATTTAGACACTGCAACACTGTTTACGTCGTTCATTGCACGTGTTTAATAGCGAGTTGCGTTTCAGTCAAGTTTATTTTTACTTTTATTTGGAATTTTGTTTTTATTTTGGAGTTTTCATTTTTGTTTTTATTAATTTGAAATTCCTTTTATTTGTTAAATATTGAAAGTAAAGTTTTTAGATAATTGTTGTGATTTCAAAGGTAAGATTAATAAATAGAAAAATTGTAGTAATTTAAATGTTTTTTTATGTACCAGTTTTTAGACGATATTTGGTACAGCTTTCCCAATATGGGGGTTTACTGTGCGATTTCGGAATGTACTGGAAGTTACGAAAGTAAACACAGGTTCCCAAATCCTGCAAAGTTTCCAGAGATGTTCAAGAATGGGTAGCAATCTGTGGAAGGCCTGAATTATTATTGATGGCTCCTGAAACTGTCTATGCCAATTGTAGAGTGTGTCGCAAACATTTTGCAAATGATTGCTTTAAAAGAAACAATATTTTACAACATGGTGCATACCCAACATTAAATCTTCCAAGTATGTCTTTTTAGTAAGTTTAACTTTTCTATAAAATGTATATCTATATATATTTTTAGGATCTACAACAAGAGCCGAAGAAGTTACTTCAAGTCAAGTTATGGAGTCTGTCCATACACCTGTTAAGACTACAATGATGACTTCCACTTCCCAAGAGAATTCTATCACAGAAGCCATTGGAGCAGCTGAGTTTAATTTACCATCTACATCAACATATGTACCGACAGCTGATAATCTTCTGTCTACTCCTAAGAGAAAGATTACTATGAAAGGTAAAAAAACTATTTTAGTTTTAATAGACGCAGTATATTAATCACAATATTTCATCCACTACAGGACCTAGAGAACACATATTATCCTCCATTGGAGTTAAAAGGAAAATAGACCTGTCCCCTAAGCAAAAGATTCTATATAAAAAGGTATGTTATTATAAAAAAAGTATGCCTTAAAAAGTAAAGCACAAAAAGTTCTTAAAAAAAAAGTTACTAAAAGTAGAGCAGTTGAAAATATAGTAGATACAGCCACTTCCAGTATGGACAGAGTTAGAGCAACATTTTTTGCTAGCCAAGTGAGAAATGCTAGTAGATCATCAAGAGGTCATCGTTACAGCACTGACGATAAAATATTAGCCCTTGCATTGCAGAAGCAAAGTGGTGCTGGCTACAAATTTTTATCAACAATTTTTGATTTACCATCAAGCAAAACATTGCAAAGAATATTAAGCCAAATCGAGATTCACCCAGGTATCAACACTGCTTCGTTTGAATTGTTCAAAGCTACAAAATTTAAAAGCCAGTTGGATAAGTACTGCATACTAATGTTTGATGAAATGAGCATAGCTCCTCATCTGAAATCGGACCTCATTGAAGGTTTTGAAGATTTTGGATACAAAACAAGCAATAAAATAGCTAACCATGTACAGGTAAGAAATGGTGTATATATGTACAGAATAAACATTACAATTGTTTTCTATATTATAGGTATTTATGTTACGTGGTATCTTACATAAGTGGAAGGAACCTGTATATTATAATGTCGTTTCTGGAGCAACACAAGCACCTGATATTATACGTATCATAAAAATGATTGTTGCTGAAGCCAAAGCAGCGGGTTTAGTTATTGTCGCTACGGTGTGTGACCAAGGCACAAATAATGTCTCAGCAGTAGGAACCCTTATTGAGCAAACAAGAATTCAAAATTTGAAAGATGGCATCGATAGTG
The DNA here is from genome assembly GCA_004143645.1 of Protaetia brevitarsis. Lineage (NCBI taxonomy): Eukaryota > Metazoa > Arthropoda > Insecta > Coleoptera > Scarabaeidae > Protaetia > Protaetia brevitarsis. The sequence continues at coordinate 1,184,958 of RXPK01000206.1, forward strand.
TAGAAAAAACATTTAAAATCAATGGGATGGAAATAGTTCCTCTGTTTGATACACCCCATTTAATAAAAGGCATACGTAACAATCTCCTAAGACATAATTTATGTTTTGAGACAAATTCAGAAAAAAAGGTACGTTACTATATTTTCGTTTTTATGACAGGATTGACAAAAGCACTGTTTTAGATTGCTAAATGGGACCATATTTACACGGCCTATAAAATGGACCCATATGTAGGGAATATTAGAAGTATGCCACGTTTGACAGATGAACATGTCAATCCACAAAAAATTAAAAAAATGAAGGTAGCTAACTGCGCACAGGTGTTTAGCAATTCCGTAGCCAGCGCTATCAATTTAATGGCATTTTCTGGTAATATAAATTTTAATATTATTGTTAATGGAGATAGAAGATGTATATTTTTTATAGGGACAACCGTCAAAATTGGTGATGATACACTTCAATTACCAAAGTCAGCGCAAGACACAGCTGAATGTTGTGACTTCTTTGATAAGTTATTTGATAGCCTAAATGGTTCAACCCTTTCATCGACAAAAAATTTGGAGAAGAGCAGCAACCACCCAAAGTGGACATGTAGAATTTTGGAATATATGTTTAAAGACTCTCCAAACAATGTATTTTGTAAATAATGTTGGACAAAAAAAAATTCCACCATCGTTGAGTAATTTCATCACAACCATTAACAACGTCAAGGTCTTGCTATCCAACCTCCAGAAAGTGGGATTTTCTTCAATAATGCCCAGGACATTCAACCAGGATCCTCTAGAAAATTTTTTTGGTAAAATCAGGCAGCGATCGTATAGATATACGAATCCAACAGCGTCATCATTCACCCCATTATACAAAAGCTTATTAGTGAACAATTTGGTTGGAAAGCACTCAATTGAAGGTAATTGCGAGAACGACGAATCTTCTTTGTTTTTCACGTTAAAACAATTTGTAAAACAGGTAATCAATAGATTTTTTTTTTATGTTGTTAAATATATTAATGTATTTTTTTATGTTCTGGATGCACTCTTCTGATGTGGTAGAAGAAATTGAGCCGTTTTTGATGTCTCAAAAAATCCTTATTTCTACTTCGTCTGGTTCTAGTTCGTTCTTGAAGCAAATATTAAGTTATATCTGTGGATATGTTCTGAGAAAAGTACCTTCCGTAAAAACATGTCATGACTGCAGGAAACAACTCCTCACAGATGACACCGCATCAGAGCAACATCAGTTCACGAGAAACAAAGAAGTGGATGAGAAGCAACGTTTAGTTTATATCAATGATGTTACTTTAAAAATTATAAGGAAGTCTTATAATTTAATTTTTTATATATTGACTAAAAATATACAATCGCACAATTTAAGAAAAAAAATTATTGCAACTTTGTTGACTAAAATTAATTTCAATGAAAGTTGTATACTACATGGAAATCAAGTGAAGTTGCAAATATTTCAAATATTAACCAAAACATTAATATTTAACTACGTTAAACAAATAAATCGGGTAATGAATAGCAAAGATTTACGACCGCTGACGGATTCAGATCCAGCTGTGTACTGTGCCATCATCGTGATCTAAATACAAAATTTAAAATATGCACCATTTCATGAAATTATAACTATGAGTATTTAGATTTAGCCTAACACTAAAGTGTATTAGTATAAAGAGTCTTTGAATAAAGTGCATATCAGAAGCTGAGAAGGCGGTGAAAAGCAAATCTTCTTTGCCAAAGCTAGGCATTATGTGGTGTATAGGATGCTTTGGTATCCTTTCCTCAATTGTATCTCGACATGAAGAAGCGACAATGAAAGATATTGCTCAGGGTTCCGCATTGCTCGCACACTCGCGAATAATGTTGTGTAAGGACTAAAAATTGTTTGGAATTATACATAAAGGAAAAACATTTGATACGAAACAAACTTTTCACTTATTAAGTAGAGTATTTAAATTAAAAGGTATGGATTTACTTTGATGTTAATTCAGCTGCGTTGTTAGAAAAAAGTAGAAGTGCGTATTACGTACTTGATGAAGTAAATATTTAATATGCACATTACATGGAGTATTATGAAATGGAAAATATACATTTCATTTTTTAGTTCGCTAGTGAAGACCAACGTATTTAAAGGAAAAATACCAGAAAAAGCAGGCATTTTCATTTATTGTAAGTAAGTAAGTCTTTATTTCTACAATGGTTTACAGCTTCAGTTACAAAACAAAATAGAAAGTAGAAATGGCGCCAATAAAAAAGAAAGAAACAGTATATGCATTTTATTTAATGATTTAGAAACTCATGGATTGTATATGGCTCTACATTACAAAGATATGGGTAATATTTATCATATTAATATATTGTTACGCTACACAGTAGCATACAGCCCGGATTTAAAAAATAAATTTTAATAGAAATACAATAATTGAATTAGAAAAAAATCAAATTTTATATATCACAGTGTCATCTATCTTTGATAATTTTGATTTAGAAGTGTTCTGTCTCACCAACCAGATGGCATGCAGGGCGAGAAATTTCCGATCGAGGGGCGGTGACATAAAAAAAATATTGAATAGCTCGTTACTTTCTTATATATTTTAGTAAGAGTAGAGATACTGAGCAAGGACGTTGTCAGTTGTTCTCTCCTTCAAATTCACTGTCCAAGATCAGTTTAAATGATCATCCTAGGCATGATAATGTCGTGCCTTAATAGATTCAATCTATTAAGTAAAATTAAAACATTTAATAGTGCATAAAAGTGATTTTATTTTAATTAAAATAAAATTAAAAATGTGAACTTGTTTAATATCAGACATAAATCTATGGATAATTATCTCAGGTAAGTCCGTGAGTCCGTTTAATTAATAACACTAAAATTTCATTAAGTAATTCCACCTTTTGCAATTCAAATTCATAGTTTCGTACTTAAATACGTTTGAATTAAATTTTAAAAATCCCGCGATTTCTGACCGTTCAAATGGATTTAAGCTAGGTTTAAATAGACGTGTGAAACAGAGTAGCCTACCTTGATGGTAAATCACTGGAGATTGGTTCGTAACGTAAAAACATAACAAATACTTATAAACCTAATTACACAAATTTCCCCAAAGTAACTGGAGACCGCTTAGCTATGTTACAAACGATTTTCTAACCTCAAATTTTGCAGAACGGATTAAAATAAAATTTCTTATAAGCATGATTCAATTTAGATTAGAATTGAAATAATACGTTTCTTTTTTTAGGTAGATTTGACGAGAAATACCTTTTGTGAGCATTGGAGTAGTCTGGAATGTTCGAATCGGATTCGGATCAGGGCCCTGGTACATCATAGGTAAATCAGATCACGGAGTCTGGCTCAATCAGGACGGGAACATCACAGGAAACTCGGGAAAATCGTCGTTGAAGAAAAATTACCCAAAAATTGCAGGTAATTTGGATAATATTTATGTGAAAAACTTTGTTTAACAACTAACCATTATTTTTAGGTTGTAATTTGGGATAAAATTGGATTTTATCGAAATAGCCGTTAAATTTTTCAAGAACAAAATGAAATAGGTCTGCCTCTAACAGAGTTCGGTTGTGAATCGTTCGAATTGAAAATGTTTTAATTGACTTGAAAGCGATTGTCTTCGTCAAGGAGACCAACTGTCTGTCAAAATCCGTTATTATAACCGAAATGAGGAACCTCCATTGTTTTACATATGAGAATGACCATGTGATCGCAAGAACAATCGGATGTTTCAACGAAGTGAAAATAAATAAAATTACAAAATCTGGAATCACTTTACACTTGTGATATAACAAAGGTATGTGTCTCTGAATTATGAGAAAAATACATTTGAAATTTTTAAACGCTTATTACTATATAAAATTAACAATCTTAAAAATTCATTATTGCACCTAGAAGGTAGGCAACCATTTATACACATAGAATTGTTACAGAACCCAATTTCCAGCGATTTCCCCATGTCTTTCTGTTGACATATCAAAGCAATTGGACTGCCAATGCATATCCAAACGTTATTAGACTAAATTTGAACGAAATAAATACACAGTAAAAATAATAAAACTGTTCACTCGAATTAAACGTGGATCCCAAATTTGATCTGTCAATAGCTATTGTAATAAAATACTATACAAATTCTAATATTCATTTTCGATGTGTAGGTGTATCACTGCTGATCATCTTGCTTCCTGAAGGGAAAATTCGAAAGGAAAATGCCTCGAAGGACTTGCCAAATGCAGAAATTTCCTACATCACCGGGACATCATCCAGCTGTCTGCTGCTACATATTATATCCTTTTTCTATTATATCTAATAAGTTTTAAAAATATAACTAAGTAAAATAGTAACATTCCCTTTTTTAAATAATAGTAGAATATCAAGTAATCTCTCCATGACAATATATTAATATGATAAATTCAAAAGAGCAGTTTGACTTGCTTTATTTGTGAAACTTTATACAGTTGTACCTTATGCCGTTTTCATTTTTGGTTAGCTTGTGCATAGGTACTTTATAACTTATTTTATTTCTTGTTTTATAGTTGTGCAATTTTTGACTATTTGTGAATGAGTTTTTATTTTTAAAGTTAAAATTAAAGTAAAGATTGAAAAGTAGACATTCGTAAATGTAAATACCATATACTGTTAGTAAGTTATTCCTTTTAAACATAGTTCTTAGCGATTGTGTTGCTCTTAGACCCAGCAGTGCACGCACCGCTCGCTTTTGCATAGTAAAAACGCGCCCAACCTCTGATGAGCCTTTCCACACTATAATACCATAGCGCAAAATGTGAGCTACATAGGCGTGATATACGGTTTTAAAGTTTGGAAAGTAGTCACCTCACCAAGGATCCGTAACGCAAAACATGCACGGCTGAGTCTATCACATACGCAACTTATCAGGTATTCCCATTTTAATTTATCATCAATTTCTATTCCCTATATTATTATATCCTATTAGTATCATCTGCAAAGTTTATGATTTTCTGATACTCATACACAGCGTTGGAAAATATGTCGTTGATAAGTATTATGAATAGTAGTGGACCTAATAAACTACCTTGAGTTGTTTCCAATAGCGTGGTTTTGCTGTCAGAGCATCAACGCAATATATTTGTACTCTCTGCGTTCTATTTGTTAGGTAGGAGGCAAACCAGTTTCCGGACACACCACGCAGGCCGTAGTCCCATTATTTTCGAAAAGGTTGTCAATTGACTTATCGGTCTGTCATTATGATATCCATTTTGTTACCATGTTTATGGTTTGGTATAATGATGGCATGTTTTAGTGCAGGGGGAAAACTCTCTCAGACTGCGATATCTCACAGTGGTTCAGAGATTAAGTCAAAGCATTTTTCTACGACTTTCAGTCAGAGGTATACCATCGATGCCATAGATTTGTTTATTACGTAACTTGCATATGACTTGAAAGTGAAGTGAAAGGTTTTTGGGTTCACTTTAACCCGATCTGTATAATTATTATTGGTATTACTAAATGGGTGATGTACGCACCCCATAGTAGTGAATAAAGCATTAAAGTTATTTGCCAGATCTTTTGAGTTTGTTGAATTATGAACGTACTCAGGATATTTAATGTGGAAACCGTGGAGTTGGCTTTTGCCAATTCGTGGTTTTTAAATAAAATAATACCTGATTAATGAGTTATTTATTTTTATCCACCATATTGATTACACACGGTGCATTCAAATAGAAAATATACCGCATTTTTTAATACGCTGGCGGTGATTTTCTCTCTGATATTTAATTTTTCTGGACCCAAACACCAAATGTATAAAAAAATTTATAACATGCTTTGCTATATTAATGATAATGCAGGAAAAATAAGTATCATAGTTTTGGGAGTAAAAATATGAAGGTTTAAAACAAATATGTAAATGGCTGTGGTCACTTTGTAGACTAATTTCCGGTAATTTTAGCGAAATTAATAAATGTTCTTAATACTGAATCGAGTAGTATCTGTATTCTTAGTTGTGGCTAGCCCAGTTATGTATCTCGGTTATTAATAAGTAGGATATTTAACTTAAAAGGTATGGATTTACTTGATGGCAATTCAGCTGCGTTGTTAGAAAAAAGAAGTAGATATTACGTACTTGATGAATTAAATATTTAATATGCATATTACATGGAGTATTATCAAATGGAAGATATACATTTCATTTTTTAGTTCGCTAGTGTTAATACACTTATTGAGCAGGATATTTAATGTTGAAACCGTCTAGTTGGTTTTTGCCAATTTGTCTTATAAAAACGTATAGCTTTTAAATAAAATAATACCTAATTAATTAATTATCTATTTTTATCCACCATGTTCTTTATACGTGGTGCTATGAAATGGAAAATATACTGCATTTTTTCAGACGCTAGCGGTTATTCTCTCTTTCATATTTCGTCTTTCTGGGTACAAACACTAAATGTATAAATACGTTTCTAACTTGCTTTACTATATCAATGACAATGTGTGGAAGATAAGTGTTATAGCTTTGGGAATAAAAATATGAAAGTTTAAAACAAATATGTAAATAGCTGCCGTCACTTTGTGAACTAATTTCTGGTAATTTTAGCGAAATTAATAAATATTTTTAATACTGAATCGAGTAGTATCTGTATTCTTACTTTCGGTAGCCCAGTTATGTATCTTGGTTATAGCTGCTAGGAAATTTGCTCTTTAACAATCTCACATTAAAGCAATAAGGTTGTGATTATACCTATGTTGATCATACACCGAACTAATTTTAGTAAAGTCACTACACAAAGGCACCATAAATAATAAAATTTCTGAGTTCTAAATACATGCTCACTTGATAATTGATTTGGGATAAGTAAACTACCTAGCCTAGCATTTACAAAAGATAATACGTAGAAATGGTCTCTGCTGGAATTATATGATAGGTACAACTATGAAGATTACCGAAGGGTGTGGAATTTAATCACAAAGACATAAAACTGTTTAAAATTGCGGATATAACTTATAATTTCGCCCCTTTCTCTTGCATGTTTACGTATGGGCGACCGATGCAGCAAATAGGTAGTTAGAATGAAACGGTAGTAAAATTGTTTGCAATGCACTTCAAAATCTTCGACTTCTTCTCTATATTCTATATTTTGCTTTGGTATTTTCTGATGCAAGGTGTTGGTGTATTAAAAAATTGAGTATATATTTTCCATTTAATAGCACCGGATCTAACGAGCATATTAAATATTTAATTCATCAAGTAAGTACTTAATATTAGTTTATTTAAACACTGCAGCTGAGTTAGTATGAAATAAATCCCCAACTTTAAAATTAAATATCCTTCCAAGTGAAAATTTTGTTTTTTATTTTTTTGGTATTTTGCCTTTAGGCATAACTCCAAACGATTTTTGATCCTTAAAATCATGATAAGCATTTTCAAATATACACGAGATTGCACTAATACACCTAAATTTTAGTGGCCAGATATGTAATATTAGTTTGCAATTAAATTTATGTTTACGAAAGATAAAAGTAGGATACAGGTTTTTTTTAAAGTGAAAACGACAGACTGTTATCAGGTGTGGATATAAGGTGACCAACAGGACATTATGCGTAGTGCTGATGGTACATAATATAACGGGCATAACTTTCAACTGTACTATTGAACTAAAGTACGTACAAACTTGAACTGTCTTAAAACTATATTAACCCGTAATATACAATTTAAGAAACAAATGCTACAATATGTCTTTTTATTATTCTGCAGATAGGATCTGTCTTTATATACTATACTGGCTGAGTTTTTTTACATTGAGACAACGGAATATCTCTAAAACACCGCATTAAATCAAAAAAAAAGGTCTTGATAAGATTTATTATAATGTAGGGGGCTCACTGAATAGTGCCGAACTCGATACCCCACCTCATTCCCCCTCCCCCCAGAATGGGAGGGGGGGACAACTTTAAAATCTTAAATGGGAACCCCCATTTTGTATTGCAGATTCGAGCTCTACGCCAACAGATTGCGCTGTAAGCGCAAAAACTTGTTACGAATTGAAAAAAAAAGTTTTAAACAAAAACTACATACTTGATGGCATAGAATCCGAATCTGCAACACAAAATGGGGGTTCTGATTTAAGATTTCAAATTTTCCCCCTCCCACTCTGGGGAAGGAGGGGGTGGAGGAGAAGGGAGGTGGGGGATCGAGTTTGTCACCATTCAGTGAGCCCCCTACATTGTAACAAATCTTATTAAGATCTTTTTTTGATTTGATGCAGTGTTTTAGGGATATTCCGTTGTCTCAAGATAAAAAAACTCACCCTGTATACTCCATATCTATATACTTTATACTAAGCAATTTGATATTCATTTATTTTTACAGTTTATGCAAATTGGTTAGCATCTTAGAAAATACTGCAATGGATAATATATGTTACAATGGCATTATATTGCATTAAAAACAGTAAGGTGGGGCACTGTTATTTGATATATGAAACATACAACTAATCAAACCCAAGTTAAAACAAACACACAATCGCCTAGTGGTTTGTTTAGTTCACGTCACCTAAGTAGAAAAAAATGAAATTAATTTCAAGCCCATACATGTGTGAAGCTTAAAAAAATATAGGCGAACACAATTTAAGTGCGGGGATGGTAGTGTTAGCCGATAGTAAAAGCAAATGTTGTCAGAGTTGATACTTGTAGAAGTGTATCGGACAAACATGATGCCGATATTGTTCTACAAAAAAGGGAATACTAATTAAAACCGGAAAAGCTTTCCTTTTAAAACTATTCAGGATACGGTTTTAATAAAATTGTGGAATTGTGGTGCATATACAAAGCTTTTCTGTCAGATATACCAAAGGACGTCCCTAACTGGTTGTTCTTTAAATGTAGATATTATATTCAACTAACGTTTAAATTCTAGTGATGAACGTAAAATATTGAGGTGCAAGATTTTCCTCCAATTAACTGTAAATACTTTTTATTATTGCCCGGCAGTTCCTCAGCTTTTATACTGTTAATCATTTTTCTTTGTAGTCTCATCTGTGGTCATGACACACATACATCAGAACAAAACTCGTCGTACAAAGGCTGGGGTATTGTAACGTTAAAGTAGTTGTTCGGTAAAGATATGACAATCATCATGTACGGGTTTTACTATTGTAGCCAGATAAATGCGTGTTTATATACAATGAGTGGGATATTGGCTAGAACTTCTATTTAGAGACTGATAAAAAGAAAAAACAAAATAGGAACTTGTGACAAACGTATATAGTTTTGTTTTTCGCTACCCCACTCATGTATGCAGCATAAATTTTACAATAATTAATTATGTATTAAAATCATTAATATTAGATTAGATTAGGATTGAGGTTGCCTAAAGATTTGTTTCACCGAGACCTTTTCAAATCTATTGTGACCCCACTTTTTCAAGAAGGCACCCTCTAAATTTGGCCTCTTAATTATTCTTGTCCTCGTCAAGCTATTGCATTGGCAGATCGGGTAGACTGGTGTTTCTTCCTCTTCTTGTTAGAATCTACCAAGACCATACTAACCAACCTACATAGGCTTATTTAGTTTACAGTGACCAGTTAGCAGATCTACTATCATTTTGACAGCCTACTTGGCTTTACTTAGTAGGTCTTTGGTAAATTTAGGCCTTTGTTCCTTTAGAAACTTTTTTGTTTGCGTCTCTTTACCACCACTTTCGGAACTCATTATATATCCATTCAATGATGGAATTTTGAATTTGCGACTTGGTAATGCAAAAAGAAGGGCCAACTCCAACAAATGACTTTGACGAGTATTACCTGGCTAGATTGTCCGCCGCCTCAATTTCTTTCGCACCCAAGTTAGTTCGGTGTATGGGAAACAGAGGCTAGTGTTAATCTTCTTTGGATGCTCACATCATTTACGGCGTTTACACAGTCTCAAATCAGATTAGAGCCAACACATCTGGAGCTAGTCGGTTTAAGTGTTGATTGGATATCAGATAAAATAGCGACGCTTTTACCTAACCCGGCCCATTTTTTCCATTTCTTGACACAATGATGAAATGACACACAATGATACAACCTCAGCCTGAAACACCGTTGTGTCTTTGCTGGAGCTTACCGAACGAGCTTTTCAAGCTTTTTTGCATGTATACCAGCTCATATGCCATAGCTCTTTGTAGAACCGTCTGTATATCAGTTCGACTTCGCTTTACTGGAGTGCCTTTCTACCAGTCCTTCTTATTTTGTATTATAACCGGATTGTTTATATCTAGGTTGAATTTCTGAAATGAATTTTGGTATCATGTTCGCCGATCACCGTTACTGCATGTTTTTTCAAAGGGAGATGTTCTACTGGTTCCTCCCAGACGACAAATAATGACGCTAGAAATGCAGTTGTTTCTTACAAATTATTCGAAATTTTTCTCAACCCCAATGATGACGAAGTCATCGGCGTGAAAATGGACCGCGTTAAAGATGACTGTCCACGAAATCGGCCTTCCCTTCTTGTGCAATGATTGATTTTTGGCACTGAGTATAAATCAGCTCATCTCGATATCCTCTTAACACCTGGAGTCTATTGTATTATTCCGTACTTGTTATTAAATACTGCAATTGGTAATCCAACTCTCTTCGCTGTAGAGATGTAAATCTTTCGTGAGAACACTGTAAGCATTGGAAGTTTAAATGATAAATTCTTATGCACGATGACGAACCGACATTCGTGGAAACCTCGCGAACTGCCGTGATGTTTTGCTCTGAACAACCAGTATTCTCTATTTTTTCAATTCTTTTTTTTCAGAGTTGATAAGTTTAGGACACTACTTTTACTGAAAATCGGATGTATTTTGCGAATTTCATCATTTTGGTAGTATTGTGCGACGATGAGGACAAATTGTTGGGTTACACTACATGTTGACCACCTCCCATATAGTTTTTATCGACCTGTTGCAATAATAGAAGTTTGTTCCAGTGTTGACAACGAAATTTTCATTCCCATTCAAGGTAGATCATTCGTATCTTAATATCGCTTTAAGAAGTCTACTTCATTCATTATCGCACAGAAGATTCATCTATACAATCATTCTACAATTCTACAATTGAAAATGAAAGGTAGGTTTCACATTCTCTATCGTTCCTTAGAGAAAAGAATTTTAACATTTCTCACTTTGATTTCACACTGCACATATATAGGGTCTTATGGGATAATGGTGAGACATTTTTAAAACTTTTATAATTACACTGACAAAGGAAAGTTATTACACAGTTAAAAAAGTAAATTCATACATAAGTTGGACGAGTCTTTTCAACCATAAATAGCCCACTTGCTTAAGGGGAAAATCCCATTTGATAGCCCGAAAGCCAGGATATTTTTGGAGATCTTTTTTGGGACGAAAAAAAATAACGAATCGTTCTAAAACTTTTGTGGTTTATTAAGGTACTCTTGAAGTATAAAATAAATTGCTTTCAGACCGATATATCAATAATATTTTCATTTATAGAGGCGGATGTCGGTCAAATTCGAAAGGACAATTCGCCCGATTTCTAGCTACTTACACAGGCGTTAAAAACAAAAAAAAAAGTTTTTGAAAGCTTATATCCGTAGTAAGTCGGCGAACCAAAAAAAATCGACAAATATCAATATTTCACAACATGGTGGTCAGCTGAAAAATAAATCCGATTTTTACCCAAAGCTTTGCTTGAATTTATTACAAAAAAAATTGTCGAAACATTTTTTTTCAATTTGGAGTGGTTCGCCCACAAATGACACATTTCAGTAATCTGACGCCAGTTTAAGTCGATCAGTCAAATACTTTGTGAGTTATGAATCAGGCAATTTCGTTATCTTTAATTACATAGGTAGTTCGTTAATTTGCAATTAAAAACCGTAATCTACAGACGCGTTTCACCCTCTCTAGGATTCATCAGTGCAGCTCGGCGGTCTTAATTGCATTCTCTATGCGACAGTAAATATGCGTAAAATACGTATATAGAATTGGGTGAGTGTATTTAGATGTTTAAACCCTTTGTTAGCGAAGAATTTCGCTAAATTTGTCGATTTCCATCTAGAAATATGATCCATTTCGAACACCTAGTTGTAAATGTCATTATAACCGCGTCATCTAAACACATCTAAATACACTCACCCAATTCTATTTACTTACATAAGAAAACCTAATTAGCAAATGCTCAAATAAAAAAGGGATCTGTAAAAATTCAAAATTTTTATATGCTCCATATGTATTAAAGTCAATGGGAAATGTGTAGTGTCGATTAGTTCTGTACATACCAGCGTAAGGCATACCTAGACGTAGAAACTTGACATTACACTTGTCCTTAGAAGAAACTGAGTTTACCTGTCTTGCATAGTTAACAAGCAAAGGTATAACAAAAGTTTCACAGAGATCTTTAAAAGTTTTTTGAGAGTATATATAGTAACAGCACAAACTAAAACCAAAACTTTATCTTTTAATATTGCCGAATCTTGGTTTGTTATTTGCGGTACTTGAGAGCTAAGGGGCAGGACAACTTCTTTAATATATATTTTATTCTCTAATAGATACTTTAAAAATAATGAAGGCCAGGTTGTCTCATTTTTATTCAAGGTTTTGAGTGTCTCATAATTACCCCAGCACAAGACCCTATTTATTAGGAGGCGTTGGCTTCTATATCCTTGACTATTTGTTCCTATTTTTTCGCTTTTTTTCCCATTTCTTCCAATTTATTGATACTAATACTTTCTCTTCTGATCTTCTTCTCACGTCTTCTCCTTCACATAAACCCAATTCTTTGTTTTCCATATTCGAGTATTATGTCCTAACCAGTTCATCCTGTGCGCTTTTTGCTTATTCTTGCTTTCTTTATACTCTATTACTATTTCTACGTATTTTCGATCCATATTTCTCGCAGATTTCCATTCTTTGTTTGTCTTTACTTGTCATTATCGAACAGAGGCACCTCATATCAAATGACTTACCTCACCATTCAGTAGATAGGTTGATTGTATACTGCATATATCTACAACAATCGATTTAGTAAAAGGTGGGATGAGTCATACCATATACGATGGCCGTCTCTGGTAATTGCCCACGTGTTATTGAACAATGCCGCAACTGGTCTCTCTCTAATTTTGACTCCCTTTGATGCCTTGATAATACTTTTACCGCATTATTTTCTTTGAAAATTCTCTTATTAGTGTTCGATTTTCGTCATTTTCTTGCTGTTATTGTTACTCCTATATACGAATCGTGTTCTCTTTTAAATTTTTATACCCTTTTCGCTGTATTAAACTCGGCATATTTATTTTGATCTACAAATACAAATTTGTAAAATATTTTATTATAAAATATACATTCTTCTTCGGCGATATAACAAAGTCATGTAAATGTACAGTTATTGCATTACCTTAATAACACTTAAATATGTTCTTAAACTGAAGCAAGCGGCTACTTCAATTTTCCATATTGTGAAATTTCCAACATAGACTTTAAATCAGTCCAATAACTAGACACAGCGTTCAGTATACTGTTATTATCTTTAATGGCAACTGAAGCACTATTTTATTATTAGTTTAAAATGTTATTTACATTAATTAGCAGACACGTTATTTTTAATTTTATCCTAATTACGTAGTATATTTATTATATGAGACTAGATTTTTACAGAATATGGAAAAATGTATAAAGAATCTCATGCAAAATTGAAAGTTCTTCCAAAAATTACAACTATTTTAGTAATTTCGCTCATTTTATAATATGTAAATTTAAAAAAAAAACAATAAACTCGGTGCTTATAAACACTTGGACACTTAATAACAACAAATTATTATTTATTCCTGTCGCATTATTACTAGCAACTCTCGAGGATGCATAAATCATTTTGTCTTTATAAAGGCAAATTAAGCAATGTCGTTATATGTAACGAAGGTGCGCGTAGGAGAACCTAAAAATATCGCGAAATTTATGTAACACTCCAGGTACATCAACATTAATAATGGTTAGAACGACAAACTACGTAAATTCGCAATTGCCGCTTTATGTCCTTTTACGAAGACCCCATAAAATGTCACTCAACGCGCCAGCATTTCGAGATAAAGGTGTTCTAAGTATTAATTGATATTAATGATGAACATTGAGGTTCCAGGTAGTACTGTTTTTACGCATGCAGTTAAAACGCAATTTGAATGCTGGGATGCGTCTGCTGGAGATATACGCAACTAAGTAATTTGGTCGTTTTCTTAATGAGGTTCAGAGGCTACTAACTAACAATAAGTAGAGCAGCCTGCATTTTGGTTTTATTTAGACCATATACTGACATTGTTTTGTATTACTGTTGGTATGCTATGTGAATACTTACGTAACTTGTAAAGGCAAATATCTGCTTATTATGAACATGTATATCATAGCAGCATGAGCAAATTATCTTCAGCTCTTTGCAAACTTGCGTCCATATAAACGTTTTAAGAAACGTTAATACTCACACACATTCCATCGTCACCATTGTTTCATACACCTTACGTGCTTTGTGGTTGTACCTGTATAAATATTTTCATTTTTTCCACAAAATAAATATTCCACCTGATCTCTCTTCCAATTTAAAAACATTTTGTTCACGAAGAAGTTACTATAGTCGGATATTGTATTTTCCACATCAGGGAGGTGATATCCATGATTAGAAACATTTATCCTCTAAATTGGCAACGTTTTATCAACCATCTCACATACATACAGTGAATTTACTTACATAAGGAAGACAAATTGTTCCACAAGTTTTTTTTTTCCGGTTAAAGATGTGCTTCCGTTCCTGCAAGAAGCAAAACTGCCTCTGCATTTCGCTTTGTAGTAAAATATGGAACTCTGAAATAAAGGTTCTTGTAATGGATTACTGTAAAGGAATATAAGAAAAGAATTATACTTAGTATTGTGCATTGTAAACGAATAAAAGCTTAACCGATTATGGAGACAAGATGCTTATAAGTAAAATAATGACTGGTGAATCGGTTATGGCAATTAACCGGTTCCAGAAGTGAATCAGTTACAACAGTTAACCGGATCCAACGCTTTACAAATCACAACGGTTAACTGGTCACGAGTAATCAATTACGGCGGTGAACTGAACAATTCGGTTGAGCGTTCAGTTGGTTTAAAATATTTTTTTCGTTATGATTTTTTTATAGTCTGTTGGCAATATCAACTATCTATAGTGCTTAGGAGCTTTAGACCATGTATGTGTATGAAGTTGGAATTTTAGGTAAAGTAAGAAGAAAGGTAAAAATGCGATTGACTGGAATTCTATATGAAGAATTTTATTTTTAATTGCTACGTGGTTCTTATTTGCTATTTTTGTTAAAACAAATCTTACTAGCGAATAAATCAAAAACTACTCTGAAGTAAAAATATTCATTACACAGAGCGTATCGTATTTTGTTCGTTCTTGAATACACTGTGAAGGCGTGCGTATTGCATTATCGCCATTTCTTGAAGGATATTGGGGATCGGAAGAACAAAACAAAGGCGACATTTATTAGTTTGGCACTTTGTTGAATGGTTCTTCTAAGGACATAACGTAATTGTAGAATTGTATTATCTGCTTGCACTTATTTGCAAATCACGTAATTAATTGATTGTATGTATGTATATACATATATAAAGTTTTTTTCGTAGTCTATGAAAATTAATATAATAGTCTGCTGGCTTCTATGAGTGCTCTAGCACCCTATAAAATGGCCATTTGTTTTATATCTAGTACCTTCGGTTGGCAGAAATTTAATTTCGATGTCAGGTTTTTAATTAATAAGGTTTTTAAAAGCTCTTCTTGTGCTTTATTGCACATATATCTTTCTATAACTAACTTATCTTTTCCCAGCTCTTTATTACATTTCGTGGGAAGTTTTTTGAATCCTGGGTTTGAACCTCCGTTGTGGATAGTTCTTCTGCACCTCACTTTTGATAAACCTCTATAAGTAGCCTTCTACATTACTTATAGGTTTTTTATTTATATGACCAAATTTTATCTTCTAGTTTAGGTATAGTGACACTCTTTCTGCATTAAATCTTCTGACATCTTTTCTTACAGATATTGTAACGCTACGGAGTAGCATACAGTCCGGTATAAAAAAAAAAAAATTAATTTCCGATTGAAACACGCTGGCGTCAAAAAATAACGAATAGCTAGTTACCCCCCTTATATTACTTAAGTACGTGAGGAGGTGATATGGAAGACTGTCGCTAAAATGTCCTCTTCTTCAATTTGCATGTTTACAATGCCCAGTGTCCAAGATATCATCGCGCGAGACTCTTATACATCAATTATGATCAATTTTGTATGATAAAGAAAACATTTAAGTGTGAATAAAAGTGGTTATATTTAATAACAGAGTTGGAAATGTGAAACCGTGTACAAGCAGCATAAATATAAGGATATTCTTATCTCAGGTAACTTACCTGAGTTCACTTATTCAATAACAATTACGTTTTGTTAGTAATTCCACTTTTTGCAATATAAATTCACCATAGAGAACATGAATACGTTTAAAATTAAGTTTTAAAATTCCCGCGTTTTCTCTGAACGTTCAAACTGAGTTATTCTATGCTTAAGAAACGGGTGAATTAGAATGTTCAACCTTGATGGTAAAATTACTGGATATCGGCTCGTGCCGTAAATACATGTCAAATATTAGCATAGAAGAGTACCAAATTATGCAGATTTTCTCCCAGTGATTGCAAACTGTTCAGCGAATATACAAAATTACTTAACCCCAAAACTTGCCGAACGTACAAAAATGAAATTTGTTATAAGTAGGTATATTTAAATTTAGATTAGGATTAAAATAATACGTTTATTTTTTGGTAGATTTGAACGAGAAATACCTTCGAGAGGGATGCATTCACCGAACATCAAAGTGGGCGGGTATGACCAGGCATCTGATGGGGACCTTGGTACATCGTACTTCTAAACACGGAGAATAGCTCGGGACAGGAACATATCTCAGGAATATCATCGTTGGAGAAAATTACCCGAAGATTATAGGTAATATTTGGATAAAATTAATGTGTTTGTTTAACAATTAACAATTATTTTTAGGTTGAAATTTGGAATACAATTATAAAATTGGATTTTATAAAAATAGCCGTTCAATTTTATAAAATTTTTCGAGGCACATCTGCCTCTGACGGAGGTTGGCTAGTTAATCCTTTCGAATTGAAAAAGTCTAACAGACTTTTATAGCGATTGCCTTTCGACAAGAGGGCCAAACTGTCTCAGAAAGTCCGTTAATTTCACCGAAGTGAGGGAAATGTAACATGTTTAATACATGAGAATGCCCATGTGACCGAATGGACTGTTGAATGTTCATACAAAATTAAAATAAACAATTATTGCAAATTTCTGGAATCACCTTACATTTAATATAAAGTAGATGTAGGTGTCTCTAGATCAAAAGAAAAATACATTTAAAAATTTTCAACATTTATTACTATGTAAAATTTACAATGTAAAAAAAAAAATTACTGTACAATAAATAGGCAAACATATATGTACATAACCTTTTGACAAAACCGAATTCCAGCAATTTTCGATGTCTTTCTGTTGATATATCAATGCAATTGGATTGCCAATGCATATAAAAATGCATTCAATAGGAATTGCACGCACCATGTTGGTGTTCATTTGACACAGTATTTCTATACCGCACGCGCACCAAGCTTAACGTGTCGGTGCAAACGGCCATTAGCACATCGTTAGTAGGCTTGAAAGTATACAGAAAACAACTTTTCACGATACTGTATAGGATGATGGCGAATATCATCACCAGGGAGTCTATGTTGAATGCAGTTTCTCATATAGCATGGGAAACTGCGCTCAACATAGACTCCCATCCTAATCATTAATTTTTTTCACTAGCAGCATTCTTTAGTATACCGTTTAAATAAGCGCGCGGTTTTTAATAAGCTTCGATAACACACCTATAGATGGCTCATTACGGCCTCAAAACAGTATATGGAACATACCTATCTATAGTACTAGTTATCTATGATCCCAAATACGAACAGTTAGTTATGTACATCGTTATATGTATGAAGCGCATGCTGCTGTTCGTAGTAGATGTGGCTTCAGCGGTATGATGCTTAAATAATAAGTTTCTGTTAATTTTTACATATTTTTGCAAGAAAATTGGTGACGTTCTTGTATTAGTTTTAATTTCCACGTATCTAGTTCATACTGTTCTCTTTACAATTACTTATATTTATGTTCTTAAGCTTCTTCAATAAACTCCTATGTTAAGTATGTTATTTCATAACTGAATATCAGTATAAAATGAATAAGGAACTCTATTCTCTATTCATGCGGCAATTACATATATGAGTATATTTATATGATATGAAACTAAAAGAAGACTGGCCGTAACCGAACAAATAATACATAAATAAATGTTATTTCGAAACAGTTAATAAATATCACAGCTTTCAGGTACCGGCTGCTATATATTAAATAACTAAAATTTTAACTGAACTTAGGATTTTCTTTTCGGCGTTCCAAGTGCCCAGAATAAGCGTACAAGACTAGCTCTTATCCAATGTTGGTAACTACACTTATAGGTTACGCCATACTTCTTATAATATCCTCATTTTCCCGAGATTTCCTTATAACGCCTTTTCTAATATGTCATTTAACGACTTCATGCATATTCAGCTACTGCTAAGGCGGATTTCGCGAAGATTTAAACTAATATAAGGTTGTAGTAATGTCTAAGTTACATCCCAAGCACAGGAAAATTGAGGACTGATTAGGGCGTCTATCATTATTGAGCACCTGGCACATCAGATGCGGTTTCCAAAAACGAATACAAAAACTCTTGTCGTTGAAATTAATGATAGGAAGCCAGGAAAATGCAAGTGCTTATAATGTCTAAACGAGAAATAACTCAGATTGAATATCTGTACTTAATGTAAAGTCCTTAATGATTTTTTCTTAATTATTTCATAAAATGCAGTCAGACACATCCACGGAATGAATGTCATCCATGAAGTGATTTTTTTTTATTAGGTTAAATGAATATGCGTTGCTGTTTAGGCTGTCTTTATCGTCCGTTGGTTTGTTTAAATTCGGCGCTTCGGCAGTGTTTTAACTGCCGTCATCAGCGTAGCTCTGAGGATTTCTAATTACATAGTTGGCTATGCAGTATGTGTATTCTCAGGTCAATTGCCTGTGTATTTTACTGTACTGTGTAAACATTACTGTATAATGTATATAATAATAAGTGATTTTTTTATGATGAGTTAAATGAATATGAGCTGCTGTTTAGGCTGTCTATCGTCTGTTGGTTTGTCGCCGTCATCAGCGTAGCTCAGTGGGTCTCTAATTACATATCAGAATACAATCGTATACTGGTTTTTCTGGGGTCTAGGTGCAGTGGTAGTCTTAATTAACGCCTCTGATTATGACGGAGAGGATATCAAAACTACGGTCTTGGGATGCCGTAGACAGTTCGGTTTCTATCGGTTTGTGCAGGCATAAATCTTACTTAAAAAGCATATATACAAGCTTATTGTCGTTTACATACACTTCCAATTTCTTACTAATTCTCCAACATAGGGTGAGACATTAATTAAGATCACCGCTGTACATAACATATAGAATCTTTCGGATTTTATATCTGTCCCCGATCCTGAGCAACATACATATTATAAAATAATTTGAGCAAATAGCATTACGAAAGCACCATCTCAAGGCAAGGCTGTGGCTCAGATACGTCGACGATACTTTAATACCTTATAAGTATCAGGCACATATCGTATAAGCTTCAAATTCACCATGGAATTGGAAAAGAAGTATGCCATCCCATTCTTAGATGTTCTAGTCACGAGAATAATGGACAGAAATATAAAAACCAGTGTACTTAGGTATCCACATTACCAATCAAACCACAAACCACAAACTCATACAAAATGGAGTCGCAAACCACTTGCATCTCGCATAGGCACTTTGCGACTTTCTGTAGAAGCAGGTTTCAAAAATTTCGACATTTAACTTTCAAAAACAACGAATACCAATTCTCATCCTTATAAGTTTCCATATATTGCATATAAATATAGGTTCGAAATACGAGGCATGTTTTTTAAGTAAGTACCGTTTTGGAATTAAAAAAAAGACGTGCAAAGATATCGCAATAATTTTTAGCTTACATGAAAGCCTGTACCTTAATCTACTTTTCTACATAATTTCCGTGAATATTGAGGCACTTGTCATAACGTGGCACCAGTTTTTGAATACCCTCCTCATAAAATTCTGCCGCCTGACTTTAACCACTGTATCACAAATGTTTTGACTTCGTTATCGTCTTGAAGACGCTGACCACCCAGGTGTTTCTTCAAGTGCAGGAACAAATGGTAGTCGCTGGGCGCCAGATCAGGGCTCTATGGAGGATGATCTAGAGTTTTCCATTTAAAAGATTTGATGAGATCTTTGGTCCGATTAGCCACATGTGGACGGGCATTGTCATGCAGCAAAACGATACCCTTACTCAACTTGCCACGTCTTTTGTTCTGGATTGCACGACGCAGATTGTTAAATGTCTCACAATAAGACGCTGCATTGATGCACCCATGTTTCGTCACCAGTAACAATTTGGTCTAAAAAATCTTCAACTTCATTGTGGTACCGCTCAAGGAAAGTCAATGCACTGCCTAAACGTTGGGTTTTGTGCAAATCCGTCAACATTTTTGGAACCCAACGTGAACACAATTTCCGGTAATTCAACTTCTCGGTCACAATGCGATACAAAACACTACGAGAATATTGAGGAAAGCAGTCGCACAATGATGAAATTGTAAAGCGTCTGTTTTCTCTCACCTTTTCGTTCACTTTCTGCACCAAATCTTCACTAACGACCGAAGGACGTCCACTCCGTTCTTCATCATGCACATTTGTGCGGCCATCTTTAAATGCTCTCACCCATTTCCTTACCATTCCATTACTCATAATGTTTTGTCCGTAAACTTCACAGATCTCACGATGAATATCGATCGGTTTTACGCCTTTAGCACTAAGAAATCGTATAACAGCCCGTACTTCACAATCGGCGGGACTCACGATTGTCGGAAGCATCTTAAACACTCAGTAAACAACGTATACAATGAAGAATCAGACTGTAATGGCGTCAGTGCGTAGACAAGAGATGTAGGTAACCAGCGCGCATGCGCGGAACGCCGACCGTAGCGCTGCGGCGGCGGAATCGCAAAACGGTACTTACTTCAAAAACATGCCTCGTAACTCAACTACCAAGTCATATTAAAATGAGTATGTTCGTGGATTAAGTATAGAAAATTATTATTATTCTTAACTCAAGTATCTTGTACCAAGTTTGTGTAAACGATAAGAGTCTTCAACACTGTAATCGTTTCCTTATTTAATCCATAAAGCAGAGTTGCCTACTACATTTGCATTGCTTACTAATCAACTAACATATTCTGGATGTTTGGGATAACTTATAGAAGTGATTTTTGCAAAAAGCCGATGGTAAGTGTAGTTACTTTATTGTTTCGCCTGAAACTTAAATATACCATAAACTTAATTTAAAGATTTGTTTAGTTTTGGAGAAGTAATTGCGAACTTCAATTATTATACAGCGACTACTGTTTGCAAGAAGAAATAATTAAACTAAATTGGAGCTCGTTTGTTAAAAAAAAAAACTCTTATCTAGCGACGCTCGCCCCTAAAGCAGTAAATAAATTATCTTATAATTAACTGAAATGTCTTAGTTAATTTTATGGTTATTTAACCCAGTAGCAATTAATCACTGAGTTTACAAACTCATGTTAGCCAGCTATTAATGTAAATTTACATCGACAAAGCTTTTGTGTATACGGTTACTTTTTTGTTAGTAGCTTCACTAGCGAAGGTTACACTAAGGTTCACTCCATGGACTTCATTTGCGATTATAATTTGATTGAAATACTAAATGTGGCGAGCTGGACGCTATCGATTTCTAATTATAAGGGTAAAATTAAGTAGGTAGTAACGGTTATTTTAATCATATAAACTTAGTTGGGTTTCTATTACATACTTAAAAGAATACGTGGGGGTATTGAGTATGTTTTGTAGGTGTTTTACTAACCTGAAAATGCGTTCTAACGGATAAAAAAGACTGCATTAACATTTTTGCCTTAAATGGTCAATAATTCTTGATTTTGGTTTCGTACTTGTGAATTAGTTTGTTATAACTTAATCTTAGCTCCATTCGCTTCACATTTGGAAAACATATTTCAATGTTTAAAAATATTATGACGTGATGTTTATTATTATAGGAATTGTTGTATGTTGTATAGTTTCCGACATTAATATTTAGCACCAACAAAGCGTCGCGTCATTCGTTCGAGTGCTAAAAAATAATGTCGAGAGCTGTACATATTCCTAAAGAATAACTGAAACCAACCTGTACACAAATTCCGAAAGAAAATTCAATATTGTATGTATAGCAGTATTTTACGCAGGTATACAATAAAATCGTATACGTAAAGTACACTCATACGAGATCTTGAAAGGTGTTTTGCTAGACTTGTGAAATAGAATACAGAATAAATTCCAAACCCAGGGCGCGATCCTGTCCCGAAACAAGTTATTGAGCGCATCGAATACGGAGAAAACGTATAAGTATTAAAGGAATGGGGGTAAATAAAAGAAATGTGATAGGAAAGGTATAGAATACTAAAAACGAAACTAAACTCAGAGGTGAGAAATTTATTTTTATTTTAGCCAAAATTTTAGATTAATAAGATAATGCATATTGTGCTGATTAAATTTACTTTATCACCTGAAAATATTTTCTGAAGTGAATAAAATTCCTTGAGCTGTAACTTTAGGTTTTATGAGTGACGGATATATAAAGTGGCGTCCTCCTATGCATGGAAGTAATTACGTTAGACTTTTAGTAACGTTAAAACTGTTCTTCATTTCAACTTCGTTTATTACGTGTGGAATTTCACATTCGGATTTCCCATCCGACGCATAATGGATATTCTTAATGCTAAGGAAATCCCAAGAGCTATTGAGATTCATGCAAATGCATCATAGGTGCTCCTTTATTGATGTTTTATGATTTATAGCAGAAAATATTTGCCTTTATCAGGATGTAAAATGGTGACGGTTGCTGTAGCTATTACTTACTACTTATTAAGGCTGGGTGTTCACTCTATAGATTTTATAGTCGGTAACGAGTTTTTTTTCCCTATATTATTATTATATTATTATTATATAAATTAAGAAGTAAAAATGTTAACGTTTTTATTGTCTGTCAACTGATGTTTTTCTTTTAACGACTTTTTTTATGAATAAAAGAGATTTTTTTATGATGAGAATCGAAAGACATCACTGGAATCGCAATTTTTTATAGATCATTTTAAGGAAAAAGAAATTAAAAAATAAGCCTTCGTTCTAAAGATTTTGAGAGTTAAAAGAAATATGCAACAATTTTCGGCCATGATGAAACGTCACAGTTTCAAACTTTGCACGTTATTTTACAGATGGGGCATGCTTTGTTTGCATATTGGGTTGCCTGGCAAAGTAAAGCTTAAATTCGGCAGAAATTTTATTACCTGGAACATATGCGCACCGCCACAAAAATACGTTTAGGTGCGTACACGATTCATAGAAGTTTAGATTAATAAATTGTCTACATTTTTCACACTTGACGTTTAAAAACTGTCCTTCTTTGAAAAAGTTTATTATCAAATAATTTTTAAAATTTAAGTTAAATTGTACTAGCCAACTTATGTACACATTAAACTCATGCTAACTGAAATGCAATGAATGAAAACAATGTTATAATAATAGTAATAGAAGCAAATGTGTAACATGTAAAAAAAGATCTGCTTTTTCTCGACGATTGTACCTGACGGTGTATAAAAAAACACACACACACTAATCAAATTTTTATCAAAGTGACAACATTGACGATTTTTTTTTATTTCGAATACACTAATAGGTAAAACATCGGTATAAACAGGCCAACATAATACAACAGAATACAATTTAGAGAAAAATTAATTGCAGTGACTAACAATTACACTCGTAATCAACTTTGTTTGAATTTTGCGCCTGTTTTACATAAATTTTGGTTACTCTTATAACGTTTTCGAGTTAATTGCTCCTAACCCCTACTGCGATCACTACAAAAAGACTATATTTTCAAATATCATTGCCGCCACATTTCTAGCACCACTAAACACTTTGCTCCCATATTTACTTTCGTATGATTATGGTTATGTTTTAGCAATTACTCGACGTTTATTTGTCTCACAATCAGATCACTGCGGAGCACTCTCGGAGTGCTTTTTAACAGAGCATCAGGCATAATCGAACACGCTAATCGTGGTAGAAGTAAGGTCACTAGACAAACTAAACACAGATTTTATAGCCCGAATGCTCCAAGAGCGCTCTAGAGTGGTAAATCGAAAACGCTGTTAGGCTTAGTTTGACAAACCTGGAATAAAGAAAGCATAGCATCGCTCTAGAGTTTAAACCAGTATAAGCTATATTTACAAGGTACAGATATTTAGAGAATAATCATTCCTCTGCTTATTCTACGTTTGCAAAACTGGCTTTTAGTAACTTTTCCTTCCACATTGCTACTATCCAATGAAATCTCTCAAAAATTTTTCGTAGATAACTTAGAAACAGAACTTTTCTAGGAGAGTACTTCCTTTTCATTTGTTCCAAAAATGTATAGGCATTTTAGACTCAAGGTGACATCCTCTTTCAGAAACGTATAAATCACAATTCGGAATATTTTGAAACCGCAGCATCCACTAAAACTAAACAGTAATAATTACTATACCTTTCCACGAATAAATATCTTATAATCATTGATGTTAATAAAAAAAAAAACTCAAATAGATATAAACAATGAAACAAACAGCATATACAATAAGAATGCCCGGAAAAAATAAACTTGGCAAGGAGAACTAAACCGGATTATGTTGTATAATTCCTATATAATTCAGATTTTCAGAATGAGTCAGCACTTGGTGTGACTTGTTCGCCTGTTAGGATGATGGTCGTATGGATAAATCATATGTTAAAATGAGACGGAAACACATTTACTGATATTTACGCATGGTTAGGCAACCAAAAATACTAGCTCTACACGGATTTACATATATTATGAAAATAATTAGCTTCGTATATAAAATAAAACAAAAAAATGTGTTTTATAAGTATTTGACCGAATAAATACAAATGCAAAAAATATATAAATATTATCTACAAACAAATTTTAATTCTTGTGTTCTTAAATCTATTGGACCATAAGAAGTTGTTGAAGATACAACCAGGAAATCTGCAAACGGTAATAATTACTATCACATATATTTAAATAGTAGTCACGTAAACAAAATGGGTATCTGTGACTAATCAGCACCTCGAAAATAATTTTACGAACATTATTGCTGAAATATTTCTTTAATATTTAATTTTCACGTAATTCTGCTCCTGCAGCGTCATCTATTATTGAATAGAAAATTGTCTGCACCTAACTTCACTTGTTACGAGATTTTTTATGTGAAAACCCAACCTTAATTTCTTCCACCAAAAAGTGCTATATTGAGGCAGATGTAATGTCGACATGCCTTTTAACTATCGTTGAACGTTGATATCGGCATGTTCTGAATATCATTATAAGAAAGTTATGAACAAGAGTTTCTAAGTACGTCTCATCACAACATACAGTACAGTAAGTTTCTTTCTTTATGGAGGGGATAATGTTCTATAAGACACATGCACAGAAAAAAAATTGAAGTGCACATTTTAAATTGTACACTAAAACAGTTACAAGTAACAAAAAATAGTATTTACGGGAACCCTTTTTGGAGATAGGTTTTTCAAATTTAAATTTGTTGTTGAGGAATCTTATGGTTAAAGAGATTAATATTATACTTTTTTCTCATCGTAGAAGTCTTTTAATATTATCAATAACTCATAAGAGTTTGAAGTGGTAATGTTTGTTATAACTTTGCCTTTAATATAAGTATATCATTAATATATTAGAATACCCTTTTCTCTCCAATTTTGATTTGTTTGAAGCATGTAGCTGAAAATTATATTTCTGAAATTGTTGGTATGTGTATTTGTATTAAAAAGATAGAATAAATAATATATAGGAAGCAAATATAAAAAAATAGACAAAGAAGCTCTTAGAACATATACATTAACTTAGCACGCTTGGTCGTTTATGAACTCTACTAGGAGACAGCATTTCCTCTCGACTAACAACTTTTTATCTTGCCACTTAAAGCTTGTAAATGTCAGGGACTTGATGTGAGTGGGTAAGCGAATATACAGTTTTGCGCACTTATATCCTGTGGATCTATATGTGGATGTCAGTCTGCGAAGGGACGATATAGCCATATTATAATTATAGCGATAATCATTTAGAGGGAATCACTTTTTATCGTGTACCGGAACGAATGATAGAGAGGATACTGTTGGTGGAGTAAAAGAAATTTTATTTGCGAAGTATGTTCGATATATTTTTTATATTTTAAATTACACAAGATTCTAAATGCGGGTTGTTATATATGAAAAAAAACAGGAGAAGTAAGTTATCTTAGCAGTTGCTTGCTCTGCAGCAAACACTTAATTTGGTTTCCGTCCTGGACACAGTTGCACCACGGCCTTAATATGTGTAACCAATGATATCCTTCGCGCTACTGATGAAGGACTTATAACTGTTTTTGTTCTGCTTGACTATTCCAAAGCATTCGACACCGTGGATCACACATTGCTATTAAACGTTTTGAAGGACAAGGGTTTTAGTCGCTACTCTATCTTTTTGATAGCAGACTTCCTTTCAGATAGATCACAATGTGTAAAATTAAATAACAAAATATCTCAACATTTAGCGTTATCCCAAGGTGTCCCACAGGGGTCCATCTTGAGTCCCATCCTGTTCTCCTTATACACATCTTCCTTCGCGCAATGCCTTAACAGTGCTAGAAGTTTGGGATTAACACTTGATAACTCGTTCCGTTTTCGCGAACACATAGCTAATTACATTACGTCATCATATTGCAACCTAAAGAAACTATATCCCTTCCGCGCAATTCTGAACAGAAATATCAAACGATCACTCTGCGATACTTATGTCTTCTCACGTTTTATGTATTGCGCCGAAGTGTATGATGCTTGTTTGGATGTCGTTACAAGTCATCGTATCCAAAAGATACAAAATGCTTGTATGAGATATATTCACGGTATTAGAAAATATAAACATATTTCACATAAATTAGTAGAAACTGGATGGCTTAATATGAAAAATAGAAGAATATTACAAACGTTAACTCTATATCATAAAATTCTTACCTACAAATGTCCGCCATACTTGTATAACAAAATACGTTTCAGAACGGATGTGCACAATATAACTACGAGGTTTCGGGGCCTTATATCTCCGCCGCCACATAGACTCGCTCGGTTTGAAAGATCTTATTCATTCGGAATATATAAAAAATATAATGATCTTCCTTCTGATTTGAAGATGGGCACAGTGATCCAATTTAAATCAAAATTAAAATCCATGCTTTGTCTAGCTCGGTGATCTCGTTAATGTGCGCTACACCGTCACCTGCATTTACATTTAGTTAAACGTTTACATTCATAATTAGTTACTGCAGTTTCTCCTTCTCTCTTTGTTATTTTTTTTCTCTCTATACAGCTTTGTTGAATTTTATATAGTTATGTACTCTAATTATATATAAATATTGTTTTCCTTTATTGGCTTGCATGCACACACAAAATTTAGTATTTTAAGTTATAGGCATCTATGTCACGTTTTATTTTTGTTCAATTTATCAGGGTTAGGTAAGAGCAGTTCACATATTCATTATGTAGTTGAGCCACAGTATAGAGAAATAACAGTAGAGACAGATTGGCTTCCAGCTCTCGTCCGTTTTTCGAATCGTAGTAAAATGAGCGTGGCCGCTGATAAATAAATCGTATTGCGCAGCGATATATAATAGTGCGAGAAATAATTACAATTTAAGTTTTTTCGCAAAATTCGTTTCGATACGTTTGTGGATATTTAATATGGAAATGTTTAAATGTTCACAATTGTGATGTTTGTGAAGCATTTTCCCAACAACACGATCAGTTAGACGATTCAATGTTATTTTGCCATTTAAAGGCATATGAGCATACGAATAAGCAGAAATTTGGAAAATTACTTCCTGGACAGAATATTGTTAAACAAAGACCAGAAAACTGCTGAAGTCTACGATATGATATGAAGTTAGATCCTTTTTTTAGGTAAAATTAATTTACATATAAGTACAATATATTTTTATTTAAATAAACCAAGAGAATAAATTACGGAATACGTTTATGCGCCCTTAAAGAAATATACCAAAGCAGATACTGTGTATTCTTCCACCATTAATAAGTGTTGAGTACTCATGCAATTATATGAAATAATAAATTAATTCACGCTGCCTTCATTAAGCTACACAGCTACCGCTTCGTAGTTGAAACTCGAGAAGCAAAATCAATTCTAGCGTAACAAATTAGCAACAAAGTATGCAACTGACTGGTTGCTAGGCTTTTGATGGGGTCACGTTAGATTGGTAGACATCATATCGGATGTTCATCAACGCTTTCATCATGGATGTCACTTGTGCGATAGCGAGAAGATAATATCTATTGTTACAAGTACAATATACCATAGCACAATGGATATTAGCTAATAATATGTTACTGTAGTGTAATAGCTTCAGTTTTACGTCCATCAACAGACAAAGATTGGCTGTTTCTAAATGGTTGTCGAATATAAATATTTTTTATTAATATTACTAGTACGTACCTACCATTCAGTTTATAATACTAAACCCATGAAATTATTAGTTTCTTTTATGAAATCTTTCAGGTGTGCATAACTTATAAAGAGCCCATTTTCTTGAAAATGTGAGTGAGACTCTACGTATTTCAATACAAATTCAGTAGGTATACTACCTAGTGTTGTCTGTAGTTTTCAGAAGGAGGTTGAGCTTCTTTAATTGATCTCTTTTGATAAATAACCAACTCGGCACCTGATAGACAACAAATTTGTTAATTCATTAAATTTTAAGTTTCTGGGATCAGATTTTCCTCGAAAGACCCTCTACATAGGGCACACATAGAAATATCGAATCAAAAATGACTATCCATGGAATAAAAATGAAGAACATTCACTGGACTACTGTGAATGGATGCATAGTTCTTTAGTGTGCTTAAGATTGTCATCCTCTGGTTATTTCCATGGTTTACCTAAACTTATCTCTCGTTTGAAAAAAGCCGAGTTTTTATTTATAACACATTTTCTTCTACTCCTTCCAAAATAATGTCTTGGGCGGTTTGAAAGTACGCTGTTCTTATATTTTGGACACGATATACTCACACTGTTGAAAATATTACGGTGTTGGCGTTAATTTTGCGCTAGTCAAATATTTTGGTGTTGATTTTTACAAACTTTGCCAGACGAGTTGACTACGTGTGTTTAATAGAACAGAAATGACTAGAATTTCGTGTCAATTCTTTGTTCAGATATGTGGATTTACTATTTTTCTAGACAAGCGTCAACCAATCAAATTTTTTCCCTGGGATAGAAATATAGAAACCCCACCTAATCTAATACAGTATTGCATTATACGCACCACCTGCATTGCACGTGTATCTGTTTTCGAGTTTGTTTCTGCGTATTAACATATCCAAACAAACCACCAAATGTGACTGACCTGCAAAGTGTAACCTTGTGTTATTAAACGTTAATTCCAGTGGGCATAAAAAATTTCAACATCTTAAAGATGTATTGGGAACATCTATTTATCTTGTAATTAATTCAGATTTGGGTCAAATTGCATAAACATTCACTTAATTTTATAATGGTTCTCAAAGAATCATTTTAAAATTGGCACGTTTAGTTGAAACCAAAACTTTTAAATGGGTGGTTCTGCATATTTATAATTGAGAAAACTTCTTAAAGAGAGAATATTATAGCACTAATAAAAGAGTTGTTTAAATCATATGAAATTCCGCATTAAATTAGCTACAAGGATAGTACACCTAGATACATTCTAAACTGTGGCTGTTAATAGTTGTCGATTTATCCACTTATACCTGAAAAAAATATCCAGAAACAGGTAAGCAATAACCATATTAAAAAGACGTCGTGTTTAGAAAATGGTGTTAAATCACCCAATAGACGGCGTTCATTTAGCTAAACAGCTAGTAAATTTGTCTAGTCTAGATCAAACAAAATGTGACTAGAAGTATTTTATAACTCCACATGTCAGTTGGACACAATAACCCCCCAGCAATAGACAATACTTGACTATCTTTGTTCGTCAAATTTAAACTACTATAGTTCTCGACAAAATAACACGAAAAAAGTGTGGACCTGTCCTGACTATTAAATTAATCAAAAAAGTGTTAAAATTTTCAACAGTGTAATCAATAATGTATTTCGTTTAATATGTTTGATATATGGAGTCTTTTAATCATATATGTAAAAAAAACCACTTGACGTTTAGAAACAATTGATTATTTCTTCTTCAGAAAGTAAAATTATATATAATATAATAACTACAAGACAACTACAAGAATAACTACAATAAAAGGGTATTTCTGGAAAGTTTAGCAATATATAAAATAAAAAACAATCTAAATTCTAAAGAACAAACACAAAATACAGTTAATAATTACAAAAATTTAATACACAATTTAAAATTAAAATATAACTTAAATTTTATTTCTGGTACTGCGACTTTATGAGTCCGCCGTATATACTTCTACATTTAAACATTTTCTGTCAAAATTTTAAACTATTAAACAAAAAAGATTTTCCCGCAGTCTCTCTCCATCCTCGGGCTGTTTTGGCCTCTTCAGCTTTTAATCTGTAGTTTTGTCCCCTTTTACATCAAATTTTATCTCTACTTCAATTTTAATGTGTGTTGTTTGGTGTTGTCCGAGTTTTTAATTAGAAGACCAATGTTAGCTATTCAAGACAAAAATTTTAACTTCGTCAGTTCTGATATGAGGCCACCATTTTGTTTCTAGTACCGTAATTTTTGGGCGACTGTAAGTTCCCTTTCATTATTTTTGGTTAATAAGTTTTGTAAAATTGTAATTTTCCATCATTTAGGTCTGAAGAAGGGGCGAATTTGCAAAGGTCCCGAAACGTGACAAAGCCTTAATTAAATATAAATTATTGAAACCTAATTCTTGTTTCATTTCGGAACAAGTAATTTGATTTATTTCATCAACATATTGGAACATCAGAATCAGTAGCTGAATTTTTCCGTTTTAATCTCCCTAATATAATTTATATATAATAAAATTTAAATTATATTTATTATATGTCAAGAATTCTACAACAAGGTGATTATAATTCCAGTTTTATTTTATATTTTAAGAAGAAATCAATTATTTGGAAACGTTAATTAAGGACATAATTGGTTTCTCTTAACAAATTAGCCCTATACACTCACTAAACAAAACTTCAAAATACTTCGATAACCAAAGGTTCAACCAAAAATATTTGGAATTCTAAAAAATGTAAAATAGAGTATAACCGATATTTGATTTCAAACTTAAGGTAGTGAAATATGATCGACAAGACTATTTGAAAATACACAGTAACTTCTAATCATTCAAATTTTAAAAAATATGTTAATATTATCGTTCATTAAGTCGTATATTATCGTACCAGAGATTTTATCTAATCCAATACGAAGCCGATACCCGTAATATCTTCTGAATTCGCGAAAATTTCAGAAAATAATGATGTTATTTAGATACTACTTCCGGTGTCAGAAAGATTATAATTTATTATCTGCCTCCAAATAACACTGTCGTTATCTTGCTGTAGTATATATTGGGTAATTAAGTGAAATAACGAAAAATACTCTGCACCCCCGAAGTCATTATGATTCACTGAAACATAGCGTGATTCGTTGACACACCCCAAATAATAATCCTGTTTGGGGTTTTAAATGTCTCTGCTCTAGGGTGGTTATAATAACATATAACTGAGAACTTCTACATTATGGGTAGGTATCATAAATTTACAACACTTCAAGTAGTCGCAAGAAACTACTTTGACTTGTCTAAATAGGATATATATTCATTAGTAATTATTATTACTTAAATTATAAATGAAGTATTAAAGCACAAGATAGATTAACTGTCATAACATGGAATGCAGAACATTGATGCTGGTTAGCTAAAAAAAATAGGAAACAAATTCACCCAAGTTTCCTTTCTTTAATGAAAAACAGAAGTATCTGAAGAGTTGGACACCTTATTTCATCTATCATAGGATTTAAACTAAACATACGAAACATAAGAAGATGAGTTGTTAACAGTGGTTTCGTTTTGTATTACATAATTTTAATTCATACAGCTTCTTTTTAAAATGCCATATAATGCTGTCAACGAATTGACACCATAAGGTGGTGGATTTCAGAAAAAGGCCATTTTACGATCTATTTTAAATATTTTATAATACTTTCAAACAAAAACTACATACTTGATGGCGTAGAATCCGAATCTGCAATACAAAATGGGGGCTCCCATTTAAGATTTCAAAGTTGTCCCCCCTCCTACTCTAGGGAGGTGCAGTAGGGGATCGAGTTCGGCACCATTCAGTGACCTCCCTACATTATAACAAATCTTATTAAGATCTTTTTTTGATGTGATGCAGTGTTTTAGAGATATTCCGTTGTCTCAACATAAAAAACTCACCCTCTACACCACAAATAGAACATATTCCTAATACATTATTTAAATTCATATTTAAATTCCGGGCATAACAACCACTAACAACTATGTAGGTATGTATCGTATAAGTTTAGTATTGAGTATAATGAGCATTATAGTTCTTATAACGTTATGTTTACCGATACAATTTCATTTACCGACTATAATTCTCGATTCACGACGCATGAATCTGGTCGATGGAACAGGTATGTACTGGTAAATTTTCGAACTCCAGTACATTGCAAATGATACAGCTTCCGAACGCTTTTGCTACATCGGTATATATTCATCCAATTTTCGTAAACCCCTATGAGTAAATAAAATATCAAAAATGAGAAAAAATATTCTAAAATATTTAAATTAAATTAATTCCAGTTTGTTGTAATGTGTTTACTGTAGGATTAGTAAACAATGTCATGTAGCTCGTGTACTAAGTAAAAAACATTTTAATCTACTCAATATATTAAAGCAATCCCGTCATTTCGGCAGCAATAATCAAAACAGTGACCATCTGTTACAATAACCTATACACAATGCAACCGCACGGTTTCAAAAATTACCACGAATTCCAGTTACCACAATTTACCGCAACTTAGCGTTACCAACCGTATGGTTGATTTTTTAAACATACTATTAGTTAAAAAAAAATGATTGTAGGTATTTTTATGCGCATTCATATTGAAGTATTTTTATAATGTCATGAAATAAAAATTCTCATTCTAAACAATTGCGCTCCTCATTGTTTTCATTATCTTTCCAAATATGGTACAAGTGCATTTTTACACATCAACGAATTATCTGCAGATTTATACCTTCTTGATTATTACATGTTAATTAGTAATTTATCCCATGATAATTTGTATGAAAGAATTATATAAGTAGTATTGACGAAAGTTCTCCGACATATTATTCAAAAGGAAAGCTTGAAACCTCCAACTCGATTCAAAGTTATAATATATTCCCAATTGAAAATGTGAAAGTTTGAAGAGAAGTAATTAACGCAGTGATTAAGTTTTCATTGGAGTAGGTGTTCAATATTTTCATACCAACTAGTGTAGGTAATTTCATTAAGTTATTTTTAGGTATTCTATTCAGAAATTCAGTGTTAAAAATTGTGACCTGTCTACGTGCGAACACTGCTGGAAGTTTAATTAATTTCAAATAAGTCGACTCTCCGGATTAAAAATAATTCTAAACAACTTTGAAAGATAATTAGAGTAAAATTGTAGATGTTTACAGAATTTTAGTTTGCAAATCAGTTGGACGAACTAATTTGCAAACAAGTATATTTTTCTTTCGCTTATTATATTTCAACTTTCATCTTCGGATAAAATGAATGAAACAGTTTATAAAAATAAAACAATACTACTTTGCTGGTGGTTAAAATTCATCTCTTTCATTAGAAATACACACCAATAGGGAACCGCAAATTGTCTCCTAATAACTCAATTGAAACAATTAAGCACCTATGAGACCTCTCATCTACTATCCTTTTCTCATGATCTATGGCCAACGAATGCAAATAAAAAACAACATATTAAAGCGCAGGTTTCATAATGCGTACTTACTTGGTCTTAGGAGCAAGTGCTAAGTAATTATAAATTATTTAATTAATGTTTGGTTTAAATTCAGGTTTATAAATTTTCATTTAATAGGATCGCTCCGCAGACCCTTGGATAAATTTGGACTAAAATTAAGAAGATACTGAAAATAGTTGTACGTAGTAAGATAGCTTTAGGGGCACTTTTCAATGGCTTATCGGAGTAAAGCCTTTTAAAATATTAACTTTTACAAAGTTTTATTGTCATATAAATCAATTGAAGATAGCTGAATGTAAAAGCCAAAAGCGACAGTGCAATATTTTGTAGTACGTGGAAGACAAAATAATTTAGAAAGTACAATTGCACACTTCATTTACTAGTATGCAACGAAATATAATTATGGACCTAAGATTATTATACATTGTTGAAAATATTACGGTGTTGGCGTTAATTTTGCGCTAGTCAAATATTTTAGTGTTGATTTTTACAAACTTTGCCAGACGAGTTGACTACGTGTGTTTAATAGAACAGAAATTACTAGAATTTCGTGTGAATTCTTTGTTCAGATATGAGGATTTACTATTTTTCTAGACATTCAGAAGCGTCAACCAATCAAAATTTTTCCCTCGGATAGAAATATAGAAACCCCACCTAATCTAATACGGTATTGCATCATACGTACCACGTGCATTGCAGGTGGATCTGCTTTCTGGTTTGTTTCTGCGTATAAACATATACAAACAAACCGCCAAACGTGTATTGGCCTGCAAAGTGTAACCTTGTGTTATTAAACGTTAATTCCATCAGTGTGCATAAAAAAATTCAACATCTTAAAGTTGTATTGAGAACATCTATTTACCTAATTAAATTAAAATCATTTGGAAATTGGCACGTTTAGTTGAAACCAAAACTTTTGAATGAGTAGTTCTGCATATTTATAATTGAGAAAACGTCTTAGAGATAATATTTCAGCACTAAGAAATAAGAGTTGCATATTAAAAAAAACGTCGTTCTTAGAAAAGGGTGTTAAATCAATCAATAGATCGCATTCATTTAGTTAAACAGCTAATAAATTTGTCTAGTCTAGATCAAATAAAATGTGACTAGAAGTATTTTATAATTCCACGTGTCAGTTGGACAAAATGACCCCTTAAAAATAGACAATACCTGACTATCTTTGCTCGTCAAATTTAAACTCGTATAGTTCTTGACAAAATAACACGAAAAGGGTGTAGACCTCTCCTGACTATTAAATTAGTCCAAAAAGTCATAAAAAAACAGTGTATAGTTCTAATATTATCTTACGTTATTTTGGAATCTCTTATAGTTCCTGATGATTTACTAATCGTAAGTCAAACAGAATAGTGTTGATTGTAGCTTGTTCTACTCTCCGAAAACGGGCGACTTAACAACTAAGACAATTACTGTAGTTCTTACACTACATCGATCTATAAAGACATCAAATTTCATTATAATCGGTGAGATACACTTTGCAGAGTCCTCTTTTAAGCGAAGCAACAACGATAAAAATCTGCTAATAAGAAGGCAATAGTAATAAAAAGTGGAATTCTATATATGATTTATTTATGTATATGTAGGAAAATTACATTATTTCTGATGACTTGTGAAATACAGAACATGTCCCAAGAGATAAAAAAAGAAATGTTGACGAAATTATAAAGATATGAGGGCTGTTGCTCGAAACCGCGTACGTGGTTTCGGGTACCTGGGCACACGGGCACCCGAAATTGTTGGCTACGGACTACCCGGTTTTGAGTACCCGGGTAAAGCTCGATTTCGGGTAATACCCGATTTCGCGTAATATCCGGCTCGGGTAAAGCTCGATTTCAGGTAATACCAGGTTTCGGGTAATACCCGGTTACCTCTTACCCCTTAACATCGAGTAAAGCTCGATTTCGGGTAATACCCGGTTTGGGGTAAAGCTCAATCTCTGGTAATACCCGATTTCGGGTAAAGCTCGATACCTGGGTAACCCTGAACCGGGTAGTGCACTAAACGGGTACCCGAGTTCTGAAAAAGACGGGTTTCGACAGCTCTAAAAGCTTTAAAGATGACATTAGAAGAGATAGAAACGGATAGTAGACAAGTGGTCTCTAACATAGTGCACTTGAAATAAGTTTTCTCTTTTAATAAATAAATTCAATGTAGTCGAGCTTTCCATATATCGGACAGCAATTATAAATCTAGAATAAGTACACACAAAATCCATTACTAAAACATGCCTCTACTGTACATGCTAAATTTATAAGGTTTAAATAGTTATGTTAATAATTCATGACACATTTGGAGTAAATAATTGATTAAAATTGTTACCAAACTCACTGGGCAATGTTTTAACAATTCATAATTAAT
The DNA here is from genome assembly GCA_004143645.1 of Protaetia brevitarsis. NCBI lineage: Eukaryota > Metazoa > Arthropoda > Insecta > Coleoptera > Scarabaeidae > Protaetia > Protaetia brevitarsis. The sequence goes on from RXPK01000206.1 coordinate 1,221,619, forward strand.
TAACTCTGCGAAATGAAAAACAAATAAAGGAAATATTTAAAAATTTACGCATAAAAACGAATTAGGGACCCCGGCTTTCACATCATTTTAATTATCAACGTAATTAAAACGCTGCCTGAACCATTTACAGTAGAAGTGACAATCCGTATTATTTGAAGAGCTTCTTACAGGAGTAGCACGCCCCGTCCCTTGTAAAATGCGCACCAAACAATTTTACGTCTCATAAATGTTACATTTCTCGCTGAAAGGAGGCTTCTTGAAAAATTCATAAATACAGATTTGAATACCAAATTCTAATTAAGGACATCTCACGTATTTTTCTCTGTGAGATCATCTCTCTCGCTGTAATAAAAAAAAAAATCGAGCAGTAACTTTTCGACGGTTTCAAAACATTCGTTTAATAAGGAACGACATTCGAAAATTTATGGGTAGGGTTCCCTTTTCATATCTGGATCAATACGAGATCCTGTTTTTTATATTTTAAAGTACTTTTCACTACACATGAAACATTGCTTCATTATATAATGACATAAGATATCATAGGTAAATGAGCGATTAAGGATGAGCATGTAGTAATTGTCGTGTGAAAACGATATCCTTCACAAAAAGAAATAATGGTTTAAAGTTTAAAGTTCAGGTACTTTCTAAACAACTTTCACATGATAAAATATATATTTATTGTAACTTTCTTAAGATCTATATGCCAAAAGTTTCCTCTAATTTCTCTTAAAAATTAGAAAAATGATGCTCATGTCGGCTTGATTAATTTTCCCTGGAATTATATTATTTTTTTGTGTTCCTGTCTTATAAAAACTAAATTTTCTTAATCCTCACTAATTCTAGAGTATCGTTGTAGCTCATACTCGGCCAACTGTTTAATGTGTTGTGTTACGTAATAGTATTTTAATATACCAGGTTTTATAACATTCATTTTAAAGCATGGAACAAGTTTAAAATTGAATGGGGTAGCCAGTAGATTTTTTAAACGAATGATGTGTTTTTTTTTTATTAGCACCTTTAACGTCCTGTTTTAACCCATTTGTAGCCAATATTGCGTTCAAGCGACGGATGTTGAACATTTTTGTCTTGCAAAGGTGAGTGTTGCTGATGATATTCAGCTTTTAACATAATATTTATGATTTTTTTGATTTTGAAATAATCTAAATTTTGACGTTTTTACAGTAAAACTGAACTATATTAAAATGGAAAAAATAACGTAAGCTTTATCGAAAAATAAATATACGTCATCTATTTGAAAATATGTGCTCCAACTCTGACAAGCAATCCGACATTTTCTTTCTTGATTTTATATTTTAATTTTACTTGAATTTTCGCTCCTAATGTACAGATAATGTTTTTCCTTAACGTTACAATTTTCACTTTTCGGGTTTCCATTTCTAAATTTTGTATATAGTAGCGTCAATAATTTCCTAAATTTTAATTTCACTTAACCTCTAAATTTAAACTTTAATGTCTCTCTTACATCTCGATGTTCTCACATTAAAACTGTTCTAGTGGAAGATGACTGTATCCGATACAAGTTCTGCAGTAAGCTCAATTTATACTATGAGAAAATAAAGGATTCTAATTGATGAACTTGAAATTTTATATCTTTCCTTACATTAACCTTTACCAAAACTATTTTCTCTCATTTCTTTTTGATCTCCCCGTTTTGTTCTTATAGGTGTCTCTTTCCAAACCCTTCGTACTAGTTATATTCTTACTACCCGTACAAATACATATAATTATGTCATCCCGCAATTATGCTTAATCTTAACTTTGTACAACTGCGTAGTTATAAAAGTACAGTGGATTAACTTCTAAGAACTACGATAAGATAAAATCCGTGCTTTTGTTTCAACGATGTTTTTCACACACTCCCGCTCGAGTCGTCTTAGACATAAGTTTAGTTTTTAAGATTAACCTTTTTGTATTAATTAAATAAATAAATAGTTTTTAAAAAGTATATCTTAATAAAAAGATATATAATTGGCGCAGTCATTCGGATTTTTATCGCTGCAAATTTATCGTAAATTTGTGTTGATTTCAATCATTCAAGTGATAAACGAACTGTAATTGTGCGAAAGTGGAAATCACGGACTTCCAACTACTTGGACCTGGTAACACTGACCCAATACAGAAGCCAATTGGATCCGATTTTCATCGAGAACAAGAGGATTCATTTGAACATCGAAACAAAACTGGTACCATCGAGGTCTCCGGCGGCGTGAAACAACCCAAGGAATTCTTCCATCGCGGAATGAAGCCTTTATTCTTAATACTGATAGTTCTGTAAGTCTTTACATTATTCTTTTAAATATATATGAGTGAAACAATTGACGAAATTATAAACCGATTTAATAATATATATATAAACGAAATGGCGAATTTTGAACCAAAAATATTTAGAATGCATTCCGACATTTAGTGGAAATGCCGATGAATTAAGTAGATTTTTAAGTATTAGTGAACAACTAGTTACTGCATTTTTTGATCAAAATGATCCAACTAATTTTAGAAATTCTTATATTATTAATTCTATAATTAACAAATTACAAGGTAGAGCTAGATTAGTAATAAATACTCATAGCATCACATCTTGGTTAGAATTGAAAACTGTTTTATCCCGTAATTTTAGTGATCAAAGGAATGAAAGCGTTCTAACTAGAGATTTAGTGTCCTTAAGACAGAAACAGGGTGAAAATCCACACCAATTCTATGAAAAATGTTTACATTTATTACAAACAATTTTTACGTATATAAATATTCATGAACCCGCTGCTACGAAAGCATCGAAGAGAACATATTATAGAAATTTAACATTAAATACATTTTTAGCAGGTTTAAGAGAACCCTTAGGCAGTATGATTAGGGCAATGAAACCTAATGATTTAAGTGAAGCCATACAATATATAATATCCGAAGAAAATATTTTACAGTTGCAAAATGTACCTAAACCAGTACAAAAACCGGTACAACATAATTTTAATCACAATAACCAACCACATTATAATTATAATAAACCGATGTATATTCCAAATCAAATTCCTAAATTCAATGGATATTCAAATCCGCAATATCAAAATACATATTATCAAAACCCTCAATATCAGAATCAAAATAGACAATTTCCAAGTCAACCGATTAATATTCAAAATAGACCAGTACAGGAACGATTTTTAACTAATAAACAAGTTTTTCCACAAAAACAACCCTCAAATGTATGGAAACCTAATCCGAACAAAATAGATACGAGAAAACCAACACCGATGAGCATTTGCACATCAACCTCAATGCGATCACAGTTCAATAATATAGATATCTCTGAAGGTAAATTCTCTTTCACTAATAACTGTATGAACAATCCAACAAATTATGAAAGTAAAGAATATATTAATGATAATGATAACTATGACTATGAATATTATACAATCCCGTCTTCGTCATTTGAAGTAGAAGATAATGATGATGAAAATTTTTACAACCAAGTCTTAAACGAATCCAGACCTATAATTGAATTACATAACATAGATGTTAAATATCCACTTCCAAACATAACAAATGTCTTAGATAAAAAAGGAAAATATAATAAAAACGCAGACGCCTTATCGCGAATAGAACTAAATACTAATGAATTAGAAAATTACATTCAAACATTTAATGAAGAAATAGCAACAAACAACGACAATCAATCTATGCAAGTTAATTTAGATGAAGAAGAAATAATAGAAATCCCAGATGATGAAAATGAAACCGTTCATATTAATCACTCTGAAAATTTAATTGTTGAAATTCCAATCACTAATAAACCCTTAAACGTTAACTCAAATCAAATTATATTCCAATATGTCTATCATTCACCAGTTAAACCTAAAATAATAAAGATATTCGATAAACAACGAATTATTGTTCAAATTTCTAAAAATAACTTCAATCAAGATATTATTGATTTTATAAAAGCATTTATTGTACCAGATATTAAATATCATATGCTATTTGAACCCGAAAACATATATGAACCATTTTGTGAAGTAGTAAGACGAAATTTTATTTACCCTTCTTATAAATTTTACAAATGTAATAATAAATTAGAAGATATCGAAAGGGAAGACGATCAAAAAGGAATAATACAAATGTATCACGAAAGTAAAACAAACCATAGAGGTATTAACGAAACTGAAGAGCGTATAAAGAAAATTTATTACTGGCCAAACATGTAAGAAACATAATGGACAAAATGGATTTAAGTTTAAATACTATTATACAAATTTTAACGGAATTAGAAAATGCAATAACTTTTGCTAGGTTACATACAGTACATTCATCAATAATAAAACTAAAAGAATTGGAAAGCATTCTAAAACAAATTGAATCTGAATCAGATAAAAGTCAAATGATTATCCCATTAACTAAGGAAAACATTCCAAAATATTATGATGTCATGGATATTAAAGCTTTATATATTGATGCACAAATTGTGTTTATCTTGTCAATACCGGTAGTATTACCAGAAACATTTAATTACTATCATTTATATTCAATTCCTAATAACAATTCAACTATAATTTCAAAAGCACCTTACTTTATCGCAAACGAACGCCACTATATGTATTTAAATGAAGAATGTAAAGACGTTGGTACAAATTACTATTGTAAACATAATCAGTTGTTAAACGGCTTAATTAAACAAGATTGTATATTTCAAATTTTACATTTAACTCAGAACTATGAAGCATGTCAAAAAGAAAATACTATTGTAACAGAAACTATTATCGAAGAAATTGATAACGCTCATTATTTAATAATAATTCCTAAGAGAATAAAAGTTCATTTAAATTGTCATAAAGAAGATTATCAAGAATTAATTGGAAATTATTTAATAACCATTCCACAGAATTGTAGCTTTGAAATTGGAAATACAAAACTTTCTAATTATAAGAAATTTAATAAAATATTATCTCCATTGTTGTTACCCCACATTTATATAAATAGCACAGGATTTAAAATGGACACCACTGTACCATTAAAATTAAATAAGGCAAGTTTAAATAAATTACAACGACTAAAAGAAGAAACTAATAAAATTGAAAGAGATCCAAATGGTTAACAATTATACTGAATCTCCAAACATTTGGACAATTGTATTATACATTACTGTAATTGTAATAATATTATATTTATGTTATAAAGTTTTATTTAGAAAAAATATTTGTAAATTGATTATAAGAAATAATGGAAACAACGAAAATACAGAAGAGGATCGGCAAGAGGATCCAAGGCCCTTCTACCCCATTAGTGTATAAGGTCCATCTTGTAGGGGAGGAGTTATATTCTTACTACCCGTACAAATACATATAATTATGTCATCCCGCAATTATGCTTAATCTTAACTTTGTACAACTGCGTAGTTATAAAAGTACAGTGGATTAACTTCTAAGAACTACGATAAGATAAAATCCGTGCTTTTGTTTCAACGATGTTTTTCACACACTCCCGCTCGAGTCGTCTTAGACATAAGTTTAGTTTTTAAGATTAACCTTTTTGTATTAATTAAATAAATAAATAGTTTTTAAAAAGTATATCTTAATAAAAAGATATATAATTTACTTTTCGTACTTATGTCATTGCTCATCCTTTATGGGTATCCACACCACCTCAGATGTAGTTGTTCTATGTATTCGATACTTCCTGCATTCTTGTTATTTTTCTTACTCTTCTCAAATACTTCATTTGGGTTGCTTGTACCTCACCTTTTATTTTTTTGTCATCGCACAAATTTCACATTCATGTGTTAAAATGGCTGTGCAATGTCTTTAGATCCCCACTTTTGTTTTAGTTAATACTCCTTCTTTATAAATGAACCACTTTTTCTATACGTTTGTTTATTTCCCTATCTTACTTTCTTGATTCTTCCATTCTTACTTCTTCTAAGCTTATGTTTATATTTTCTGGTTCTTATGTCAACGCCATTACTTTTACTTTTTTTCTTAATTTATTGCCATCTCAATACTTTCTAAAAATAATTTCCAAATTTCTAAACCCTTCTGTGGCCTTTGTTTATTTTCCTTAAAATTCTTATTTTATATTGTTTGATTATCTATGAGTCATTGGGTATTGTATATAAAGCTAGGAATAGTCATACTTACTGGTTGGGCATTCATTCGTATAATACCCGTACCTGCAATAATATTAATCTTCCAAAAACAAACATTTCTCTCTGTAAAAATTCTCTTTATTACTTGGGTTTCCTTTTCCTTCATCTTTTCAGTTTAGGTTTTAAATTATCTGTTGAATAGTGCATATGTAACTTGGAATGAAGACAGTACTTAGTGCGACAAAAAATCGATTTTCAGGCAGGTCGATTCTGACATAGAAAAGTATGCAAAATCAACTGGTGGGTTTCAACCCCGTAACTTTTGGGCCGAATTTCAAAGTCGAATTGCATCGCCTAAAGTTGAAGTTCCGCTGCAACAGAGATTGTCCGTGAATAATCCTCCATGGGGTTTGCAAACTGACAGAGATTCATTAGAATCTGCGATTCAGGATGTTCAGGAGGTTTCCTTATTAGTAAAATTATTCCTTTATAATCCCCCTTTTTTAAATACAGGAAACTGTATTTCTGTTTCCTAATCGCTAAGTATCCTTTCTTTCATCTAGGATTTATTTATATTTCTAGTAACACCTAGTTTCTTGCACTCAAGCAAATATTTATTCACACTGTAGAATTAAATTTTTGGATGAAGCAATTAGTTTTAACAGTCTATACTGATGCAAAGAATTCGTTAAATCAAAGGAATTATTTTATTAACATCTTTCTTAGTACAGGGCAACATTGCTTAAATTTAAAGAAAAGTAGTGATTTGCATTGAAAGAACTTTTTAGATCATGAAAGCTCACATTTAGAATTCACATTAAGAGTCTTTCTTTATTTGTACAAAAAAAAATCCGTAGATCCACTTGGTTATTTTGATATAAATGTTACATTTTAGCAATTATACTATTATGATATGTTTTATACAGAAAAACCTGCCTCTATTTCCAAACATTTAAAGCCCAACTAATAACTTAGATGGATGTCATAGGTTGCAATTTTAATTTTAAAACGAAAATAGATAGAAGTGTATTTCCACTGATCTAATTAAAGTTACAAAAGTGGTCTCCAGAGAAGTCGGGTTTTTGCTCTTTTAGGTAGACACAACTTTCATTCATTATGCTTATTTTCTTTTTGCTATTTTAATGAATAAAAATGAATAGAGCGATGAAATATTGTTGTTGCGAATTTATTCCAACTCGAGAAAATACGATTTGAAGAATACCAGCTTTTACCAAAGTTTGTTCAGCAGTTACAACTTTTGTATTAATTTTTTTTTTTAAGAAATTATCAAAATGTTCAGAAAGCTGTTTTTCAAAAACAATTTTCAGTATATCTTTCATAAGTGCCGTGGAGTGTACTAGAATGAGCCACTTTAATCATTTCTTAATCTTAGTTTGTAATTATGTCCTTTCTTTTTTGAAATAAAATTAGCGAAAAAAATCAGTAGTTAATAACGGACCCGAAGGACAAAATAAGTGAATAAAATTAGACACAGTGCCGGTTTCCCTTCAATTAAATGCATAATGGAATCAAGAACTCTTCGGGTTTCAAAACTCATATTTTTTTTTCAACCTGACCTTTATTTTTTATATGTGGCCATTGCCATTTTTTTTATTTCCAAAAGTATATGTAGAAGAACGTTGTAAAGAAGATTACTGCTTCAAAAAAAAAATCAATGTATTAATGTTATAGTTACACTATTCATAAGTAGATGGCAGCACAAGATACTCACTTCATTGAATAGCAGTTTTTCTTACGTGCTCAATGAGGTTAGATATTAATACACCCCTTGGTTCAGGCGGTCGTGGAACCCCAGGATCGTCCACCTCCACTTACTCGAGTCAGACGTCTAGATGTTTTCTTAGAGTAACATCTAGAAACGTTCTAAACCTGACGACCGCCTTCAACACCCTCTAGTGAGGTAAAACTTCAAAATTGTTAGTTTCGGATTAGAGTTTCAAATGACGATCATCAATCTTCCCTTGAAGAGCAACTTATCACAAGCTACTTCCAAACACCCACCCCCAGTGGCTTGATTGTGCCGCTCTATCAGGGATGAAAAGGTACAGAACCTCAGGTTTACACCCTAGTTGAGATATAGGTTCAACGTTTAACAACAATATTAATACTTCCTTGGCTCAACTTATTGTAGTCAGTAGGGCGGCCACACCTGACTAGCTAAGCGCAGCATGTACTCGTGGTAAATGTATGCCCATAACTATATTAAGTTTCAACAAATGTAGAAAACCGCAATTGCATTGGCTTTAATTAACATAATAAATGACTACTTGGTGCAAATAAGTAGTATCTTTTGTTTTCATTAGAAGTTTGCGTTTACTAAATTGAAAAAAAACTTTCAATTTCTTTGAAAGTTGTTAAGCTTCAGGTAAAATACGTATTTTCTTGAAGTAAAATAAAACCTTCTTCACTTTATTCATTCAATTATTCATTTACTTAATTATTTTTTTAACAAAATAAGTTTAGATTTTGAATGAAAATGTTTTTTTAAAACCAAATGGATTGTTTCGTGAATCAAACAAATTTCGGGGCAATAATAATAATCATAATTTGATTCTATTGAAAATTATTATTTCCATGCCTTAAAGCAGCGTTTTAATCAAGAAAACCTTATTATCAGTGTAGCATCATTATACTTTTAATGAGCGTGTTTGGTGGCAGTTGTTTAAATTCCATCGATTAATTACTTTGATATGAAAACACTGGCATTGTATGCGTTTCCCACATAGATAGCGATTAATCAATCCCCTTGAGTCTTAGCCTTTAGCTATTTTAGGGAATGTACTTACTTAGTCACTTGTGCACACTAACAATCTTTGATTATTCTAAGTTCCTAAGCCAATGTTTAGTTTGGGTTGCAGCAAGGTTGCTACATGGAGACACGGACTGCAACTTTACTTCCATAAATAAAACATTTCACTGTATTAAATTACCTAGTAAACACTGAAAGGTTAACATTTTTTTATGTTCGTTTACAAAAAGGACAAGTTAGTACATCACGAACTATTTACAATAAATACATTGGGAGTATGCATTTCTTTTAATGATTAAATTACTTTTATTAACACGAAGGCGGTGGGAGGCGAGCGATTAAATAACTTTGAAGGTTTATCTTATTATTTTTTTTATATCATCAACGAAAGGGAAGGCATTCAAAACGTGTTTTAAACGATAATTGTTATTAATTAACGCCTGTAAACAAATTAACTAATAATCCACAATTTGTATTGAAAATTAAGCCATATCGAAAAAAAAATGATAATCGAACCATCCGAAACAAAATTTTTAGAAGGTAATTAAGGTATTATACTCACAAAATTATGAAATTGGAAAAACATTTTGCTCCAACGTTTTCAGTCGCAGTTTTCGTAAAATTGATACCAGGTTCGAAATTGCCGATAATACTTATATGAAAAGATAAAAATAATGATACCAGCGAAACCTCATTTGGCCAAAGATGGAGCAATTATAAAAGTAAAAGTAAAATTTTAAAAGTATTAGATTTATTTTCATTGATCAATCAAGTTTAACAATGATAATATACTTAATATAAAATGTATTCAAACGAACCGTGCAGTCCGTTAAAACCCTTGTCAAGTTGTAAAAACATTTGTGGGGTTAGAAGTATGATATAGTAAGTGACATAATAAGGTATGAATTTAGTTGGTGGTAACTAACGATTTGCTATTGAATACGTTATCTCACTTCATACGTAGATTCCATCACAACACCTCTATTGTGATAGATTACGATGTATGCACGAGAATGGACAAGTGTCTGGAGACTCCATATTAAGGTTATATGGAAAAAAAAATGTTGTATTTTTACTCGTTTTAGTGTACGTCTTCAACACACGTTGTGGTAAAATATTTATAATTTCTAGTGTTCAAGCAGTGTAGGGCAAATTTAATACTACAAAGTGCATATTTTTCTACACTAAAATTTTACCCAATGCACTAGCCAGAATTATACGCCACGATTTTTTGCAGTGTAAGTGTATACAACCTTACTTACAAATGGAAGCATAACAAAAAGCATCAGAACATACAAGATGTTTTTGAAAAAAAAAAAAAATAAGTTTTGTAACTTTAAGATTCTTTGACAAGTCAGTAATTTTTAAACACCCTGTATGATACAACGAAAACTTTTTGGTACATTGTTTCCGGTTCAATAAAACACAGAGGAATACTTAATAAAAAATACACACATTAGAGTTTACAACCTGGTCCGCTGAACTTAATTTTCGTTACGAAAAAGTTTGCCGACCCCTGCTTTAAAGTATATGCCTTTAAACCTTGTTCTAAAACAACCTCTATATGTATTTAGAATGATTCTCCAGTAAGTAATTTAGAAATTAAATTTGGTGAGAGGTAAATAAAATACAGTGTTTGATGTTTGCATCGATTTATTTGAAAAAAAAAACACTCTTTACCCTTGTACTCTTGTATTCTTTACTCTTTACCCTTGTTTAGAAAGTAATCTTGCAGAAATGGAAAGATGGTTGATGTACTCATAGTCCTGCCCGCATACGTAGTAGATGGTCGCTCCACAAGTAAAGCAAACACAAACGAATCTTGCTTTGTAAATTGGTTTACCCTCACATCTACAGACCTTCTCCTTGAATTTCAGTACTGATTCTTTAACACCATAATTATTTAAATGTGGTAGACAGTGTTGGGCAAGTTAAGGGAACTGAATAACTTTTCCTATCTTGTCCAACACTGGTGGTAAATATTACTTTTAATTGGAAAAAAGTAAAATCACAATAACTTTGATAACGAAGTAAATGTTGATGACCACATACTCTTATCGATAGATTTACATTTTGATGTTCTTTAAGTTTAAAATAACATTTGCAATAGTCTGCGAGTGGCGTTTTAAATGGAATAAAAATGCTTAGGCGGCGGGGAGCCGAACTCAATTTTTGGCGGGAACACTGGGCTAGTGAGTTTAACGAGCGATTTTTGCACTCGGTTATATCAAATATTCCAGGACTCGTTCAAGGACATCCTATGTACACAGTAGAGGTATGAGTTGTATGATTCATCAGTATATTTGATTCCCATATATGATTCGTACGGTACGAATCTTTACTATTTATACGGATTCGTATTAGCCGATACGAATCATTTCGGTTTATACGAATCCTTATCGGAGTCAATAGTATACTAGTATATTATTGAATCTGACTCCGACTCCGACTCTGATTCCAACTACGGCTCCTTGACTATATTAGTATACTAGAGCATTGATTATATATAATATAGATAAACCACGTCCATAAGAGGCAATGACAACGCTTAAATTTGAGCTTTTGGACCACACCGCTATAAGCCGCCACTGTTTTCTGGTCCAAAATATAAATGGGATATCTAAGATCTCAACCTATTTTAACTCATTAGCTTGAACAGTGTTACGATTTTAAATAACAGATGCTGCTGTTTACCACGCATATACATAGATTGCCCGCGCCTTATATGAAATATTTAAATTGTAAAACTTAATAATTGTAAGAAAATGCAGACAAACTAGCGATACATTCATGCCGCAATTGTTATTATTATTATTATATTGTTATCATGCTACCATGCTCACCTCAAAGCAAATAGCTCTATCTTTCTACAATATAAATAAAATCGTACAGGGCATATAATCGTAAGGTGAAAAACAGTATACTAAGTTTATGTTTACGTTCAATTTTCGACCAATATAGAAAAACTTTAATTTTAATTTTTTTATTGTAAGTTTGAATAAATAGTATTAGTAAATGTTTATTTACATAACATTATTAAGTTCTCACTCAAGTTTTTCTCTGAAAAAGTATGAAACAACCACAAAAAACATTTTTCCCCTTAAAAAAGTCTGTGTAGATTTTAAGACATAATAACTTATTGAACCATGTGTTTTCATAACTTCCACTTTTTCCTAGGTGACGATATTCCGCAGGTTGTGATAACGTAGGTATTTGTAAAAAATATATTTTTTTATTTGTTCGAAGTAAGGAGAGGGGTGAATGTCTTTTCTCCTCACTTGATCTAGGATCTAAGTCTAAGGGTCTGTTATTTATGAAGTAAGCTCTTTATAATTTTAATTAGATATTATTATTTTGTTTCACTTGAAAGCAAGACATATTATTTTGAAGTTTTACTTTTCAAAGCTATAACATTTTTGAAACTAACTAATTTTGATATAGTATGCCTATGATTTCCTCTCAGAAAGTATACACAGAATAGGATATGACAGCTGTATGATCAGCGTCAATTTTGTATACAGGTAATTCCGAAAAAAAAAAAAAACGATTAAATTTCTTTTTTTTTGCTCAAATTAAACGAATCTTCATAATTGGACATAGCGTTAAATTTTAAACAACATTTTCTAATAAAAGAGTCTTCTAAATCCAAAAAGTGAGATACTTTACTCTTAGCGTAGTTTCATATTTTTGACCTTCCCTCGTATACAATTAAATTTTAGGCAGATATGATAAGGGTTATTTTAGTTTCTAGACATGCAGACGCAATTTGTAAGAAGAAAGATTTACTAAATTCAAAGGCAAACAAATTTTACAAATAATGCGCATGTTCTACCGATCACTGTATGTTATATATTCCTTTCTTTTTTTCTTTTATATTATTATGTTATATATTTATTATATTATATTTATTTATAAAAATTATGTAAAATAACACTACGTTACAAATTAAAAAAAAAATTAAGTACCCACTTCAATTTTTCCTGTTTATTTATTTATACAAATCGCTTAATAAGAACACCTATGTACTTTTTTTCTATCACGTACTGTTTTTTGGGTACGGTAATTAATAATTATTGGTAAAAAACTTGAAAAATATACACATCGCTTTATTTAATTATCAATAATTCGATTAAATTAACGACAAAAAATTAAAACTAACGACAAAACTTATTTTGTTTTGTTATTTAGTCCCAAGCCTGGTGAAATGCGAGGTGAAGGTGGCCGGCGCTTCGCAATACGTATCTATCATGAAGAACTGAAAAATCGCGAATATCTCCAAAACCTTTGGAGATTGACACCATGACACTCGTACAAAATCGAAAGAAAATCAAATTTTACATCCATTTATGTAAAAATTGCTATACCATTCAATTTTAAAAAAAATCAAGTTATCCATGATTTTAGAGTTCGAAAATTACGGAGCCCTATTTAATAATTCTGTGTTGTAAACGCAACAATTTTAAAATAAAAGACGTGTGCTGTTTCATAATTAACCGAAAATTGAAAACTGCATCTTTCTAACTTTCGTATTTCCGGAGATATTTGCAAACACCGCAGACATTGCAAATGTCATTTTTTTCGAAAAAACGTCATGTAATTTGGACACGGTACAACTTAGCCCCAATGTATGCCTAACGTATTGTTATTTAAATTTAACAAGGAATCCAAAAATACAGTAATATACAGGGTGTTCCATTTAAAATAATAAAGTATCCACTTCCGGTACAACCGGAAGTCCGCCATTACTGAAACTAATTTTAAAATGTGTAGAATATGATTCGAGGCAACATTTATTTAAAACATTTTTCCAAAAAAGCAATAATAAATGGGCTGTGGACCGTTGCATCTTAGGCTGGACACCCGGTATGTATATCAGGTAGAATATTTCAATCTGTCGCTACGAGCACGAAGTGACATGTAAATATGCATATGGTATCTATGAGGGGATAAAATGTGAACTCTACCCCTATTGAAAATCCCAGGATTTGGTGCCAGAATCGTGAAGACGTGATAGAAACAAAAAACATCGACTGCTTACATATTGTAACTAATTGAAAACCATAATAGTAATCAGTTTTTCAGGTACGAAAATCGTGTCACGTAGTGTAATTAGTACTTCAACTTTTATTGACAACTTTTCCTCCCAAACTACTACTAAAAGCTCCAGCATATTTACCGGCATATATCACATTTTTAACATCTATTTATTACTTTTTACGTATCCAGATTTAGACACGCAAAAAACCACCTTTGTTTTTGTTCCGTATATATACAAATTGTAAATTCAATGAATGGGCCACTCTCCGCTAGAGTACGCCGATGTAGTTAGGTTTCATAAATGCTAAAATAAATTTGTGACATCTAGTGACACTTTAATTGACTATTTTGATAAAGTGGCTGTTGGTATATCTATATTATATATAATCAATGTACTAGAGTCGCACCACAGGGAGTCACTTGATACGAAATCCTATCGGAGTTGGAGTCAATAGTGTACTAGTTATATTATTGACTCCGGCTCCTTGACTATACTAATATACTAGAGTCGTACCGCAGGAAGTCACTTGACATGAAACCTTATTGGAATCAATAGGATATATTAGTACATTTTAATATCATACTGATGTATGTATACATGGGTTAGCCATCGGTCGTACTCATATGATTTGTACAATTTATACGATTCTCACGGGTATAGGAATCGTTAGTACTTATACGGATCCGTATAATTTGTTTATGCCTAGTTAAATGATCAATTTTTGTTATATATATGTTTAGAATTTATAACAGAAATTGTTATATGCGTAAGTAATACAATAAATAGTTTTCATTGGTTCATAAAGCATAAATTAATAATGTAAACATTAAAAACAAAAAGAAGCTATAAGGTGAATTACATTAAAGTTTCAAAGTGTTTTCCAACCTCTAAACAGGAGCTTAGGCGATTCCTACATATAATTTTTGCATTTCCTAATAATTAAACAGTAATGGCTAAAAAAGCATTTTTCATGCATATTTACAACGGTAATTGGCGCTTTGGGTAAGCAATGTTTTGCATTGAATTATTTGTTGTCAAGTAGGTATATTTATTTATGACTCTGCCTAACTTTTTTTTGAACTTTCAAGCTTTAGTTGCTAGAAGAGTAGTAGGTATAAAAAATCTCGTATTGACATTCATAAACGTGAAATCTACAGGGCGGCGTCTTTGTATGATTTTGTAAACATGTTCGCCTGTAAAAAGTGTGGTTTTCGTAAAAGGCAAAAGCCCTTTGAAAAGTAATAATTCTTATCAGCAGTATTTGTAGCACGTGCGATTATCTTCATAAATGTTTTTGTATATTTGGAACCGAGTTCAAATATAAAAATACTTTTTAAATGCAGTCGTTGTTTGGTGTAAAAAATAATATATTTTCTAGGGCTTCAATACAAAATATCAAACATTCTTCAATGTTTTTGTAAATTGACATCTGTTTGTTAGAGCCAAACGAAAATTGAATTGAGATAGTTACAAAATATATTTAGTTTAACCTGAAATTTAGTAGTGGGTTTATTATTTTTCAGCAGAGCTACTATTTTAAGAACCTTGCATCAGGTAAATATACAAGAAATTAATTATTAGGTAATTATTATAGTAAATTACTGCAGCAGAACTTCGTCATGAATAAAGCACGGACAAACGCGTTCGGAAAAGCGGGGAAACGGAAAACTCTGTGGCGTTGCCTACACGCATTCTATGTCTAGGAACTTGCACGTGTATCTATATATTACATATGTATGTACCTACATAGTTTTGCGAAGTCAATAGAGAATATTATGTAAGGTCCTGTATTCACATGTAAGAGAACTTCATACTTACAAAGAAAAATCTAGAAAGTATTATGTGGTTACAAATTTTAAACTTATTAAATTACAATGAAAAGTAACAATAATTAACATAACTTAGTGAAAAGAGCTTCTCCTGTTTTTGGCCTAGTTGCATCAATATTTTGAATAGAAGTCTTGAGATAGGGGCTTTGATTGGATTTATTAAGATTTAATACATTTTGTTGATAATCGTTTAAATTTACCGTACCACTAGATATAAAAAACTTACCATCATTTTCAAATGTATTCTGGAAAATTACAGTGTTTTGATATTAATAATATGTAAATTATTTCTAATCAATGATAAAAAGACTTACCAAGTTTTTGTTTTATTATTTTAAATAGTTAGTGACTCTTTGTTCCTACTTGTTTTATCGTTTTTTTAAATAAAATACAAGAAATGAAGAAAATGTCACGATTATCTATTTAAATAAGTAATACAATTATATCTATATTTTGTCTTGTTACAGTGCTTAAAACGTATTCAAGATATAAATTATTTTAGCAATTCTTACTTTTCAATGAAAGCCTGCACGGAGATATTTGAGTGCTACTCAAATATAAATAAACAGCTACATCTAATTGTAAGACGCCGCCAATGCATAGAATATTGCGAAAACACAGCTGCGTTGTGGTTCGTGCCGAACAAACAAGTTATGTATATATACGTCATCGCTGTGCACTGAAATATTCCACGTGATTTACGGGCGCATGTAGTTTTTATACATGGGTATGTTTTTCTTACTCGGTCAAAACAACTAGAGGATTTATACGGGCAATCGGGTAACTTCCTATCGACACCTGTATGTGCGTGCGTCCTTGCTTTGGTCATGAATATGCGTAGAAGTATCGTGTGGGATTTTTTTTTTACCAAATCTTCTAGTCATAAGGCAAAATGTCACATTTTGCAGCAGTGCATTTTCAATAAAAGGCGCTTCTACTGCTAATTTACTACCACATATGCATCAAAAACATCCTGCCGTCAATTTAGACCGATGTAGGATAAGCACAGAATTAGCCACAGCTCATTCATCTACACCAGAACAAGAGAAGAACACTCCTGAAAACGACAATAATATAAATACCACTACTTCCGTTAGCTTTTCAGCGTCTGTATTTGCCATTTATTAAACATTACTATAAACAGAAAAGCATTAGCGAACATGTCAATAGACTATTGTCTTAAAAAAAAAGTTGAAATAGATATGCAAACGGTGAAAATGATCGCCGCCGAGTTCTAACCCTTCAGTATGATAAAAAATCTAGAATTTTAAAACTAGAATCACGAATCTCCACAAATCTATATGAATCCTTTGCAATATTTCAGCACGAATCGTATTATACGAATCTTTAATTTTAAGAGTCATTAGAATTCGAATCACTAAAAAGATTCGAATCGCCCACCGCTAGTACACAGGTATTATATAGACGCATAGAGTGTCTATTGGTTTTCGGAATTTTCGCTTGGTCGAGTTCTGAGTTTTCGGTAAGATAATGAAAAATCGATAATTCATTCGATATAATCGAGTGCAAGAATCGTTCGTTAAGCACATCCTTACACACGGCAGCTTATTAACACGGTACTGGGCGACTCAAGCTAAATCAGTGCTGTGCTGTTAGATACGCACTCTGATTGAAAATAGCGAAAAATAATAAGTCAAGTGCGTAAAAACAAGTCTCAGATCAATTATAGTTCAATGAATAGGAATGAATGATTTGATCTAAACGTTTGTCGACAAATCGCGTTTTTCTCTATGTGAAAATTTTTAATCCGCGAGAAGGATCTTTCCACCTCGTAACTTGTTTTTTTTTTTGTTTTTTGGCGCAAATATATAGTACGAAACCACAGTAAAAAGTATCGAAGGAGCATCAGCTATAGCAAATTTACTCTCCGATATTTAATTTAATCTTTTAAAATATGGATTCTTTGCAATAATGGCATAGATTTTGTTTTACAGCTGACTTGTGGTAGCTATTCTACGTTTTTCAAATTTGCTAATGGAATATCAAACTTTTCAAGGGCAGTTAACAATTTTAAACCGCGAGTATCTGACATGCTTATGGTATCTGGTATATCTCTAAAACCGGTCTCAATAAATTATAATTGTGATCGCAAATTATCGCAACATTATTTTCTTTTCTTTCTTATTCAAAATGTTGCGCAACAAAGAGTGCAACCTCTATACCGAGTGCTTCACTGTTTAGAGAGAGGTTCAGGAGGTGGAGAAATGCTGAGGCATATTTCTTTATGTAGAGTTACTCAGAATGGGGCTTTTAATATTTCGTTAACTGAACTTATACAGAATTTATATCCTAAAATTTCTCACGAATGAATTCATCAACGCGGTATACTGCGTCCGCACATGTTAAATTGGGAAACTGTTTTAACAATATTCCTGTTTCTTAATATGGCGCTAGCTGCCTCCGATAAAAATAGCAATACTTTGAAAACATCACCACCGTAAACTTTATCCAAACCATTTTGTGCTAATTAGCAATTCTTTCCACGTTAACAGTTTCGCGATATGTAGCAGCAATGGGTAGAATCGAGTAAAAGTTCCGATCCAAACGAGTAATTTTTATATGTTCCGGTACGCTTCGTTGAATCGAAACCAGTTATAGTGTTTCGGAACCTCTGTACTAATCGAGTAAAAGTTTCGATTCAGTTAGTAGTTAGTGGCTACAATCGAGTATGCTTTTATACTCGGAAATTCATAGTATATTTCTGTATACTCCTGGCGCACTCATTTAGACGCAGTCAAAGCATTTCGCTTTACACGCAGAACATTTTTTTTTATTCTTATTTCAGTACGTTTATATAACATGCTGTTACAATATGTATGGTAATATATTCCACATGCTATAAAATTATAATTCCATAAGATATATTGCATAGGAATTATATAAGAATCACAATTCAATTCGCTGGAGAAGAGGGAACTATAAGAAAAACTTATGTAGATGCATATATGTAATTTGTTAAATAAATAAGTAAAAACAAGCATACATATGTATACTATTTATACTACCTGGTTTATTTAACATTTTCTTGATATCCCTTCCCTAAAGTTCTAGACATTTTTTTATTAATTTCTGTTGAATTGTGTATGGGATTATTACAAAGTACACAATAAGTAAAGAAATCAATATGAAATGATTTTATTTTTTGTTGATTTCCTCATATATAAAAAAGATCAAAACTAAATACAATGCAACAGAAAAGAACTTTAATAAATGGAATGTCACACCGCCTACAGCCAAAATATTTTGCACATACGTATCACTATATTCATTTCTTCTTTTTTTCGTTTCGTGGTTGTAACAACCCAAGTAGCACATTTAGTCGCTATGACGTATTTGTTACCTTAAAGGTTTCCACAAAGTAAAAATTACTAGTAGCTGTTACGCTCTAATTACGTGATATATCCGTAACTACTACCACAATTGGGAACAAATATTAGATTCTAATTACGTTATAGCGACGTGATCGTTACTTTTATAGGACGTAATATTTACGTAGTCATAACGGAGCGGATAGTAGCTGTTACGTAGCTGGGACTAAAAAGTAATTTTCTTTCATTTCTTCTTTGTACCTTTTTATAACATATTCACCCTAACTGTTGTTAGAATGAATAATATAATGGTTCATGTGTATATAAAATAAATATATCTGTCAGGTCACTTATCGAATCGTAAATTTTATATGAATGACGACCTAAAATTAAAAACGCATACCATTTTAATGGTAAATATTAATGTGATAGCTCTTAAAAATACGCTCTCCTCAAATGCTATAAAGTTTAATTGATAAAAAATATAAGTGTTAGCAACGCCTTTTTTTTATTCAACATGTAGGTCAAGAAATGTGCGTTACTCTGTTCTTATTAACTAAAAATATGAATAGTGAAATAGAAAATTTGGATCTGTGTTGGGTTAGAATCTTGCTTATTTTGTATATTGTTCCATGGTAATTGTATTGTAATGGCGCATCCATTTTGTTTCACTTGGCATTTACGTTTTCGTATTCAAAGTCATATATACTAGAAGTGTATAATTCTGAAGTGATATTTATTAGATGGTAGCACTTAATACTATCCTAGCGTAAATATTACGTGACCATTCTCTATTAAATCTACTTTCAAGTTATATATGTTACTATAACGCAATTAAATTCACTTTTGAAGTAATATAATGGAACCTGAAAGTAAATGAATTCACTTTCAAGTTCCGTGTGTAACTTTTAGCTTATAACCGAAAAGTTACATTAACTAGTGATTGACCTACATAGCGACGGCACATACTAGTGCAACATTTCAAATTCAATTCAAATTTCTTTCTTGAGACGGCACTCATCTTATCTATCCTGAATATTTCTAAAATAAAATCAAATTCAGAACGGATGTTCATACCATTAACATTAGATACAAGGGCACCTTAACGCCTTCTCTACATAAACTGGAACGGTTTAAAAAGGAATTTACCAATCGCATTTCTAATGTGTATAATTCCGTGTCGAATAATTTCTCTATTATTCGGAATGCGTGAATATTCAAACTTTTAAAAAGAATTTCTTTTTACATTTATTTATGCAGTAGTGACGCGGCGTATGGTCAACGAGACTTGTAATTTGTAATTTCTATACTCACACTGTCTACTTTTACTTTGTTATATTTATTAACTTATTCTTAAGATAGTTAACAGTTGAGTGGAAGAGCAGGATCACGACACGTCGTAACCTGAACGCTCTATCTCAATTTTTGTTAACAGCAAGTACAACTCCAACATATCACACTTTTCCAAATGAGTAAATGCCATTGTTACTGTTGAAAAAATTGTAAAAACAGTACTTTTTCCGCACAGTAACTTTAACAATAACAAATATAAATAATTTGACAGCTACTAAACAATGTGACGCTTTAATTTTCCATAGGTATATCAATTTCATGCAAACAAAGCAAAGATAAAGATTTATCAGTAAGTACTTTATATAGTGTAGTAAGACTTTTTTGTTCAGTTTGCGATTTTCTTTTAAATTGCAAAAAAAATATACAGGGCGTTCCATTTAAAAAAAGTAATTTTGGACGAATATGTAGAGAACGCAACGTTCAATTGTTTTTCTGTTTTCACAATTGTAACCGCCATCAAAAATAGTACTACTTTGTCCATTTAACCGATTGTGTACCTCCAAAGATAACAAAGTTATTAATAGTACACACTTAAGTATGGACACCCGGTATATTTCAATATTCCTATCATAAACAACAAAAGCCATCCGTAAAAATTTGTAAAGCCTCTCCAAAGGTGCCTGCTAATTTCTTATAAGTAATACTTTTTAATTCTACTTACTGCTACTCACGTTCTCAATTTTATCGATCTATTTCGGTATACGACCATGTACGGAATATATGTAGGTACTACTATATAATCCGAGCATAAAAGTTATCGAAGCCGAATCGGAATCATTCCTCGATCCACTACTACCTGAACCGAAACTTTTACGAGGTTCCGACACATTATAATTGGTTTTGATTCAATGTACCGTTCCGGAATATATATAAAAGTACTCGGTTGTTCCGAAATTTTTACTGTATTCTACCAATCGCTAATATGTAGTCGAAGCCATGTACTGCAGAAATGGTTGGTTCCTGTTCAATATGCCGACAATAACGTTTACAACTAATAGACACCTTAGGTCCATGGTTTCATCTGCGCTAGCCCAAAGATAATTTTTGAGTTTTGTCTTAATTGCCGGTATTGTCTTGTGATACTCTTCAGGTACGCAAAATCTCCTTATAGAATCAAGATCACGATATCATGATTTGTATATTTATGCTTGTTGCTTATAACTTGTTGGAGGCTGCGATTACTGATTTTTTGTAATCGGAATGTTAACGTTTACAAATACTTTCTATAAATGTACATAAATATACATAAAGTCCCTTATGTGATGGTTCACCTAATGTTTGTACATGTTTTTCAGTTTTAGCATGTTGTTATAGACTTTGTTTTTTTGTACACAACAAAGTTTGAGCTCAATTTTTTCAATAAACTTGACATTTCTTTGACAAACGTAAAACAACCCAACTCTACCACAAATTGTTCCATATTCACAAAATATAAAATTCAAATGACTAACAATCGTAAGTTCTGATTGCAAACAGGAAAGAAAATGAAATTATAAAAATTAAACACTTTAAAATAACTATTGCAGTCATAAATACTGATTAAATTACAATAAATAACAAGCAAGAATCATATAGTATATGGGTTGTCAACAAACAAATTCCTTAGCAAACCAAAAAATTCAAGCGTTTTCATACAGATGCATAATATGTTCATCCAGATCAGATTGCGTGGTGGCAAGATTTTTTTTTATTATAATACGTGCAGTATATTACTGATGCAATGACCATCCTGTGTTTGTCGTTGTTAGCAGATTTTCAACTCCTTTAATCAGACGAATGGGTACTCAAAACGTATATTGAAATATAATATCATGTAGTAACTAAACGAAATTAACTTACGGGATTTGCAAATGAAGCCAATAAATGATGATTTGACTAATAAACACACATGAGTACATAACAATATATCAAATAATCAATTATGACTCGTATATGGGCAAAAAAATAAATTAAAGAGGGTCTATTATTTCACAAATTCTTTATTTAATCACACAACCGGTTTAGTGTTGCTCATCAGAAGCTTACAATTGTACCACATATGATTTTGTCAAAAAAGTTTCAAAGTGATAAGTTAAAATAAATATAAAAAAAATGTAAAGGGTGCAGATTTCTTCAGAACCGTAAGTAAAATTACACAGCCGAACCAAAAAAAAATACATTTAAAACACACAAACACTTTAAAATTGTATCTATATTGTAACGATGCTCCGGCTATAAATGAAATTCCGGGGTTCTACTTAGTTTTTCAAAAGAATAATTTGAATTATGTTTCCAAAATATATGTCAAATCCCCACCGACAGCTAAATAAAAGATATATAATTTGTTTAATTAATAGATTAAAACAATAAAAAAATACTTTGTACGGTTTTTATAATTTTAAAAGTCCTCCTCAATAACTTCAATTGATCTTCTGTTCTTTTTTTGCTTCACTCCATAATCCGATGCTTCCAACCCTTCTTGGTTAACTCCTCAGACCACTTATTCGCCGTAAATTCCTAATAGTATCACCCAAACTATATTGTTGATTTCAAAGTTAATACTTCGCTGTTTCTCCAATATCAAATTTTCATGCACTCCAAATATCCATTAATAACAACTTGATTTTGTACTCTATGTCGATATATCTATATCCAATTTAATCACAATTTCATACGTTTCTGACAAAAGCTCAAATACTTTATATCAATCAACCACTTCACTTTTTTTTCTTTGCATAATTGACTTTTCAAATACAAGATATACGCTCCATAGATACATAAATTTAGACATAACTTTATATTTCTGAAATTCCTTTTTTAAAAAAAATATAATTCCAACTCTTATAATTAATAAATGGAATGTAGTAAATAAGAGGGATAAGAAAAGACAACATCAACACAAACTAAAACAAATTAAAGACATACCACAAATATGAATGAATCACAACAATATATTTATGCTTAATTTCTAGAAACTCTTGGTTAAGTGTAGGTATATACAATTTTCTGTTTTAAATGTATTTTTTTGGTTCGTCTGTTTATTTTTATTTAGTATTCAGAAGAAATTCGCATCATTTACATTAATTTTATGTTTACTTCAGCTTTTGACTTTTAAATCCTTTTGACACAAACTCCTCTGCTACAATTCTATCCTTCTGACAGTACAGATATTGCTTACATAAACAACTAAAAAAACGTTATTTCATTTAATAGCACTTGTTGTTAGGACACAATTTGTAGATTATTTTATCAAGAACCGCCAATTAGGCGCTTTGTGCATTTTAAGGCGCTGGATTCATTTATTCGCTATGAAAAGCTGTGCTTTAACAGAATCAGCTTTAATTGAAGAACTGTGGTGTAACTACTGAAAATTTATTAAATTAAATTAAATTTACATTTAGTTACACTAATAGTGTAACTAAATGTAAATTTAGTGTAAACACCTTAACAATATTTAAAAAATGTCATGTTATTGCTTATTTAGTTGTTTTTCCATATTCCTTTTTATATAATGCTTACTCTCTACGCACTCTTAGAATACGCGGATATGGTTTTCCGTGATGTCAAGTCACGCAACATGGATTATTTTTGTATATCTCGAGTAATGGTTGTTAAAGGCATGTCGTAGATCAAGCATGACAAATGTATATTTATCATCCGTATCTAATATATGTATTGGGGAACGATTCTAGTAAACTCTGGTGTCAAACTTGCACGGAAGAGTGCTTGCGTGACACGTGGAAAAGCCGAGGTTTAACTGGAAGTGCATTCTTCTGTTAACACACGAAAGGCAAAATATGAAATCCAAGCAATGTTTACTTTTTGTATTATTTCTTAAGTTTTCAAAGTTGCGCTGAAAAATTTACAATTATTATCATACGATGATTGTCCCACGCATTTTAACATAAGGTGAAAACAATCTTAGTTACCTAAATTCGTCACATACCTAAATAAGGTAACCGGTACATTAGTGCCACCTTGTTTGATAGTATTTATAAATAGATCATTTACTTAACATGATCGTCTTAATTTTAAAGAAAATGATGACAAGTTTTGGAGGACACGTTTTGTAGGGTATTATACAATCATCAACAAAGATAATAGGAAACTGCTTGAAGCAGTTAAATTAAAATTGGCGTTTTCGGCCGACGCGGCGCGGCGTGCGTTATTTCCGGTATATTACTAGTAGATTTATGTTTGACGAAACTTCGTAGAGACGCGAATAAAATATGATTTTGGGGCTTTACGGAAAAGGCAAATAGATTAGAACCGGACGATTTTGAAAGGCGAGTAGATATAGAGGCCCTGAGATCATTACTCGGAATTAAAACGTTTTACTTGTAACAAGGTACTTTTGGAGAGGGTTTAGAAATATTTTCGGATGGGTTGAAGGGTGAGGGTGCTACAAGCACGGCGTTTGTTGTTTATAATAGGAGTATTGAAATATAAATCGAAACTTTAAATTATGGAACCATTGTTGTAATTTTTAGGCAGAATTAGTAGTAACCAAGCGGCACACTATATTAGGCACGAGTATAAGCGGCGTTAAGGAAAAAACCCGGCCGACTTGTTATTATACACTTGGGACATATTACGTGAAGAAGGTGTACATTTTTTTTTGACTAAGGCTCACGTAGGTACAATCGGCAATGAGAGGGAGAATTAATTAGCGAAAGAGGCGGTGTCTAGGGGGGATAGCGCGATAGTTAGGTATGGGTTAATTTCTAGGGGCTAGCGTAGTTAAAAAAGTGTTTAGGAATACTATTTTAAGTGAGACGTGGAGTAGGAAATTTATTGAAAGTTACACGTTTTAGGGAAACGAGCATTAATTTGTCGTATCAGGTGGTCGAGCTAATAACGGATCACGGTAATTTTAAATCATTTATGCAGAATTGGGAGTGTTAATTATATTCATTGTAAATGTGGTGGGGCAGATACGGCAGGACATGTTTTATTTGAATATCCGCTCATTCATGGGGTGCCAGTCGTGTACGAAAGTTAAAGTGGTAGCTAAGGGGTTAAATTATGGCTTCTAAAGAATAGTTAATAGGATAGTACATGTTATAAGTGTGTAGAGTGTTCACAATTTCCAGTGGTCTGAATTCATGTTAAATTATACACATAGGTATTAGGTTTAGTATTTTTGTGTATAAATACTAAACCTAATACTTATAATATTTAAAAAAAATTAATCTTTAACTTAATTATAGTTTAATTACTATTGATTAGAGTAATTGGGTTACTGTTAAATATTAGAGTACCTATTCTAATATTTAACAGTAATCCAATTACTCTAATCAATAGTAATTAAATTATAATTAAGTTAAAGATTAATGTTTTGTTGTTTTATTTGCTTTCAGGTCGTTCATCCTTTCGTTGATGGAACTTCAGTATCGCGAACAGCCGAGGAGCCATCTGAAGACGGCACAACTATCACAATTGAAGGGATGTGTGGGCTGCCTCAAGTAAAATTCTTCTGGGAACTTATAACCAGAAGAGGTTTACAGAATACATCAACCTGAGTAAGAACAATGTTCGCATACTAACAGGAATACTTTCAGGCCATTGTAGGCTGAACGGACACCTGAGTAAGCTTGGATTGGAAAAGGTATCTGAATGTAGATTTTGTGGGGAACAGGATGAAACACCCATCCATCTCCTCTCAAACTGCGTTACACTGTGCAACTCGAGGGCGTTGCACAGTGCTACGCATGTTGATGTGAAATCGAAGAGGGAGACTTACCTAGACTGGGACCCTCTGATATCCTACACTTTCTGAAAGGAATAGGATTGGTAGCCCAGCTGTAAAGCAGCAAGAATAGGGGACACAACAGATCTTTTAGGTCGCAGTGTAATATCTCCCTTCTATTTATATACATACATACATACGTGGGCTACCTCTTCCAAACTAAGAAGGACAATAATAATTGAAATTAAGATGAAATAATGGGAAAACGGGCAAGGATTAAAGAAAAGACGATTCCTTATTTAGATGTATCTAAGCTTTCCCTGTATATTTTCAGTTTCATCAGGGAACAAGTTTCTAAAAGGACAATGAAAGCGAAGACTTAATTGTCATAAAATACATAGTTTTAAGATAATAATTAATTAATTCAAACCACAGCAAGAGATATAGAACCACGTGAGATGATAAGGTTAACAGGACTAACAGTTAGTTTAGCCATTTTCCTTTGAGAAACGTGTTCTCTGATGAAGCTGAAAATACACAGCGAAAGCTTAGATAGATGTAAATAAGGAATCGTCTTTTCATCAACCCTTGGCTGCTTTTCCCATTATTTTATCTTAATTTCAACTTTTGTCCCAACGTACGTACAGTCAGTACTACCACATATGATAATAATAATGATTGGCTGGCCATCAGTAATAAGGTTTGGGGATATTTCCCAGGTCCAGCTCTTAGATTAAGAGTTTTCTATGGTTTTCGCTTACTCTTTGGCGAATGCTGGAAGACAACTAAAGTCGCAACTAAATTATTTAATTGGAATAGGAACATTTCAATTGTTACGGGATTCATATAGTACTTACAATAGGTATCTTCGTGTACTACCTTTAGGTATAGCACGGGGTTTACGATGCATTGTAATTATGTAGCCTTTCATAAATAGTGTGTGTGTTAGTACTTAAGTATAATAATTAAACTAATTTATTAAACTAAATTACAAATGCCTTAAACGTATGTGTTAAAAAATATGAAACCCACACCGATCATGATTCACTGGATCGAAAAACGAACATGTATTTAAAAACTTGATTTTTTTGGCATCAGAATTGTTATATGATGTATTTCTATTTTAAATCACAATGACAACGACACTTCAATATAAAAACATAACAATATAAAAATTGCTCATGTTCCACGCTCCCACCCTTTTATTTGTTACTTAATAAAATCTGTACTCTTGAAATCTGCTTGGCATTCTTATGACTCTTCCTTTAGACGATACCTTTTCCCCATTATTGTGAAACTTGGTAGAGCGGTCAATTTTTGTGTCCAGAGGATGATTATTCACTTGCTTTCCTGGACCAACACTTGCTTGAATCTCTTCGATAAGTCGAGCCGACCCTTTAGATGGAATTTCCTTTAAATGATCTTCTTCTAATTTCACTTCCTTCCTGAGTTCGTACGTGATAACTTTCTGGGGTTTTTTCATCTTTTTTCAGTATTTCTCCTGGTATCCATTTTCTGATACTTTGCTGTAGCATGACTGGTTGTCTTTCCAATGCTGATAGTGGTTTCTTACCAATATTGCAGTAGGTGGCTGACTTGGTTTGATTATTTCGTAATATGCAATATGTTGTTCTGTAGTAAAGTGGGGTTTTAGAATATTTCGAGAGCAGGGCAATTGAGTTCTAAATTTTCTTCCCATTAGCATTTCAGCTGGCGAAGGAAGTGTTTGTTTAGGCGAACTATTGTATTCCATAGTGACTAAATATGGATGTTTCCCTTGATTCTTTAGTAGCATAGTTTTCAGTGTACCAACATGTCTCTCTATTAACCCATTAGATTGACTGTATGTGGGGCTCGACGTTACATTGGTTATATCAAGTTCTTGTAGGAATTGTCTAAAGTTTCTTGAAAAAAAAAGTGGTCCATTATCAGACATGATTATCGACGGAAGTCCATGACCTTTGAATATAGTAAGCAAAGCCGACGAAACATCTTTCTTTGTCATTTTAATCAGTTCTACAAACTACGATAGTCACATGCGATCAAATAATGTTGAGAATCAATTTCAAAGTAATCCACTCCTATCTTCTCCCGCGGCAGTTCAGAAATCTCATGGTGAATTATTGGTTGTTTGGAGTTAGATTTAAAATATTTTAAGCATACTTAACAGGATGATACTAAGTTGGTTAATTGCTCGTTTATACCTGGCCAAAATACTGCTTCCTTCGTGGGTTCGTATCCCCCCGCTGCCACCATGTTATATGATGTATTTCTATTTTAAATCACAATGACAATGACACTTCAATATAAAAACAAAACAATATAAAAACTGCTCATGTTACAAGAATGACTATAATTAATTTTTGCGAAAAAAAAATCTCATAGTTTTTGCATTTAGTATTGGGAGGCAAAATGCCATAACATCGTCTTCAGCGATGAATTACGACTCTATCTAGGTATACACCATGGCTGTAGAAGGATATGACGCCGGCGTGGAGAGCGACGTGATATTGGGTTTGCCGTTGAGAGGCGTGTACACAGGACTGTTGGAGTAATGGTTTAGGGGGCTATTGCCTATGGTAGCCGATCACGATTTCTCTTTATTCGAGGTAGTATGACAGCTGCGCGTCATGTTGATGATGCTACAAACCATTTTACTACCTCATCTAGATAGCCGTCCACATGTCCTTTTTCAGTAAGACGACGCACGTCTCTATATTGCTCGTCGAATTATGGACTTTCTCCGAGAAGCAGGTGTTAATGTTTTGCCGTGACCACCCCGTTCACCGGATTTAAACCACATTGAACATATATCATGGGCAGGAGACTGTCCACTTTGCACCATTCTCCGCAGATTCTGGCATAGTTAATCCACGAAGTTCAAGCTGTTTGGAACGAGGTGCTACAAGCAGATACAGCAGCGACCATCTCATTTTGAGCTACCTAGACGTGTACAGGAGTGTACGGAATTTTTTTCCGTATTA